>LPNX010452045.1:498420-598277 GCA_001517045.1 Pseudotsuga menziesii
GTATATGTATATATACACATATATATACACATATACATGTATATACATACATATATGCGTATATGTATATATACATATATGCGTATATGTATATATACATATACGCATATATGTATGTATATACATGTATATGTGTATATATACATACACACACACACACACACACATATATATATCACACATATATATACATACACACACACACACACACACACACACACACATATATATATCTCTGTGTGTGTGTGTATGAGAGTCTATTTATTCTACGTTTTGTACTTATTGATAGTTTTTTGTCAGAATACTGTGATTTTTATTTGGGTGAAATCCAAAATTTGAAGTGCTTAAATTGTGCTTTTGAATGCATAAATATATTCGACAACCTCAAAAACACAGGTGGAACTCACTTATGCAATTTCTATAGGTGATATCAATGATTCTAAGAACTTTTCAAGATTTCCAACCGTATTCCGAACAAAATCAACCATAGAGTATAAGTGGAAATAGTTGAAAACGTAGAATATTTAGACTACTCGTATGTGTATGTGAAAATTTATATTACATAAAATAAAAGCAATAAACAATAGTTATTTTTATATCTTTTATGATTATTTAAATATATTTAAAATTTTAAAAGGGTATTAACTCCTAAAATTAGAAATACTAAATACTTTTATTTAGTATTTCAAGATAACTTTATTTAAAGTTAAATATATTTTTAAAGATTAATTATATAAATGTTTTAAATATTTCAAAATCGCTCCAGTATCATTTTAATTAATGCTATATTTAAGTTTTAAAGGACTTGAAAGGAGCAATATTATAAAATATTGTATATTTAAATTAGTTATTTATCTTTTAATATGTTATATATTTTAATTAGTTAAGAATGTATCCTTTAATATTATAATTCTATTTTTTACTTTTTTTATATCTTTATTGTTCTAATTATTAGGGAATGTAATAATTAAATATATTTAAATTTTAAAAGATAGGTATTAGCTTGTAATTTTTTTACTATAAGTAAGCAGGTAAATCCTTCTATTACTGGGTTAAAATCAAGCAATATAAGGAGTTTCTTGCAGCCAAACGTCTAACTAGTGCTCTTCCCATATTGGAAAAAAAGGAAAAATTATCTACACAAGTTTATACAACCAAAATATAGTAAAATGACCACCTTATAGCCTCCAAATTGATAGACGAAACCCCTAGTTTGGTTACAAATAGTGATACTTGATTGATATGGTCCAAAAACTTTGATCATCAAAAAACAAAAAAGGACGAGACATATAATACCAACTACTACAATGTCGTTGTCGCTTCGGGGGCCTGGTGGTCATTTACTAGCTCAGCTTCTTTGTCTTTAGCGGATTCAGACAATACAGTCACCCCGTCCAAAATGCTACATAAATGGTGAGTTATAACCACGGTCATCTCCTAAGTCATCTTCACCATCTGTTCTCGTGATTGGAGCTCACGGGTCAATAACATACGTCTTATCTAGAATGGATTGGCCGCTACTGGTCACCCCTAATGCAACTCTATTTCCCAAAGAAGGGACTCCTCCATCTGTACTATCTTTGCTTCGATGGAGACTGAGGTCTGCTCCAGGTAGTAGTTTCCCCAGTTAAATGTAAGAGTGATGAAATCCTCCGGTTCTTCCAGCCCAGAATCTAAGATCCCTGCCATTGGGGTGATTTCATGTCCACTATTGTCCCTCCGACTCCCTCTCTGACTACGCATACACATCCTATGAGCCATGAAGTAAAAAATTAGGCTCCCCGAGTGAGTGAAATGGCTTCAGATAATTGCAACCACATATTCTCGTAATGCAGAAGAATAAGCATATCTTCGATTCTGAGAAGCTTGTGAGTTATACTACTTTAGGTCTCCATTTTATGACCTATCACCACCTTAATTAATGGTCAATGTCCTTTCCCCAACTGGACAAAAGTATAATCACACAGGGAAGTGTACCCTATGATATTCTCTAGATCGGGCTGACCAATGAAATTGCATGCATCACAATCAATGATCTCATATTCTGTTATTCCTTTTGTACTTTCCCATGCTCCTGCTCTGAGACATTTCCTTTTTCCACCTTTCATTCTCCATGCTGCCCTAAGCTGAGCATTATTACCATATGTGTGAGGCATGCAAGATATAAAGGAATGTATCATCATTTATGGAAAGAGATCCATCACATCAATCCATTCCACATGTTCCTTACCCCATGTGTCATTTCCACTCTGCCACCATGTGCGCTCACTAGGTGGAAGAGGTCTATGTTGCAAGTTCCATGCATTGGATCTTTAAAGCATGTTCACAGGTTTCTTCCAACTGGCTTGTCTGAAAGGATACACATGCCAGCACTCCTTTGTTTTCTAGAGCATCCGCCACCTTATTCATCGTACATTGGATGTGCCTAAACCGAATTGCCAGGGTGGCATCCAATATACAATGAAGTTGGTATAATCGACCGTACCATTTCCAATTCTGGGAGACTTTGTAGATGGGTGATCCCTATTGAATACAACTCACCATGGATATCATTATTAGAGAGTCACCCTCCACAATTAAAGGAAACCAGTTCCTCTATAGCTCCCATCGCAGTCTACTCACCAATCCTTCCATATATGCAACATTATTGGTGGTTTCACCTATGTATCCCCTGAAGAAATTGAGCAATTTCCCTTCCGCATTTTGGATTTGCTCTCCATATCCAGCTGGCATGGGGTTTCCTTTCATTGTGTCATCAAATTTAATATTGAAGGTACCAGTGGGTGGGCATTTCTAGTATTCAAGACTATGTTTAGGAATGGACTACTTTCACATACATCCGATACTATTAGATATACTGAATATACCCTCAAGTGTATTCAGTGGAATTCCCCAAGTAATCCAATCGCCTCTACAATATTGAAGGCATTGGTGTTGGAGTACCCTCGGTGGAATTTTCCTGCACCTTTGGTCATCAGAGTTTGTCTAGCACTCAAGTCCTCAAAAAAATATCTAGGTTCTCATTCGAAACACATGCTTTCCAGCATTGCTTGGGTTTCCATGATCTAAATTGCTGACCACTAGTCGTAGGTTCCCATAAATCTTGCACTCGTTCCAGGGGGATGCTATGGATTTAAAGTTTTAAGTCTTGGATATCTCCTTTGTTTTTTATTCTTGGTAATTGTTACCAAGCATCTTGGAGAAAAGAGGTTGAGGCATGGTCTCTTATTTCCCAGAAAATTTGTCTTTGAACTAACCCCTTGATCATTGCACTACCTTCCATATATGTGATCTGGGTAAGTCTTCCAAAACATGTATCGGATTATATTTTGGCCAATGGGGAGCATATTTGTTGTGCCATAACACTGCCCATGGTTCCTCAGAATGCGTGATCCACCACCACCAAATTTTGGACCTCAACACTCTGTTTACACACAACAGGTATCACAAAACCAAACCCCCTGCATCTTTTGGGGTGCAAAGAGTATCCTAATTGGCCAAATCCCATTTCTGATTCCCATCAATCCCTCCCCAAAGAAGGTTGCACTGAATGGTGTGGATTTTCTTAAGGACTGACTTAGGGGAAGCTAATACCAAGAAAAGGTAAGTTGGCATCGCTTGCAATACCGATTTAACTAAAATAAGATGACCAAGGAAGTGAAGGGACCTGTAAGCTCATTGCTCGAGATTCCGTTTGAGTTTGTCAAAAATATCCTTCCAGGAAATTTGACGAATCATAGATTCGGCCAAGGGGGCACCCAAATACTTGGAAGGGAGTTGTCCTTTAGAGAATTCCAAAATTTGTAGGATGTTCCTTCTAGTAATTTTTGGTGTGTGAAATAAGTACACTTGGGATTTATCTTTGTTAATTTCTAGTCCAATGGCTTCCAAAAAGGTATCTAATCCTTGTTTTATTCCATTTTCTTCCTGTATCGAGGATGGACCCATCAACATGGTTTCATCCACAAATTGTGGGTCGGTCTAAGGACTCATTCCTTCATTGAGTGAGAGGCCACGTATGTGGTTATCTCGCTACATGGATTTGAGCATTTTTCTAAGCCCTTCTGCTACGATGATGAATAAGAATGGGGATAAAGGCCCCCCCTTTCGAATCCCTCTCAAAGATGGAAAGGTTTGCGATGATGTCCCATTGACCAAAATAAAATAAAAAATCCAAAGAGACTAGGCTCATTACCCATTCTATCCATTGCTCATGAAATTCAAAGGTTTTTAACATCTCTACTAAGAAACTCCAGTTAAGTTTATCGTAAGATTTTGATAAGTCAAGTTTTAGCAGAATACTTGGACTCTTGGTTGACTTTAGGGAATGGATTGTTTCATGAACCAAGATGACATCGTGTTGGAGGAGCAAGTTGGTAAGCTGAATTGAACGATAGCCAACTTAGTCAGTCAGCCGACTAGTTAGAGATTAGGTCGGCCACCTAAGGTCATGTCAGTTGAGTGAACCGACAGGTAGTTATTTGTAACTGTTTGTAATTCATATATATTAGACTGTTGAGCCAGATGAGAACTTGGTTCAGTTCTCGGTATTGTATGGACCCTCTCTTGTTAATATAATTTGTTATTCTATCTACTTGTTCTTATCTCTTGTCTCTGTGATGTATGTATGTTTTAGTATGTATTATTGGTAACCTTATGTGATTTGTGAGATTACAACATTGGTTCCGTTGTCGATAGTACATGTCTGAGATGTATGCAAGCAGGTGATATTAGAACAGGAGATTAAGGACTGGTGGGAGCGTAAAGTAGCAAATTATTTGCAGAATTACACACGAAGAAACATATTGACGACCGCACAAGCAAAGGAGAGATTCTTTACGGAGACACATGAGAAGTTTGTAGAATCAGTGCCCCAGCTGTTGAAGAAACTCATGGATGAAAAAGATGGAAGGAACTAAAGATCAACAGTTACTAGAAAAACTGATTCGAGGGGGAAGAACAAACTTGTCGGAGTGGTTCGAAAAGATCGTCGATGAATTCTGCGAGGAGCAAGTAGTGGAAGAAAGGTCTTCGGTGGAAACAATCAAAAAGAAATTCTACACAGACCTCACTGAGCAATTTTTGTGTTCCTTACCGACCTTGCTGTTTAAGTTCCTGATCGAGAAAGGAGTGGGTCACATTGTCGAACCTCGTCCATCACTTCCCAGACTGCCATTAAACCCTAACTGGGCAGAAAAACAAAAGAGGTGGGAAAAATTCATTGCCGAAAGGGAGTGTGAATACTTCCTAAGCAAGTAGACAGAACTATCCGGGCTTTATAAAGCGTCGAGTAGAATATGGGGGGGTAGCTGGTCATATGTCGGGATAAAGTGGAGTGGATTCTAGTTGACTAAGGAAGATACCAATCACCAGTAATGAGAAGTTATCCTAAAAAGGAAATCGAGAGGACAGTGTCACACAAAGGTACGACGGACTTCTAGAAAATAGAGAGGGAGAAGAGGCTACAAAGAAGGGAAGAAAGAAGAGAAAGATCCTTAGCGTTGCAGAGAGGAATGAGTACTAGGGTGACTGACCAGGAAAGAGATCCGCTGGAGTCGGGTCATGACCGACAAGAAGAAGGCGTGGAAGAAGAGGCATCCCCTATGGAAGAAGAATTGTGGGTAGAGCAGTGAGAATCTCTCCAATTAGAAGTTCCCCAGGAAGAAAAACCTCTATCTTCAACGAATCTGCGTACCCGGATACAAGCCATTGTCGAAGAAGACCTCAGACTAGGAGCTGGTGACTTTGGTATATGGAGTCTAGTAGATGACGAGACATACACAGGTAGACATCTAATTATCTGTTGACCAGAAGAAGGAAATTGGGTTATGCTTCAAGCGATACCCTCCAACCGAAGTATCCACTTACTTTTACCGACACATGAAGGAGCACCCCCCCTACCAAATACAGCTTTGGAGAACACTGAACATTCAGAACTGTGGAAGAAAAATTGCAATGGGACATCGATAGAAGAAGTCAACAATAACCGACTACTGGTCGAAGAAGAAATGACAACTAAAACAACCAACAGGAACGAGAGTTCTGTCGACGACAGTTCCACAGAGAGCAATAAGCAAATAACCCCACTGCTCCCACCACCACCTCCACCACTGCCACCTCCTGAATAATACAGTGACAATGATTCTGACATGGGTCATGGGTCAACACACATCCCTCTATATGAGGGTGATGAGGACCCCATATGACACTGGTTTGTCTGTGAGTCGACTTGGGAGGCTAACCAAGTTACGGATGAAGACGGGAAGATGGCTCAGTTCGCTGGTGCCTTGAGGAAAAGGGAATTAACTTGGTACATGACCTTTTCTGAAAGAAACCCCCAAGCAACCAAATCCAAAGTCAAAGAGAAATTCCTCTCATTTTTTAAGACTCCAGATGCAAAACATTTGGCAGCAAAGAAGCTAAAGACAACATCGCAGAAGCCAGGAGAAACTGTCCACGATTACAATAAACGATGGAAAGACCTTCTTAGCCAATTGGACTATGTTATTGATGAACAATTATTAATCCAGTGGTTTCTTGCAGGTTTATCATAGAAAATTCACTGACACATAAGTCTGTAGACATTCAAGACTTACGAAGACGCGCTTACAAAAGCTCTCCAAGTAGAAATGGATGAGGACATACCAGCATACTCCACCGATCACAGACTAGAAGAACAACTTGAGATCGTACATAAGTCATTAAAAGAATTAAACCTCAAAAGTCAGGATATCTGGTGGACGAAGTGTTCGACGACCGAACATTCAAAAGACAACTGTCGACAGGACGTCCAATTTGTGCAGACAAAATGTTTTTGCAACATTTTCCAAGAGCATGGAGACCATTCAACAAAAGATTGCCCATTTAATATGAAGAATGGTAAAGCATCATGGTGTGCAATTTTTGAAACTAAAAATCATAACACTGCCAACTACCATCAGAATCTCAAGGATTGACAGAATTATCATGCAGTCTATCAGACCAATGCAGTTGCACAGAATAATGAGCAAAAGAACGCGCCAAATGATCAGAACAATCAAAGATATGAAGGTCGAAGATACAAGCGCCGGTATGACAATCGACTTGGAGGCTATGGAGGTCGAGGTTGATTCTCTGGGAATCGAGACAACCGACCACGTCGACCCATCCAATGTTTCACATGCTATAGGGAGGGACACTGACATGCAGACTGTCCATACAAGGACAGGAATGACCTAAAATTCTGTACTAATTGTGGTGTAGGGGATCAATCATTAGAGGATTTCCCTATTATGCTTGAAAAGATAAATAAAAAGAAGAATGTTAATGTCTTGTCATGTGTGCAAATACATGATATTATCAATACAAATAATTTACATATTGTAACTCGACAAGGGACGAAAACTGGGAGTGATAACCCCCAAATCAGCAAAATAAAAGAAAAAAATGTCTACCCTGATCCAGTTAAAGAAAAACAAATATATAAAGATGCAAAAAATATATTTAGAGAATTTTCTCGACAGGAAGGAGACGATGATAATCAACAAGACACAGTAAAAGAGCTAATACAGTTGGTACAAAAAGATAAAACAATATCACAATTGATTGACTTACTGTATAAAATAAAACACAACAAGAACACCAAAAAACAAACAAAGAATATATGCTGTCTAAATCAAAAAGATAAAAGTGATGCCGACCCACTTGTTGACTTGGAAATTGAAGGATACCATGTCTGACAAGTTGTACTTGATTTCGGATCACAGGTAAATATTATGACTTGAGACACATGGGAATAGTTAGGTAGACCTTGATTATATGAATCAGGCATATACCTGAAACTGGAAGACCAAGGCCTAATTGAACCTATTGGAGTCTGGAAAAATGTCGACACAATGATAAAAGGTATATCGACTAAAGTCGACTTAGAAATTATTAACCCTAAGGAAGGATCCAGTTCCTTCCCAGCGTTAGTAGGTCGACCTTGGGGGAGAAAAATGAAAGCTTCGATATCCTTGGACAAAGAAAGAATCAAATTAAAAGGGAATGGACAAAAAGTTATAGTACCTATTCATCCATCCCAAGGAGAACCTTGGATAGAACCAATTGATGAAGAAGTTGACATCCGACAAATATATCAGATACAGAATAATGAAGATTACACAGAACCCAATATCTATGGATAACTTTATTTAGGAAACCAAGACTCAGTAGGATACAATTCAGATGCAGAACTATATGATTGGGAGGTTGAAAACTATGAAACAAAAGCAAGAGAATGCTGGACTATTCAAAAAGTACAGAAGAAACCAGTCAAACAATGCTTTGTGGTGTCCAGTATCCCAAAAATATTTGAAAAGAAAATTAAGGAATACCTACATTACAACCAACAAATATATATACCACAAAAATCCCAAGGTATAAAGAAAGAGAATCACCATTTATGCATGTAGAGCAAGTATCTAGGAACATCGATGAACATGGCCGACTACAAAGTTTAGTAGAAACTTTTACAGGACAAGCTACTAGATGGTGGGATACCCATTAGTCAAGACTGCAGACATGGACAACATCTTTGACTTATTTTGTAGAAAGGTTTGGAGGAAAGAAGTTAACCAACCAGGCTCAGATACCTATATTTACCCAAGGACAGGATCTAGAAAACCATATAAAGATATGTGAAAAACAATGGAGAAGACTGGGATATAAGGATGAACGCACATGGCCACACTTATTTCCATCAACACTCGCTGACTTACCGAACAAATGGTACAAGATGGAAGAATATTTGGGTAAAACATTCCTTTGGCATGAAGTTAGAGAAAATTTTATCAAATATTTCAACTTTATACCACAAGATGAGAATTTGGTCGAAACAACAAAACAGATTAAAGAATTTATACAGCTGACAGAAAACAAACCCTTAAAAGATAACCAACAGACAATGGACTGTAACAATATAGAAACCGAGACAATACCACAATCGACGAGATTACAGTTGGAAAATGAAAAGTTGGAAGGGAAAAGTTTTAGATGGAAATCAAATCATATCGAAATGACCAAACCTATTCGCATAGTACTCAAAGTTGAAACAAACGACAAGGAGGATAATGACCGAATGAGTGCAGCAGACTTCCCTGCCACATTCTCACAGTTTAAGGAAGGAAGTCAACCAATCAATGAAGCCAAAGCACTGGAATGGCTAGATGCAAAAATTAAAAATAGAGAAGTCGACATATCAAATGATGATCGACCAAAAATAGCAAAAATTGGAGACTACTAGTCGGAAGGTCAAACAACAGAGATCACAAATCTACTGAAAGAATTTCAGGATGCATTTGCTAGAGACTATAAGGATCTTAAAGGTTTAATACATGAAATGGGCGAAATGAAGATCGACATAAAACCTGATGTTCAACCTGTCAAGAAACGACCATATAAACTAGCTCATAAATACAAAGAGATAGTAAAAAAGGAGATTGATAACATGCTTATAGCAGGCATTATCTACCCTATTGACCAATAAGAATGGGAAAGTCCAATGGTGGTTCAACCAAAGAAACATGATCCAACCAAGCTAAGGATCTGTGTCGATTTCAGGGAGCTAAATAAAGTGACACTAACGGACCCATTTCCAACCCCTTATGCAGATGAAATCTTAAATGAGGTTGCAGGACATGAATGCTACTCATTTACAGATGGATTCTCAGGTTATAACCAAGTGCCAATAGCTAAAGAAGATCAGAAAAAGACAACATTTGTATGTGAATTTGGATCATTTGCTTACAAGGTTATGCCTTTTGGACTTAAAAATGCACCTGCAGTCTTTTCAAGGATTGTGGTCAAAACATTCCAAGAATATATTTAAAAAACAATGGTAGTATATTTCAATGATTGGACAATATACTCTACATTAAAGGACCATTGTAAATGGCCAAGACTTATGTTGGAACGATGTCGACAGATCCAACAATCACTAAACATCAAGAAGTGCATATTTTTAACTCCTATAGGAATACTATTAGGGCATATCGTCTGTAAAGGAGGTATTAAAGTCGACTTCGCAAAAATAAAAATCATCCTCGACTTAAAACCCCCGACGAATCCGAAACAAGTCAGGGTACTAC
This sequence comes from Pseudotsuga menziesii, assembly GCA_001517045.1. Classification (NCBI taxonomy): domain Eukaryota; kingdom Viridiplantae; phylum Streptophyta; class Pinopsida; order Pinales; family Pinaceae; genus Pseudotsuga; species Pseudotsuga menziesii. The sequence continues at coordinate 508,527 of LPNX010452045.1, forward strand.
TTGGTCATACAGGATACTATAGAAAATTCATAAGACATTATTCAGACATGACATATCCATTGGAAGAATTGCTAACAGATGGCCAGGAATTTAATTGGACAGAAGAGTGCGACATATCATTCCAAAAACTAAAAAGAAATCTAGTCGAAGCACCTATCCTAAGGTTTCCAAACTGGTCGACTAAATTCCATGTCCACATCGACGCATCAGGCCTAGCAATAGGAGCAATCCTAACTCAACCAGGAAATGATGGAATGGATTATCCTATAGTTTACAGTAACAGAAAACTAAACAAAGATGAACGGAACTATTCGATGACAGAAAGAGAAACATTAGGAATGATCTTTGCACTACAAAAATATCGACACTACCTACTAGCTAACCCATTTGTCTTCTATACCGACCACCAAGCACTAAAATACCTTGTCAATAAGCCACTACACCATGGAAGAATCTGTCGATGGCTATTTCTATTCCAAGAATTTGAATTCGAAGTCGTTGTCAGACCAGGTAAGCTAAATGTCGGTCCCGAGCACTTATCTCGAATCGACACAGGGGAGGAACTGACAGGAGTTGAAGATGACTTATTGGATGCACATATATTTTGAATAGAAGCAGTCCCAACAGAGTTAGAGGAAATAGCTCAATTTTTAGAAGATGGACAAGCACCAGAAGGTATGAGTACAAAGAAGAAACAAATTTTAGCCATGAAAGCTGCACCATATAGCATCATAAATGGATTCTTGTACAAAATGGGCTTGGACGACATCCTTAGGAGGTGTGTACTGGAACATGAAAGAAATAATATCATGCATGAAGCACAATACGGACCTGTTGGAGGACACTTCCAAGAGACACGACTGCAAATAAAATCCAACAATCAGGGTTGTGGTGGTTGACACTTCACAAAGATTGCAAAAATTTTGTAAGCCAATGTGACCGATGTCAATGACTGGGTCGACCCCTTCCTAGCACAGAAATGCCTTTGATATCAGTAAACCCAAGTTTGACATTTGGAATTTGGGCTGTCGACTTCATAGGACCATTTCCCATACCAGCAAGAGCAAAGGAAACAGACTTCTCGATAGAGGAGTCATTGACAGACCAGGAGAAGGAGGAGGATTACGAGCTTAACTTATACATCAATACCTTTGTGTCAGAAGAGACACCGATCAAAGGCACGAGCTGAATACAAATCATAATCAAGCCTCCGACAGCACAAAGGGAAGAGACACATGCAGAATAGTAGGTAACCAATCCAGCTGAGGAAAGTCTCATTCCGACCCAAGACCCAAGGGGAGAAATAGAAACTGAAAATCCAGAGTATGCTCTCACCAAAGACAATATAACCAGATTGTCGAAGGAGATAGCAGGCTTGATAAAAAGAAAGAAAACACAGGAACAAAAGCAAGGTAAAGGTAAGCGCATGATTCTCCTTGCAGAATCTTCAGAGGATGAGGAGGAATTGGTAGCTACAAACCTCGACCTAATAGAGGATACCACAACAAACAAAGTGCCGGTGGAGACCCAATTTCAAAAATTTGTCAAGGTAGGGGCACAAAAAGGTCGACCAAAGAAGGCGAAGAGCACAAACACTTTGATGACCAAAAATGTTGTGGATCTTGTGTCTACACCCCCACCTCCATCTCCGACAAAAATAATAGAGGAGCTAATACCTCAACAGCTTTCAGTAAGCCCACTGGACTTATGCAAGAATTCTATGTCGGAGGCTGTAAATAAAAAATACGACCGTGACAGAGACCTCCAGGCATACATTGAAAAACTGCCTGAAATATTCACCACGGTACAAAAACTCTCCACCAAAGCCCCTTTGTTTGAAGCTGGTGGATCCAGACAACTTGGCCAAATACTCCAGAGGCTAAAGAATTTTGCAACTGTGACTTCGACCTTTGAGAGAAACCCCGACACAAAAGTTTAAGTTGTCACATGTCGGATCACGTCTATCACTCCGACCGACCCTGAACCGACCAGAGATGAGGAAGGAGAAAACATGGAGGACATAAGTCGAGAAATTGACCAAATGTTCTCCGAGCTGGATTTGTCCCCTCAGATCGAAAATCCACCACTTGACCACACTTCCACCAACCCAATCACACCTGACCATTCACCAACCCCATCACCACCACCTCCTGACTCAGAACCCTTAATTCAACCAACTGCACCAGAACCATCTCCACCACAACCATTAGCGACAATCACATCCACTTCTGCACCCTCTGCATCCAACCAACCAGAGGCACAACCAGATGCAACAGTCATCCCACCACCCCAACCAAAAATACCATCCATCACTGCTGCCCCAGAAACAGAAAATCCAGACCCGACTCTTGCAGGTACACAGGTGCCGAAACAAGCAGAAACACTGAAGCAAAAGAAGAAGAAGGAGAAAAAGAAGAAGGACCATCATGAACAGACAATAATGGTCCACATCAGTCAACTTGGGTCGACAACTGTGGTCAATGCAAACAAGTTGAAAGATGCAGAGCTAGGACAACTCCTAGAAACACTGGCAATTGAAGCGAAGATAAGGAGCCAACAGAGATGTAAGGAGCTCGACAACAATGAAAAAGAACAAGTCGAGTTTCTCAACAAATGCAGAAGCCTTGTACAAATGGTGATACAAGGATTAGCAGAGGTTGACAATGAAAAACCACTAGAAAAATCTTATCAGCTGTTTGAGAGCATGGTGTCGGCACTGCAGGCACAAATTCAAGACACAAAAGAGGAGCAGAAAGAAAAAACCGTGCAACTATTGATGGAGCAACACACAGCCTTTGTAGAAGCATACAAGGTGTTGCAAGATCACATGGAGGAGCCTGTCATTACAGAAGAAGTACTGAGAGACTGGCCTGCTTACTACAGGCAAGTTTATCAGCAAACTAGGTAGACCCGACAAGAGATCCAAGCACTAGAGAAGAGGAAAAACACTGTCGAAGCACTCAGACGCACAATTGAAGACCAAATAGTGCTTGAAATAGCTAAACTGCAGAAGCTCGAGCGAGAAGCACATCAGTGGGTGCAACAAGCCATTCCAAACCTGAAAAAAGTAGACATCATCTTCCCATAGATGAAAAGACTACTGGAGATAGCAGAGGAAAAGGACCAACTTATGGGTCTTGACATGGAAAAAATAGCGAAAGTTTCCATACCAGAGAAAATGTCGATCTTATCCAATCTGACTACACTAACCATCGACATATAGAAAATTTTATAGAGTTGGATGGATTTCCAACATCAACTGGCAGTGACAGCTGAAGCAACTGTCGAAGTCTGTGTATAGAAAATACCAACCATCAGACTTCACAGCCCATGAATACCAAGCACAAAGAATGACTACTTAGACAGACAAAGAAATTTTGGGTACCTCCCTGTTTCTTCGGGACAAAGAAATGTTTTTTTCGTGGGGGAGATGTTGGAGGAGCAAGTTGGTAAGACGAATTGAACGATAGTTGACTAAGTCGGTCAGCCGACTAGTTAGAGATTAGGTCGGCCACCTAAGGTCGTGCCACCTAAGGTCGTGTTGGTTGAGTGAACCAACAGGTAGTTATTTGAAACTGTTTGTAATTCATATATATTAGGATGTTGAGCCAGATGAGAAATCGATTCAGTTCTCGGTATTGTATGGACCCTCTCTTGTTAATATAATCTGTTATTCTATCTACTTGTTCTTATCTCTTGTCTCTGTGATGAATGTATGTTTTAGTATGTATTATTGGTAACCTTATGTGATCTGTGAGATTACAACACGTCGTATAATATTTTCCTTCCTTCTACGAATTTAAATTGCTCAGGAGATATCAACATGGGGAGTAGTGGTCACAACCGATTAGCTATCACCTTAGTTATGATTTTATAGATGACATTACAGAGGGAAATATTACAAAATTTTCCAGGATCCTTCGTGCCCATTTATTTTGTAATTAGTGTCAGAAAGGTGGCAATGAAGGCCTTCAAGATACTCTGAGTTCTTCTTGAATCTTCTACCAGCTCCAGTACTTCATCTTTCATTCAATCCCAATAGACATGAAATAAATTTATTGTAAAACCATTCAGTAATGGGCCTTTTTCTGTTGCCATCTATTTGACTGCTTCATCCGGTTCTTCCATGTCAATTGGTTTCAATGGCATTATGTTCTGATCCACCATAATAATCTTTAGGATGTGCTGCAAAATTCTCTCCCGTGTGCCTCGTCGATTAAGATTGAGTTCTTCCAAGAGATCGACAAAGAAGCCATTAAGGGTATGCTCCATCTCCACTTGAATTTTTGCATAGCTTCCATATTCCTTTTTCAAGTGAACCACCCGATTCCCCTTCTTGTGTTCTGTTATTTCCTTGTGAAAAAAAATAGTGTTGTGTTCACCTTCTTTTAGCTATCGATTCCAGGATTTTTGTTTCCATAGTAGATCCTCCTTCTTTTCCTTAATATTGAGCTCCTTTATAAGGCTCTTCTCTTTTTCCAAAATCTCGGTGAAATCAACCCGAGTCATGGTGGCTTGCTATACTTATTTCATTTGTTGGTCTAACTATTTTTTAACTAGAAAAATGTTCCCAAAAAATCTGTATTTCATTGCTTGATTTTTCCTTTTAGGAGCTTAAGATTTTGTTGGAATTGGTACATTAGGGTTCCCCTTGTGGGTACTGCTTCCTGTCACCAGTAACGAAGTTTCTCTGGGAAGTCCAGGTGTAGGAGCCAAAATTGCTCAAATTGAAAAGGTTGTCGAAGATTCTCTTCAATCATTTTCCATTCCAAACTGATGGGTCAGTGATCAGAACCTTTCAAGGGGAGTGCAACAAGATAAAGTTCATTTCCACCCATCATTACTGACTCAGAGACTAGAAATCGGTCTAACCGAGAGGCAATGTTCATGTCTCCAGAACATTTATTATTCTAGGTAAAGATGTTGTTAGATGTTTTGACGTCAACCAGGTCAAGGGTGTCTATTACTTCTCCAAAACGCTCATAGTTGGAGTTTAACTGGTGGATACCCCTACTTTCTCCTTCAAATTGTGGATCAAGTTGAAGTTCCCTCCCAAAACCCAATGATTTGAACCGATGACCGTTCTTGTTGAAATATTGTAACTTCAAAGAATATTCTATATGTATCTTTTGTGGTCCCCGATGGTCCTATCGGGAGAAACACTTGTATTATATTTGCACCCCGATGCTTCTAATCAGAAGAACTAATAAGAGTCATGAGGTAGTCCCCTCTAATTGTAAAGGTGGGTCATTAGCACCCCAGTGTGCTTACTTGACCCTACATGTGTAACTTGAGCCTACATGATTAACTCGAGCCGACATGTCGGATGAGTTAATTAAATTGAACGTATGAATATAAATGGAGGTGTGGTGCTCCTCATTTGCAACACACATTCTCACTTGTGTAGCGCATTAGTGGAGAAGAGAAGTAGCTGGAGAAGGAGGAGGATCAGGCTTTCATCTCCTTGCTGGTTTTATCTTTTATCTTTTTGGGGCATCTATATTGAGGAATATTTTGCTGGGTTTTTCCATTTAGGGTTTTCCCAGGATAAATCTTTGTGTTCCTTTTGTATGGTTGTGCTTGTCTATCTTTCAGTGATCCTGTTTATATGCTTTTGTTATGAAAATGTAATGAAATAATGATGTCTTAGCTAAGCATATGAAAAATTTAACATGGTATCAGAGCCACCTTGAAAGAATGCATTGTGCAGCTACAGAATCTAGGGCTTCTTACTTTTTGGTTCTCTCTCCACAATCGATCAGCAAAATAAGGCTAGGCTGACTCTCCATTGAAGGGCGCATCTTTCTGTCGAAGCAGAATTCAATTCTGAGCATTTTCAGTTTTCGGTGCGGGAAATTAGGGCTTCTTGCAGAAGAATAATTTTTGAGTGAGCCCAGCATAGGATTTCTCTCCTCATCAAAATCGAATTTTAGAGACCTAGATCAAGATTTTTGGTTGGGTGAAACTCCGAGAAAGTCAAACCCTAGTTTGACCCCGAGCTAGAAAAACACTAAATATTAAAACTGCTAAGTTTTGGTACATTCGCTATATCCTGAGATTGGAGAAGGATCAAAATATGAAAATTTCAAAGACCAAATATGAAATCCTTATGTACACTGTGTCCAAAATTCAGCCTCATATATCTATATTCTGGGATATATGATCCCTCCAAGTTAGGGTTCCGGTCTCTTCCAAAATTCATCCCTAAACAGGACACCTGGGGAGAATTGCAATATCTTGCTCTACAGAGGTCCAAATGGAATTCCTAAATATGTTCCAAAAATGGCATTGTACTTCTCTTTTTCTGAACTGAAGACTTAGAATATGAAACAGTGACACATGGAAATCTGTACAACTTCGCTGTTCGAAACAGTCCTGTAACAAGGCACCTTGGTAAAATGATCATAAATCCCCATTGGTGAAACCAATTCTAATGAAACCTATGGTGTTGGATCAGGGACATGCGAGGTTACCTCAGTGTGAAATTTCAAACATAGAGGAGTAGTAATTTTGGAGATATCATAGAAACAGTGAAAGGCAATTCTATAGAAGAAATTGGAAAACTAGGGCTTCCTGTTCCGGGAGCTTCCCCCCACTGTTTTCAGAAAAGGAGTACTTTGGACAGCTCCATTTGAAGAGATATATATTTCTATCCAATCAGATCTGAAATATTCCAAGTTTTTAAAATTAGGGTTTCTGTGGCAAACCCTAGATCAGCCAGCTCCGAAACCAGGACAGACACCTCAAATCGGTAAGATCTAATCCTTTGTTATTTGCATTTGAGGTTCTCATTTCAGAGTGATATATCACATCAGCTTGATGATAATATTGGTGAAGTTGACAACTTCCAAGCATGGAAGCATTTGATCTCTCTGAAGAAAATGAATTGGACACCTTCATGAGTAGAGAGGTTCCAGTTCCAGAAGGAGATGAGGCTCAAATCCTTACACAAGAAGAACTTGATCAAGGCCAAGAAGATCATTGTTGATTCAATCATAGATCAACTTGTACCACAAGTGTCTTCCCTAAAGACACCGAAGATGTTTGATTCCTTGATCAAGATATTTGAAGATAATAACATTAATTAGAAGATGGATTTGAGAAAACAATTGAAGAATGTGAAGATCCAGAATGCAGAACATCTTGAAGTGGTAGAAGAAGAATTGGAGAATGTAGAAGTGGTGATAGCCACCTTGAATGGTCCCCCAAGATCATAGAATTCATTCATTCAAGGAATGTGTGCTAGAAGGAAGTAATTACTTTCAACAGACTCTCGGAAGAAGAAGAATCTTGACTCATAAGAAGAGAAGAAGAAGGTGGGAGAAATTGAAGATCAAGCTCTCACCATTCAAAGAGGACCCCTCAAGCAATGAGTAATGTGAAGAAATCAATTATTGAAGAACCTCTTATCCATCTTATCATTTGGATAAGAAATGATGATGTCATGAATGAAGAATATGATGAAGTAGAAGGATCAAGAAGGAGTCTACCCACGAAACGAATAAAAGATAAGTATTCAATTGTCTTTGCATGATATTGTTTTGTTATGCATTTGATTATATTTAGTTGATGTATTATGCATGATATATTGTTTGCATTAATGATTGTATACTAATAATATGATTGTGATGGGTAAGTAGCTCATGGTGCCATACAACTCTCCATTGCTACTTTTCAAACCTATTTGCTGACATATTGGATTAGTGCACAATCTCAATGATGTCATGGTAAAGATGGAAGACATCTAGAAAGTTTCCGTGAGACATGGATGAATGTTGTATTTGCTAAACAATTATATGATGCATAATAATTTGTCGTTATGCATATGTTTTATAGTTCTAACCATGTAACTAGTGCATTTGAATTGTAGGAAAGGTCCTGTACAACCTCCTACAAGAAAAGAAGGATGAGACTTGTTCCGAAGAACAAGTGATGACAATTCAAGATTCACTCCAATGAACATGAATATGAAGCTCCCAGGTTCAGAGACACCATGACGGAAGAAAGAGCTTCAGAGAGTGGTAGATCCACCTCAAAGGATGAATACCACCATGGGTATGAGAGATAACTCAAGATGAAGAAAAGAATGCTATGAAATAAGCTATGATCAAACAATAACAGTTGATCATGGGGAATGATGTATACGGTATGATTTCGAGACATAAAGGGAGGTACGTAGTATCTTCCATATGGATCTACAAGAACAAGTGTACAAAGCAAAGTTCGTGAGTTGCCTTTGAAAGAATAGACTATGACATGACATACTCTATCGACAAGTATATGTCAAGCATAGAACCACCTATACAAAATGAAGAGGGAAGATGATACTACACTTTAGGGGGAGTGACTACAGAAGATATTTGAGTTCAACATGGTACAACATGATGGACAACTTCCTGATGGATTGAGACTTTACCAAGAGTAAAGTGGGTTCCAACCTTCAAGATTGAATGTAGAGGACTAGGATATGTTGATGACCTGACAAGATGAACTCATGAAAGAATACTAGAATGATGTTTGGGATATAATACTCAAACCAGAAAGCAAGAATGTGGTATCTTCCAAATGGATCAGTAAGATAAAATATGCTACTGATAGAAGTAAGGAAAGACTTTTGGCTTCTCTTAGAAAGAGGGAATTAATTCTGAAGAGACACTTACTCCAAGAAGCAAGGTATACTTTCTTCAGAACTATCATGGTAGTTTCTTCCATGATGAAGTAAAGACAAGCCTTCCTTAATGGTATGATTGAGGAAGAGTTTTACATCGAATAGTCACAAGGATTTGAAGTTGAAGATAGATGGACTCACATATGCAAGTTGAAGAAGGCCCTCTATGGCCTGAAGCAAGCTCCCAGAGCTTGATATGGAAGAATAGATAGTTCCTGACGAGCATGGGATTTTCCAAGAGTAAAGTCGATCCTAACCTTTATCTCAAGGTTGTAGAAGATGAACCTGTCATCCTGTTATTATATGTGGATGACCTATTTCTGACAGGGAATGAGAAACAAATTGTAGAATGCAAGAAGAAGTCCACTGAATAATTTAGACCTTGGTCTAATACTTTATTTCCTAGGTCCGGAAATATGAAGGAATCTTTCTCAATCAGGGAAAGTATGTAGTGCAAAGTTTGAAAAGATTTGATATGTTGGAATACAAAGTCATGGCCATGCCCATGGACTCCAACCTAAAGCTGTTAGCTGATGACTCATCAGAGTTAGTGGATGTGACTCATTACAGACAGATCATTGGGTCATTAATGTACTTAACAAATTCCAGACCAAACATTTGTTTTGCTGTGAACACCTTAAGTCAATATCTTGTTTAACCAAGACGGGTTCACCTAGTAACCGCAAAACATGTGATGAGATATCTGAAAGGGACTATAGACTTTGGTCTATACTATGATGGTAGCCATGAGTATAGATTGTATGGCTACACATATGCAGATTGGGCTAGAAGTATCTCGGACAGGAAAAGCACATTAGGTAGATGCTTTTGTTTGGGGTCTTCTATGAGTTCATGGTTTAGCGGGAAACAGTCCAGTGTTTCTTGTAGCACGATTGAAGCAAAATACATAGCAGATTGATCTGCTAAGTTGTGAAGTCATATGGCCTCAGAAGCTGATATCAGGTCTCTTTGACCTGAAGATGGATACTACAATGATTTTATGTGATAACCAGATTTGTGATGACAAAGAACCCTGTGTTCCGATTGTAACACATAAAAATTCGGTATTTCTACATACGAGATAAGATGTAGAAGATTATGTTTTAGTATTCCCATACTAAAGATATAGATGATGTTTCAGTATTTACATACTGTAGATGCAGATGATGATGATTCCGTATTTCCATACTGAATAAAGAGATGATGATGCTTTCAGTATTTCTATACTGAAGATATAGATGATGATGTTTTCAGTATTCACATATTGGAGATACATATGGTGATAGTTTAGTATTCACATACTGAAGATGTAGATGATGATGGTTTGAATGGTGATGTACTGATGAAGCCTCTGTCTCGGGTAAAGTTCGAACACTTTCGAGACAAGCTTGGTGTTGTTTGAAAAGACCTTCCTTGAAAGGGGGAGTAGTGATGTTGAAGAGGGATTGTATCATCCTGGGACATCTGTCCAAAAGTGATCCGGTGACCTTGGTCCTCGAGAATGAAGAGGGATTGTATCATCCTGGGACATCTATCCAAAATAGATCCGGTGACTTCGGTCTTCATGAATGTGGTGGGATTGCATCATCCCTGAACTTTGGTTCAAAATGTATCCGGAGGTCTCGGCCCCCGTGAATGTGGTGGGATTGCATAATCCCTGAACTTCGGTTCAAAATGTATCAGGAGGTCTCGACCCCCGTGAATGTGGTAGTATTGTATCATCCCTGAAGTTCGGTTCAAAATGTATCTGGAGGTCTCGGCCCCTGTGAAAGTGGTGGATTGCATCATCCCTGAACCTCGGTTCAAAATGTATCCGGAGGTCTTGGTCCCTGTGAAAGTGGTAGGATTGCATCATCCCTGAACTTTGGTTCAAAATGTATCCGGAGGTCTTGGCCTTCGTGAAAGTGGTGGATTGCATCATCCTTGAACCTCGGTTCAAAATGTATCTAGAGGTCTCGCCCCCCGTGAAAGTGGTGGATTGCATCATCCCTGAACCTCGGTTCAAAATGTATCTGGAGATCTCGGTCCCCATGAATGTGGTAGGATTGTATCATCCTTGAACTTCGGTTCAGAACGGATCCGGTGACTTCTGTACTCGAGAACATGTGTTGATCCCATAATTCCTAGAGGAAGGATTGTATGAGTTCCACATCTGTGTTGATCCCGTAATTCTGAAAGGAAGGATCGTTAGTAACTTCGTAAAGACCTAAATCCCGTAATTCCGAAAGGAAGGATCATTGAATTGATCCCTTAATTCCAATAGGAAGGACTGTCTGAGTTCCATAGATGTGTTGATCCCATAATTCCAATAGGAAGGATTGTCTGAGTTCCACATATGTGTTGATCCCATAATTCCAAAAGGAAGGATCGTTAGTAACTCCGTAAAGACCTAAATCCCGTAATTCTGAAAGGAAGGATCATTGAATTGATCCCGTAATTCCAATAGGAAGGATTGTCTAAGTTCCACAGATGTGTTGATCCCGTAATTCCAATATGAAGGATTGTCTGAGTTCCACAAATGTGTTGATCCGGTAATTCCGAAAGGAAGGATCGTTAGTAACTCCGTAAAGACCTAAATCCCGTAATTCCGAAAGGAAGGATAGTTAGTAACTCTGTAAAGACCTAAATCCCGTAATTTCGAAAGGAAGGATCATTGGTAACTCCGGAAAGACCTAAATCCCGTAATTCCGAAAGGAAGGATCATGTTGATGTTTTGATGATGTTGATGTTTTGATGATAATGATGTTTTCATGATGATGATGTTTTTATGATGATGATGACATACTGATCGAAAGATCAGTGTATGATGATGATGATGTACTGATCAAAAGATCAGAGTATGATGATGATTACGATGTACTGATCGAAATATCAGAGTGTGATGATGATGATGTACTGATCGAAAGATCAGAGTATGATGATGATGATGTACTGATCAGAGTATGATGATGATGATGTACTGATCCAAAGATCAAAGTACTGAAGATGTTGTTGATCGAAATGTTGAAGATGTTGTTGCTGATCGAGAGATAAAAGTGTTGAAGATGTTGCTGATCAAAATGCTGAAGATATTGTTTCTGATCGAAAGGTCAAAACGCTGAAGATGTTGCTGATCGAAAGGTCAAAGTGCTGAAGATGTTGTTGCTGATTGAAAGGTCTAAGTGTTGAAGATGTTGCTGTTCGAAATGTCAAAGTGCTGAAGATGTTGCTGATCAAAAGGTCAAAGTGTTGAAGATGTTGTTGATCAAAAGGTCAAAATATGTTGATGCTGATCAAAGAGTTGCTGTCGTTGAAAATTGAAGATGAATACTATATGATGTTGAAAAGCTTCTAATGATTTATAGATGTGTTACCCTGATGATGTTGATGATGTCCTCTCCTACTATTGTTGTTGTTGTTGTTGTAGAATACCCTTCTTGTTAAGGGGGAGTGTTGAAATATTGTAACTTCAAAGAATATTCTATATGTATCTTTTTTGGTCCCCGATGGTCCTACCAGGAGAACCACTTGTATTATCTTTGTACCCTGATGCTTCTAATCGGAAGAACTAATAAGAGTCATGCGGTAGTCCCCTCTAATTGTAAAGGTGGGTCATTAGCACCCCAGTGTGGTTACTTGAGCCTACATGTTTAACTAGAGCCTACATGTCGGATGAGTTAGTTAAAGTGAACGGATGAATATAAATAGAGGTGTGGTGCTTCTCATTTGCAACACACATTCTCACTTGTGTAGCGCATTAGTGGAGAAGAGAAGTAGCTGGAGAAGGAAGAGGATCAGGCTTTGATCTCCTTGCTGGTTTTATCTTTTATCTTTTTGGGGCATCTATATTGAGGAAGCTTTTGCTGGGTTTTTCCCTTTAGGGTTTTCCTAGGATAAATCTTTGTGTTCCTTTTGTATGGTTGTTCTTGTCTATCTTTCAGTGATCCTGTTTATATGATTTTTTTATGAAAATGTAATGAAATAATGTTGTCTTAGCTAAGCATATGAAAAATTTAACAGTTCTTATGGTAAGCAAGGAGTCCAGGAAGGAAGCCTTCTGGGTAGTTGTTGAAGGCCCATAGACATTTGACAGATAGCCTCACATTCTTGTCCCCACCAACTTGAAAGAAGTCGTTAAAATGATGTGGGAATCCAACAAACTAGAGAGACAAACCTCCTTGGTGTTCCAAATAATTCCTATCCCCCCATCCACTCATGTGGCATCACTAGCTACACATTGTTTCCATATTTTCTTACCAATGCTTTTGAGCTCTTCTTTCGAGCATTTGGTTTCTTAAAGCATAACTATTGTTTATTTTTCAATCTCTATTTTTATTTTCAAGATTATTGTATTCAAAGGGATATTACAATCTCTAATATTCCATGAAATGATATGCATCTTACAATTGTTTAGGGGAGGAAGTGAGATCCACATCGATGGTAGGGTATTGTTGAAGGCGGCCAGCTTCGCACCTACCAGTTGAATTAATTGAATATTAATGTTTGTTCCTCATTTCTCCCTTCTCCCTTTCTTTTTCCCTTCATTATCCTTGAATAAATATGGAGCTATTCCTAGGGATTTGATGGCTTTAATCTTAATAATATATTTTTCTAGAAGAGAAACCTGTCGGGGAGGGATGGAGTCTAGCATTTTATCTGAGCATGCCACCTCCAAACCCTAGATATCGAGTTATCCCAATGTTAAGTTTTTATGGTTATACAATATATAATAACATCATAACATCATAACATCATAACCATATACAAAAGGATCACTGAAAGAAAGACAAGAATAACCACACAAAATAACATAGATATTTATCCCCGGAAACCATCATGGCGAAGAAAACCCAACAAAAATTCCTCTATATATATGTATCAAAAGTACAAAGACAAAACCCCAAATAGGTGCTCCTTCTTCTAAAAGATATGTCTCTCTATCTCTCCCCTATGTGCTATACACAAGTGAGTGAGCGTGTTTAAATGAGGAACACATGTCCTCTATTTATACTCTTTCTTCCACTTGAATTTTTCCCTAACAGGTCGGCCCCAACAAACTTATTGGGACAACTTCACCTAAAAAGACAAAAAAAACAATATAATATTTATTTTGGAGGGTTATATTGACCCACTTACAACGAATATTTTACCTCATGACTTTATGATGACCAAATACAATAGTAACATCCCGATGGAGGAATAAAACATCTTCGATAGGTTACAACAATAAAATACATTTAGAATATTCTTCAAAGTTACAATATTTCAACACTTCCTCTTAACAAGAAGGGTATTCTACTGATAACAACATCAATTGTAGGAGCACAGAGAGAGAGCATATGCAACATCATCAAGGTGATACATCTATATGTCATTGGAATTTTTCAACAATCATTAGCAACTAGAATAGTTACTGGAACACATTCAACATATTTAGTACTGAAACATCATGTTCTATAGCACTGAGCCTTCATCTTTGATCTTCATCTTTTGCAGCAGTCGATCACTCAATCCTTTGTGGAAAAACTTGATCTCTCAATAACCATCATCATCAACATCAACATAACCTGCAACACACATGATCCAATTATGAGATGATCAATCCCTGTCACTTTAGGACATAGGTCCAAGGACGATGCAATCCTAAGACACTTATAGGATGGTCAATCCCTCTCACTTTAGGACATAAGTCCAAGGATGATGCAATATAAGACACTTACGGGATGGTCAATCCCTCTCAATTTAGAACATAAGTCCAAGTATAATGAAATCTAGAGCCACTTATGGGATGGGCAATCCCTCTAAATTTAGGACATAAGTCCAAGGATGATGCAATCCCGAGACACTTATGGGATGGTCAATCTCCCTCACTTTAGGAAATAAGTCCAAGGATGATTCAATCCTGATCCACTTACGGGATGGTTAATCCCTCTCACTTTAGGACATAAGTCCAAGGATGATGCAATCCTCAGCCACTTACAAGATGGTAAATCCCTCTCACTTTAGGACATAAGTCCAAGGATGATGCAATCCTCATATTTCACAGAGATAAAAGTATACCGATCACTTTAGGACTAATGTCCATGGATGATACAATCCCATTGCAACATCATCAACCTGATCCCTTGTAAGAGCAGGGTCCCGTAGCTACAAGAAAAGCTGCTATATCGGAAGAAGAAGTCAAAAGAAGAAAATACCTGAGTGGCTGAGAAGAGAGAGCTCAACCACTGCACTTAAGGCAGCGACGAAGATAGGAGGGCTCAACTACCCTCATAAAGGAAAAGGAGCAACGGGCCGATGTATTGAAGACAAAGGACAGCAGGAAGCAGCGCCCATACCCACAATCAGCGCTGGGAAGCATGGAAGACTGCAGGAAGCTGTGGTGTGACGGTAAGCGGCAGCCCACAGTATAGACGTGCCGACTGTCATAGTTAGGGTTTTTGGGTTACTGTTGGGAAAGGCCCACAGTTTTGTAATGGCGAGACCTTCGGGCCACCTATATAAGCATGTATTTTGTAATGTAAAAGGTTAGACAATTGGGTAGCTGCTTAGACAGTCAGTCGTAAGGTAGCTTCTGAGTCAATTAGCAAGCCAAGTGTCTCTAGAGTCTCAGTATTGTAAGAGTTAAGATCTGGTTCTATTATTCAGTCTGTAGCTATCTTACTATAACCAATATCTAGCTCTAAGAGCATCTATGTAACAATCCGCAGGGATTGAGAGAGAGAGAGGAGGAGTATATTGTAAGAAGGCAATATAAGAAGGAGAAGAGATCTAAGAGAGAAGGGCTCCCGGTTGTGTGTGTGGAGTTTCCCAGAAGATCTCAGGCTGCATATTAGGTTGCAGCGGAACTGTGTTTACCCTCTCAAGATATAATATACAAACCAGTTCCCGTGGACGTAGCTTCCCCCCTGGAGGTGAACCATGTAAAACCCGTGTGTTGTGCGACTATTTCATGTGCTTGTACTTTACTTATGTGTTATCTGTTACCTGTTACATGAATGTTGCTTATCAGTGATGAATGTATGTATGTTATGCTTCAGTTATAGCGCATAGAAGCTTAACCGCAAGTTGAATGTATCAAGTAGCCTGTATATGAGTTTATCAGTGCTTGGTTCATGTTAGTTGACGGTTATTGCGTTAAGTGACTCCGGTATATGAGTTCCGCGAGTTCAGTAGAGTAGATGTTAAGCATATTAGACTATAGGAGTCTAAGTGAGGCTGTTTAGCTTAACTAGTATACTAAAAGGGGAACCTTTGGACCGTGAGAGCCATATTGAAGTCTTACCATAAAGGATAGCGCAGTATAGAAAGGTGATATCGCACTATCGGAGGAATCGCGATGTGAGATATCGCAGTATAAGAGGGTAGTCGAGGAGATAGTTTGCGCATCGCTCTAGAGGCAGCGATGCGATAAGAGACCGCTCCCTCCCAGGGCCAGCGAGTAAGAAAGGTCTTCATCGGAGAGAGAGAGATCCCACGGGCTAAGAAGAGCCACGAACTGATAGGATGCTACAGAACTTGGTTGAGGACACTTGAGTCTTCAGCCACCCCATCTAAGATCACTTCGGGTGAGACTTTAGGCTGCTCTGTAGTCTGTCGCTGAAAGGGCTAGTGAGCTAGGGGTTTTGTTGGTACATAACAAGTAAACCCGGGTCTGCCCCAGAGAGAACCAACAAATGGTTCCGTTGCCGGATTTGAAAACATTGATGAGCTAATGTTCTGTTGGCATCCTACTAAAGAAGAACTTAACCACTGGGTTGAGTCTAAGGAGAAAGAATTTGCTGAAAAAGAAAACAAGAGTCCTAGACTGAGTACATAGGACTGGTTACAAAAACATATCTTTACTGATCTACATATGATATTTTTTGCGACCTATGCAAATGAGTTGTACGACTGGTTATCAAAGTTGACTGATTAGAACATATTCAAGAAGAAAAGGAACATTGTCTGGACACCAGAGCTGATTCAGACCGTGAAGAGTATAGATAATCCCATTTCACGGGGAGTAGACTTCTGGCTTGCAAGTTTGCTGGAAGGCTTCATTACAGAGTTTGCAGTTGATCAAAGAAAAAGTTTCAGCGAAGCAGAGAGGCACTTCTTCAAAGGCTACCGTGGTAAGTACCTAAGCTCTTTAAACTTGTTCATTAAGATGTTATTACATGAAAAAGGAGTAATGGATTTATTCTCAGATGAATAAGCTAAGTCAGTGTAATGTCACAAGAGTTTGAGAGTGATTTTGATGAAATTGGATGTACACGTAGTGGTAAGAAATATAAAGTAGATTTCAGATCTTCTCTCTTTGAAAACCGTTTAGACAACACTAGAGAACAGAGTCACAGTAATACAGAGAGACCAATAGGAGGTATCCCTTACCACCCTTATAACCCGCAGAAAACAACCAGGACTCAGAGTAATCTCGTAGGAACTACATCTAGTAGTTCACATACAGTAAATACTACCGCTACATCAACTACACCTACACCGTCGAGTGGTAGTAATACAACAAATCAGCATCCACCACGTAGAAACAGAATGGGGGATGACATGAAGTTACCTACCTTCAAGGGTACAGGGGCAGAAGACCCAGAACAACGTTGGTTCCTATGTGAAGCCGTATGGACCATTAAACAAACCCAGGATGTAGAAGATATCATCAAAATCTTTGCTGCAGAGAAGCAGAAAGACGACCAGATAACTGAAGATAAGAAAACAGAGCAGAAGAATGATGAAAAGAAATCTCCAACCAGGAAGAAAGTAAAAATGAGAAAAATATGGCAATAGGAGAAGGAATATGACCTATCTCATCCCCTAAGAGAAGAACAAGATATTGCAGAGGCAAAGAAACGAAAATATGAAGATCAAGGCAGCATGAAAACCTGGAGCAATTTGCTAAGGAGAAAAGTGAAAGGGGAAAACAAACCAACAAGCAGAACTTCAGAATGCAGACAAAGGCTTGTTCTCGGAATGGAATTCATGGTTTGTATAGTTTTCATATGAAAGGATCCAGAACGAGTGAAATGTTTAAGAAGGCTGGAAGATACAGATTTATATTTTCTTTAGGATACGAGTTCTAAATCCAGCTAGAGAGGAGTTCTCGTGATACCAGGGATTTGAATCCTTGTGATGAACAAATGGATGGCAGGTCTTGCAAGTGACGAGAACGAGAGCATGAAAATAAGGGAAGGAAAGCTAAGAGAGACCGACGAACTAAGTTTACAGAATATTCCAGCATTAGTCAAGCTATGCTTGAAACGACACAAGAGTGTGTCTAGGTTATGAATAAAGAAGTCGCAGGACTTCGTGCGAGACTTACAAAGACTTCGCAGGAAGCCAAGGAGAAGCTACAGCAGGAGAAGCCAGCTGTTAGTGGCTCAGGGATGAGCCACAAGTAAGTGTTAGGGGACTATTGGAGCAGGGTCCCACAGCTACAGGAAAAGCTACTATATCGGAAGAAGAAGTCAAAAGAAGACAGTACCTAAGCGGCCGAGAAGAGAGAGCTCAACCACTGCACTTAAGGCAGCGGCGAAGACAGGAGGGCTCAGCTACCCTCATAAAGGAAAAGGAGCAACGAGCCGAGGTATTGAAGATAAAGGACAACAGGAAGCGACGCCCATACCCATGATCAACTCCGGGAAGTGTGGAAGACTGCAGGAAGCTGTGGTGTGACGGTAAGCAGCATCCCACAGTACAGACGCGCCAACTGTCACAGTTAGGGTTTTTGGGTTACTGTTGGGAAAAGCCCACATTTTTGTAATGGCGAGACCTTCGGGCCACCTATATAAGCATGTATTTTGTAATGTAAAAGGCTAGACAATTGGGTAGCTGCTTAGACAGTCAGTTGTAAGGTAGCTTCTGAGTCAATTAGCTAGCCAAGTGTCTCTAGCATCTCAGTATTGTAAGAGTTAAGCTCTGGTTCTGTTATTCAGTCTGTAGTTATCTTACTGTAACCAGTATCTGGCTCTAAGAGCATGTATGTAACAATCCGTAGGGATTGAGAGAGAGAGGAGAGGAGTATATTGTAAGAAGGCAATATAAGAAGGAGAAGAGATCTAAGAGAGAAGGGTTCCCGGTTGTGTGTGTGGAGTTTCCCAGAAGATCTCAGGCTGCATAGTAGGTTGCATCGGAACTGTGTTTACCCTCTCAAGATATAATATACAAACCAGTTCCCATGGATGTAGCTTCCCCCCTGGAGGTGAACCACGTAAAACCCATGTGTTGTGTGACTATTTCATGTGCTTGTACTTTACTTATGTGTTATCTGTTACCTGTTACATGAATGTTTCTTATCAGTGATGAATGTATGTATGTTATGCTTCAGTTATAGCGCATAGAAGGTTAACCGCAAGTTGAATGTATCAAGTAGCCTGTATATGAGTTTATCAGTGCTTGGTTCATGTTAGTTGACAGTTATTACGTTAAGTGACTCCGGTATATGAGTTCTGCGAGTTCAATAGAGTTGATGTTAAGCATATTAGACTATAGGAGTCTAAGTGAGGCTTTTTAGCTTAACTAGTATACTAAAAGGGGAACCTTTGGACCGTGAGAGCCATATTGAAGTCTTACCATAAAGGATAGCGCAGTATAGAAAGGTGATATCGCACTGTCGGAGGAATCGCGGTGTGAGATATTGCAGTATAAGAGGGTAGTTGAGGAGATAGTTTGCGCATTGCTCTAGAGGCAGCGATGCGATAAGAGACCGCTCCCTCCCAGGGCTAGTGAGTAAGAAAGGTCCTCATCGCAGAGGGAGAGATCCCACAGGCTAAGAAGAGCCGCGAACCGATAGGATGCTATAGAACCCTGTTGAGGACACTTGAGTCTTCAGCCACCCCATCTAAGTTCGCTTCGGGTGAGACTTCAGGCTGCTTTGCAGTCTGTCACCAAAAGGGCCAGTGAGCTAGGGGTTTTGTTGGTACATAACAAGTAAACCTGGGTCTGCCCCAGAGAGAACCAACATCCCTCTTTTGAGGAGGTTCCAAAAAATCATCAACCTTCTCCCCCTTTTGAGGAGGGTCCACATCATCATTAACTTGCTCCCTATTTCGAGGAGGATCCATCATCATCATTGTTCCTCCTTACGAGGAAGGTCTGTAATATCAACATCATTGTTCCTCCTTACAAGGAAAGTATTTTTGGACTACACTAAGCTTATCACATAAGTATTCAAACTTTAATCGAGACAGAGGCTTGGTCAAGAAATCAGCAACTTGCTCATTGATAATCATATATTGGAGATTTATAGCTCCCTTTTGTACCATATCCTGTATGTAAAAATACCAAATTGCTATGTGCTTCGACTTGTCATGGAACACTGGGCTCTCTGTCATATTTATACAACTCTGGTTGTCACATAGAATCACAGTGGTATCGTTGATGAAAATATATGCTATCTAATTCAACAATTAATTGTCAACTCGGGAGGGTAGCTTGTGAGATGGAAACACTATATGTGCATAACTAAAGTGTAGATTATTCTAGGATATGCTAACCTATATGCTATCAAACCATAGAAATAACTTAACACTACTGCATCTTTGAAATCCAAATGAAACTACCGAAATTAAAAATTAACTTCTATTCTCTTACACCTAAAAATGAAATAAACTAAGCTATACTAGAATCCATCAAGTAAATGACATTTAAAACTAGCTACAATACTTGGAAATGAAATAATACTAATAAAAACACAAATTTAACTCTAAGGACTATTTCGAAATTGAGACATGTAATACCCATGCAATTCCTATCTATCAAACTCATGAAAATGCCTATCAAATTCTAATTTTAATCTAGCAAGACCTCAAGCTATTCTATGAAAACTTTAATTACCAAAAGAAAACTGAACTTGGAGCTTTATAATTAAACCTACAACTAAGTACCAAAAAATAACTCAAAGATCTGGAGATGCATTCAATCTGTAAGCAAACCTATAGTAGAAAAACAAAGTATTGTTATGTTATCCCTACTGAGAATCAAACTATATCTAAGATAGCTTGCTCAATTATGCAACTGATCTATAACTTGAAAAGTAAATCTATATTAAATTAAGCTATGATATCTTTCAAAATGAAACGTTAAAATATTGAAAACTAATGCATCTAATACAAATGAACTTATTAAACTTGGATTGGAACTAGTTCCTAGTCTAATCTACCCATCGAAACACAATAGCTTGAAGAAAGGAAACTAACAAGGTTTAAAGCAAGGGAATGCTATGCAAATAAGAATGAAAGACTAATTATAAGCTTGGATGAAAACTTGAAATGAAATACTGAACTACTTTAAGAAATAAGACAAACTAAGTTTTAATAAAGTCCATGAGAGAATTGTAAACAAGTTTGCATTAACCTAGGTTCTAGATATACAAGTGAATGAAAAAACTTCAACTACTTATGCTATAAACGAAAGATAACTGTGTTGCTATACTTAAACCAGAACTACTTCTCATTTAAACAATGAAACATATGTTGAATACAAATGGATTTTTATCATTAATCAAACTTGAAATAATTAATCTCTAGTGGATACGAGACTGAATATAGAGTGCTAGAAATATTAAAGATACATTTGAATCTCAAAGTAGCTACATGACCTGTTAAAGTACTGGAAAATCAACATGGACTCTAATTAACTATCTCTATATAAAAATCAATATTAACAATTCTGGAAATGACTGCAAATTCTGGAAAATTCTGTCTAAGTTCGTACGAAAGACAAAAAGACAGACCGAGAGGTAGTTTGAACGAATAGTGTGAATGGTTGGCCGAATGGATTATGAAGATATAAATTGCATAAAAACGCAGAAAAATTAACGTTTATAAACAACAAAACATCATCTATAGGAAAACAAACTATATGCATACAAAAAATGAAATGACTTATTTGCACAAAAGAATAAAAAATGAATTATATGAACAAGGAATTCCGTTGTTGCTGAGGGGCCCTTCACAAGAACAGAGGATGTTCCACGCTAAACTAGAAACAAAATTAACAAATCAACAGATATTTTGTATTAATATCAGAAGAAAAGTTTTCTCCCCCCATTTCTCAACCTAAGGCATCTTTATATATCGTTTACAAAAGGTAGAGCAGGTCGACCCTTTCCGTGGTCGACTGCTCTAAAGATAGCAGGCGTTAAATGATGGGGAAACGACCCATTAAACAGACAGGCCGTCATCACTAAATCCACGCATGGTGGTTCCTTTAACGTGACCAATTGGTGTGTTGGCAGGCTAGAGAGTGGGAACGTGGATCTTCTCAAACAAGGGTTCATGAACCATAAGGGCCACGTTGCTAATAGATCTCATTTCACAGTTTTTGTCTTTATTGCTCTAGAATATTCCAACCAACGAATCCAATGGTGTGAATGGAGGGCTAAATGATGGTTGGTTGATGTGCTGGATGCTAAATTTAGTTCGTGGCTGAATTCTATTGATTGGGTGCCAAGTTCTCTTGCATTTTCATCTTTCTGGCGTGATTGTTCCCTCCATTTTCTTCATGGTGCATGCGTCCTGTGTGGGAGTTTTCATATTCACAACCTGTACATGTAAAAAAAACGATTTTATTAAATCATAGCTTTCATATAATAAAAGGAATGTTTGAAACGCGATACAAGGTTTGTATTAAAGTAAATGAGCCATAACACGAGGTGGCTTAAACATATGTGCTCTTTTAAAAATAAAAAATAAAACAATGCCAACGTAACTCCTTTCAAAAGGCATTTCCAAATATTTAATGCAAATGGTTTTTGAATATCTTAATACTTTTTGAATAAATTTATTTAATGTTTTTATATTTTAAACAAATATATTAAATAACCTTTTAGCATTTTGTTTATTTATTAATTAAAAAAAAACAAATATATTACCATTAACTCCTGCTTTTCATTTTCACTTGCAGGTATTACAGGACCGACCAGAAATAGAAGACGAGGATAAATCAAACCAAGGACTTAATAAGAAACATGCCATTAGACCCAATGCAAAACTCAAAGTTGGAATAAGGGTTGGATGAAGGACCAGACGGATTACTAAAATGCTTATGATTTGCACAATATTGCATTTAATACATTAAAAATAACATATTAGGCTCACTTTACATTTATGAGATTTTAATTAATAAAACAAAGTAAAATATAGCCTTATTGAACATAGATGTGTTAAATCATGATAGATAGGATGGGAAATCAATGTAAATAACATCATTATGAAAGACAATTCCGGATCCCAACATGTATCCAAGTCCAGGTAAAATAGACTGGAAATCAACTTTTGAATCCATATGGATTCAGAACTAGCAGAACAAGCTTCTATATAATATGCTTCAGTTGTGCTGAGTGTAACATTGAACTGCTTCTTGCTAAACCATGAGATCATGGAGGATCCCAAATAATAGCATCCACCTGAGGTGCTCTTCCTGTCCAAGGTACTTCCATCCCAATATGCATCTATATAACCATAGAATCTATAGTCATGATATCCAACATAGTATAGACCAAAGTCTATCGTACCTTTCAGGTACGTTATCACATGCTTTGCAACTATCAGGTGAACATGTCTATGTTTAACTAGATACTGACTCGAGCTGTTCACAACAAAGCATATATCTGGCTTGGTATTCATCATATACATCAATGACCCAATAATTTATTTGCACTGAGTCACATCCACTAACTATGACGATTCATTAGATAACAACTTCAGGTTGGTATCCATAGGAGTGGCCATGCATTTACAATCCAACATATCAAATCCTTCTAATAGTTCCACAACATACTTTCCCTGACAATAGTTTTCGAAGGCACATTGCTTCACTACATGATGAACATGGTGCAATGTACTCATCCTCTTTTTGAGATCATACCTGATCCAAAACATCTCAAGTTCTCTTTCTCTCCTCGACAATTCCTCTTTGCATATATAATGAGTTCATCCTATCAGATCATCGACATATCCCTGTCTTTCACATTCAACCTTAAAGTTTGGAACCCACTTTACTCTTGGTAAAGCCTTAGTCCATCATGAAGTTGTCCATTCTATCATACAATGTCGAACTCAGAGATCTTCTGCAGTCTCTCCCCCCTGAAGCGGAGCATCATCCTCCCTCTGCATTTTATATTCTATGTATCGAAACATTATGTACTAGAGTGACAAGTAGCATTCTCTGCTGCTGATCTTCTTTGTATCCATCTTAGGTCATGAGATACCAAGATCCTTTATCTTGAACATTTGTTGAAACGTTCCTCTTGCACCCATTTGTGAGCTTGTTTCCTTCTATATCTTCAACCTTGTAGCAAAGGTTAAGATATCCATCACTCTAAAAGATATTCAAGCTCTTTATGTAACTAGATGTTCTTATCTATGGGTTCCTTATGAGCTCGTACAAATCCTATTCTGCACATGTGGTTCTTTGCTTGATATATATACTTTTACTTCACTGGAGATGTGTGTCTGATCAATGGAGTATTTCATGCCATAGTATACTCCCTCTTTTTGTGAGAAACCACGAACCT
The DNA here is from genome assembly GCA_001517045.1 of Pseudotsuga menziesii. Lineage (NCBI taxonomy): Eukaryota > Viridiplantae > Streptophyta > Pinopsida > Pinales > Pinaceae > Pseudotsuga > Pseudotsuga menziesii. The sequence continues at coordinate 532,682 of LPNX010452045.1, forward strand.
TTCTTTGTATACTTCTTCTTGTATATCCACATGGAAGACACTACAAAATTCCCTTCAGGTCTCGGAACCACATCTAGACATCATTCCCCATGATCAACTGGTACTCTTTGATCATAGTTTCTTCCATTTCTCCTTGGCTACTTCGTCATAGCTGGAAGGGCGTGCATCAATGATGTCACTCAAATGTGCAACATAACTAGAGTGTATATGAGGCCTCTTACTTTAGTTGGAAGCCTCGTCATACTTTTATTCATATGGAATTATCTCTTGTGCCCAAGGTGGTCTTCATATCTCGAGGTGGATCTACCTCTCTCTTATATTCTTTTGAAGCTCTTTTTTCCATCATGGTGTCTCTTACTCTGGGAGCTTTAGGTTCATCTTCATGTATGTTTATTGGAGTGAATCTTGAACTATCATCACTTGTTCTTTAGAATAAGTCTCATCCTTCTTTTCTTGTAGGTGATTGTACGCAATCATTTTTACAAGTCAAATGCACCAGTTGCATGGTTAGAAACATTTCACAAGACATATTCATAATGACAAATTCTTATGCATAAAAATATAATCATGCAACTATTTTAGCCAATACAACATTTATCCTTATCCTGTTTACACACAGAAACTTTCTAGATGCCTTCCATATCTACCATAACATTATTGAGATTGTTCACTAATCCCAATATGTAAGCAAATAGGTTTCATTCTAGATAAGTAGCAATGGAGTGTTGTAGAGCACCGTAGGATACTTACTCATAACATGCATATTAGTAGGGTATTGTTCATTAATGCAAACATTCTATCATGCATAATAAATTTCATAGATATGTACACAACTAAACAATGTCATATAAGCAACTAGATATATAGGAAAAGACAATTCAAATACTTATCTTTGTTTGTTTGGTATATTCCTTCTTGATCCTTGTGTCCTGGAGCATTCTACTAATTCTGGGAACCTGTGTACTGGTTCTGAGTGTCACTATTTTTATTCTTTCTTATCCAAATACTGGAATGGATAAGAGTATGATATTTATCTTCACTATTAGACTTCATATTCTTCATCACTTGAGGAATATTCAATGGTGTGAGCATGATGTCTTTTCTTATTTGACTTCTTCTTAAAGAAGCCTCTATTTCTGGGACAACCTCTGGAGTAGTGTCCTTTATCATCACAAGTGTAGCATCGAATGTTGGAAGGATCTCTTATGATTTCCTTTTGTCTTCTATTGTGATGATGGTTATCCTTCTTTCTATTATTTATTATAAAGTGAACTGTGAGAAATTTATCTACATTTTCCCCCATTTTCTCCTCTCTTGTTATGAATCGAGCTTCTTCTGGTGTGCATTCTTTCCATAGTTTTCTGAAAGAGATCAACTTCTTTCTTGCACATAATCCTTGAATGAACGAGTCCCATGATCTTGGGAGGCCATAAAAATCTTGCTTTCTCTTTGAATGCTTCAAGTTGTTCTTTGATTTGAGAAACCCTTGTGAAGTGGGGTTGCATGGTCTCTGAGTTTTGTATCTTCACATTCTTTAGATGGTTCCTTAATGTCACCTTCCTGTTGATATTATTTCCTTCATACTGAACATATCCTTGGGAATCTACAAGGATGATACATGTGACATCCAATGGAGGAAAAATAATCCTCTTGGCTTTGACTAAGTCCTTCTTGTGCTACGTCTTCATCTTCGTCTAGATCTGCAACTTCTTCTTTGACATAGTTCTCCAGGTCATGCTTCCCCAGGTATGAGAAGCACTCTATACTTCCATGCTTAGAGCTTATCAATTCCTTCAAGATTGTTCTCAAGCTTGGTACTGTTTGTCATTATGATAAAAATGAGAACCTCAAATGGAAATAGAGAGGATAGAACTTACCAATTAGATTGCTTCAACTTGATACTTACTTGAAGGATTTTCTGGAATACTGCTTCTGGTGGGCATAGTGTTTGATAGAGAAACCCTGATTTTTCAACTTAGGTATCTTTCAAATTTGATTGGATAGAAATATGCGCCTCCTCAAGGAGAGATAAGCAACATACTTATTTTCCAAAAAATGTGGACATAACTACAAAATATTTGATGCTCTAGTTTTCTTCGGCAGCGGTGTTAGGTCAAAAATTGAAAATCCATAGAATGAGAAACTTATTCCATATAAATATGTGCCCTCATAGGGTGAGTTTTACGGTCCTCCTTTTTCAACTGATTGGTGGAGGGAAGTACCCGGAACAGAGAGCCCTAATTTTTCTCAAGTTTCTTCTATAGAATTGATGGATCTTGTTTCTGTTATAGCTCCAATATTTTTCTCCTCAATATCTAAAAATTCACCCTGCAGTAGCCTTATCTATCTTATTTCCAACCCCATAGGTTAGAGCATAATTGGTTTCACCAAGTGGGAATTATGCGAAGTTTCCCAAGGTTACTTATTTTAGTACTGTTCAAAATAGTGAACCTGTACAGACATCCATGTGTCATTGTTTCACCTTCGGGGTATAAACCATTTACCACTGAAACTAAAGTCCATTCCTATTTGCAACATCTTGCGAAATTTCATTTGGACCTTCCTAGACCTAGATATAGCAATTCTCCCTAGGTCACCTGTTTAAGGCTGAAGTCTGGGAGAGGATGGAACCCTGAGTTGGAGGAATCATATCTCCTATATTATAATGAATACGAGGCTTAAATGTTTACATAGGGTACAACAATATTTCATATTAGGCCTGTCAAAGTTTTAGCTCCTGATCCTTTTCCAATATCGAGTATAACGAAAGTCCCAACATGACTTGTTTTTGTGTTCTAGGGTTTTCAAGCATGAAACCATAATATTTAGTAGTTGTAGCTATAGTTTTTTTCAGCTGCACAAAGACCTCTTTCAAGGTAGATCTGATACCATGTTAAGTTTTTATGGTTATAGAAGATATAATAACATCATAACATCATAAAATAATACAAAAGGATCACTGAACAAAAGACAAGCATAGTGTTGATGTAATTGTAACTTTGGAATGTATTCATCCATATATCTTATGTATTGTACCCCAATGTTTATCTCGGGATGTGTCTGTAATGTATTTGAGTCATGTCATACCCCGATGTTTATTCCGGGAAGTTTCTATACTGTAAACAAGTCATGTCAAGTCATTGTGGGTAACCCTCCTATTTGTCAAGGGTTAAAGTCCCCACAGTTGTGGGGCCCTAGGGTTATTAAAATATCCTAGAAAATTCGACCCTAGGTGAGTCCTTGTAAGTTAGGGCAATATTCCCCACCATTGTGTTAAGGATAAACCTCCTTGTTGGTCAGAGGAGGCAAATTCCCCACAAGTTGTGGGGCACTAGGGTTATTAGACACTCCTAGAGATGTCGGCTCTATTAAGTAATTGTTAAGTGAGGCCGACATGTTGGAGTAGGTTTCAAGTGAATGAAAGAATATAAATAGAGAGTGAGCCTCTCTATTTATCACACACACACTCACTCACTGGGGTGCATGAGTGAGAGAGAAGACACTGGGATCAAAGAGAGAGACTACTGCTGTCGGGAGATCATCTTTATGTTTTTGGGTTTTACTTTTGGTGCTGATTCTATCTCTGAGGAAGTTACGGGGTTTTATCCTTTATGGTTTCCCCAAGGAAAATTATTTGTGTCTCTTGTCTCTTGTGATTTATTGTTGTGCATGTTATTCTCTCAGTTAAAGATCATAAGATCATAATGCTAGATTGAATGATAAAACCTAACACATAGCCACAAAAAAGAACACAAATATTTATCCTAGGAAACCCTCATGGGGGAGAAAACCCAACAAAAATTCTACTATATAGATGCATCAAAAGTACAAAGAAAAAACCCCAAACAGGTGCTCCTTCTCTTAGAATCTCTCTCTCTCTCTCTCTCTCCTAGGCGCTATACACAAGTGAGTGTGTGTGTTTAAATGAGGAACACACCTCCTCTATTTGTACTCTTTCTTCCACTTGAATTTTTCCCTAATAGGTCAACCCCAACAAACTTACTGGGCTTCCTTCACCTAGTAAGACACAAAAAATTATAATATTATATTCTGGAGGGTTCTATTGACCTGACTTACAACAAAGGTTTTACCTCATGACTTTATGATGAACAAACAAAATAGTAACATCCCGATGTAGGAATAAAACATTTATGATAGGTTACACCAATAAAATAAATTTAGAATATTATTTGAAGTTACAATATTTCAACACCCAGGTCCATTTCATCACCTTCCTCTTCTTTCCTGTTGACATCCTCCTCTGCCTGATCCTTTTCTGTACCATGGATAGAATTATCTAGTTTTGGGGCTTGCTCCTCCATCTAATTTTCTAGGATTGATCCTTCATCTAAATCAGTCTTTGCCTCTATTGGTTGCAGAACTTCAAACTGGTTATGCATTTGAGCTATTTTGTTAATCTCCGGCCTTGATCCTCAATTAGTCATTCTCTTCTTGGTGGTAACTTTGGTAAACCCTTTGTAATCTTTCCCTTCAGGGTTGGGGGTTCCACCCGTCGATCTATTTAATGGGAATTCATGGAATATATGTCCATGGTTTAACAACATCTACAACGAAACAAAATTTTCTCATAATCAATCACCTATAACTAGTCCTCATTTTCCTAGTAAAGTTCAACCCCTTATGGAAGATCTTGCGATATATCCATGTAGAGACAAATCCAAGCATACAAAGTATACCTCATGTTATTCATTTGATCAGATACTTTAAAAAGGAATCCCAATTTGTTTCCTGTGTCCATCAATATTTCCTGCTTCTAGTATTTAGAGGGTAATGAATAAAGGCGTAACTAGACAGGGGAAATTGTTAGATTTTCTTTGTTAGGGTTAAAAATTTCTTTCCAAGGTCGTAGGTATAACCCTACATAATTGAAAAAGTATCACCCATTATGAAATATGCGGGTCCGATCTTCCTCGTTGAAGAATATTACTATTAAGAATGATTTGGATCCCAGTTGGAGATCGTAATGTGCCTAGTAATTCCAGGTTGTGTTGATCTACGAGACCAGTGCCTTTTCTGTAGGATAAATACCTACACATTTTCCAATAAGCATGTGATATTTCATATATTGAATGTCTACATGGACCCTTTTTGATCTGATTTGAAGCTTTGACACAATTCTTTCTTTCGGCGAGCATTACCCCAATTTCCTTGGTTTTCCCGCCGATTGATTCTGCTTTATGACCCCACTCGTTCCTTCTCCTTCCATTACTAAATGGAGGTCATAACCTAGCCCCACATCGACTTAATTTCATTTATCTAAGGGAGGGGGAAGCAACCCACCTCCTGGGGCTTACCCAATGGTAGCCTTATCCTCGGTCGCTAGAGGAAACACGTCTAACACACCGAACTCTAGCCTCAACTTGCAAAAAAAGAACACACAGTAAACCCTATACCTCTGTAATTATGTTCTCCTCTCTCTGCACTGTTCCCTCATGCAATGAAAATGTATTAACTCGTAATATTTTTTTAACAAAAACTATGAAGGAGGTATATTAAATGGGCTCTGCACAGCCATTTAGAAGAATGATTAACATAAGAAACATTCTAGCTGAAAAGGCGAAACTGAAATAAATAATTTCCAAAGGAAAGGCCTTCTAGATCTACTGAAATAGTTCCTGTTATTTATATTTACGGAATTAGTGTAAACTCTGATAAATTTCTGATTGAGAGCTATGCAGAAAAAAATGACCAAATCCAGTTTTGGTTTAGTGTAAGCTCTGATATATTCTCTGAAATACATGTGTTGATTTGTCATGGACATGATTTCCTTGATTCATCTGTATTCGATTAAGTCCTCCTCCAAATTCCTCCATATCGGGTCCTTACTTCATCGTTTAGTATCATCCCCAATTGGATTGTGATCCCCAGTTCCTTCATTCTGCTGATTGAGTTCTCCTATATTTTCAGAACGACCAAGATCCCACTCTGTCATTACCACCAAACTATTATGAAAATTCTGTGCACGAACACCAGAATTAAACTTGAACTCTCCAAGAAAATTTAGCTCATGCAGTTTCTTTTCCTCTTCGGTAGAGCTCTCCCAATCCTTTTTAGACAGTGGTGTATGCCAACAGCTGAGAGGATTATCCGGATTCAAAACCATTGCACTATGAATCATAATGATATTGAGAAGAGGGAGCATATATTTTAGGAATGGATAAAAGAGCCCATGGGACCAACAACGATCTGCTGGGCCTGCTAAGGGGTTGTAAAAGAGACATAAAACTTTTGAATCTATTTTGAGAAGACAAGGATCTGCATGGCCTACCTGAGATCACTGAGCATCGTAAGCTTTCTGCATGTATTTCGAATGGTGTCCCATGCCATGTCGTGGCATGCTGAATGGATGCCCACTTTGAATATTAGGGAATATGTTTGAAGCTTGCCTCATTATCATTTAAAAATATGGAACCTTGTGAGAGGGAGTCCCCCTTGTTTTCCATTGAATATGCTTTATCATTGTTTTCTCTAAGTATATGATAGTAGTCTATGCTCTCAGGAATATTGAGCTGAGAAATCCTGTTGTGCAACCTTCATCATTTTATGGATCTCGAAGGATATCCTGTTTTTATTTTGATAATCACTTGGCAAGAATCCCCAAAGATATGAATCCTTGTGATGGTTCTTGTGTCTATCATTTCCAATCCTTGGGGGAGATCCAACCACTTAGCCTCATTATTAGTCTTGATCCCTAATCCCCAGGCAAAATATTTTATTGTTTGGCATCTTGGGCTCCAAATAACCCCCCGCACCTGCCTTCCCTGGATTTCCTTTTGAGGCACCATCAAAGAATAAAGAGAAGGAGTTCTACTCTTTAATCCAATGCAAGAGATCATCATAGTTTTTCCTTATCTCCCAGGGCTGTCTGCAGTTGTATTTTTTGGACTGAGGGGAAATCCTATGTAAGAAGGAGCTGCACCACTTGGACACATGAGCTGGGATGTCCTCTGCATTTGGGAATCCCAATCCTCTAGATGCTAATTTTTCTACAGTCATCCCAATTATCTTTGCAGCTATCCGGTTCATGACAACCTTCTCTCCTTTGAAGATTGATCTATTCCTTGCCAACCAAATCTGCCAACATATATTCTTAAGAATGGCATTCCATAACCTCTTTAAGATGGGTTTTTTCTTGAGAGTTCCTGGGTAAAGTATATTCCATACTATTAATAGTTGTCTGAGGGAGTATGGGGGATTGAAAAGGACATATACCTTATGCAAAATGGCCCTCCAAACTTGAAGAGCGACTTTGCATTGGAGAAAGAGGTGCGTGGTTGTTTCAGAATCTGCATTACACAAGGCGCATATGGAGGGGAATTCTATACCTCTTTTGCTAAGATTATCTGTAGTAAGAAGTTTATTATGCATTAACAACCATATAAAATAGTTGACTTTTGGAATGCAATCTGGGTTCCAAACCTTTTTCCAATGGTTTGATAAAGCGATGACTATGTTTGATTGTAGCAATTTGTACCCTTCTTTGACAGTATAAGTGCCATTTTTCCCCACCCAATGGAGTCTCTTGAGCTTTTACTGATGGGGGGCATACCGTGGAGTATGGGAAGCAAGAGATCAACAACATATCTTAAATGATCAAGAGTTTGCAGCAATTTCCATCCAGTCCATTTTCCCTTCTGATCCCAGGTGGAAAGATCATAAAGTGTTACTATACCATTATCGATTGCCCAATTGGAGAGGTCCTCCATGTGAAGGAGAGAAGATATAGGAGGGATACCAATAAATCTATCACCCCAAACCTTGATCTTCTTACCATTACTAGGAATCCAATAGAATTCGGTTTGAATTAATTTTAGAGAAGATTTACAGAACTGCCATATTTACGTGCCTTGCCCATCCCAAGTGTGACAACGAATTGAGGATCACAGATTCCTTATATATTTTTTTCTAATGAATTATTTCCACCAATCCGTACGGCCTGAAACAATTATCCATACTAGTTTATCTCCAAGCGCTTTAGTCATCTGCTCCACATCTCTAATGCCCAATCCCCCATTTAGCTTTGGGGCCTTAACCACAACATCCCATTTAACGAGATGGAATTTTTTGTTTTGATTTTTTCCTCCCTGCCAGAGAAAATTTCTTAATTCCATACTTATACTGTTCATGATCAACTTGGGGCCAAGAATCATTGAGATGATATAAATGGGGTAGGCAGACAGAATTGACTGGATGAGAGTGATTTTCCTTGCAATATTGAGCCAGCGCGTGCCCATAATTTTTATTTTATTTTTTTGTATTACCAGTCTCCACATGGATGAAGAGAAATATTTTTTAGTGATTGGTATACCCAGCTAGATGAAGTATGTCCAATCGTAATTGACTTTAAGGTTGAAAATTTGGGAGATATCTCTGAGAGTGATGATATTACTGTGCCACCCGTAAATTTGGCATTTATCCAGATTCACCTTGCTTCTCGAGGAGATAAGGAAAAGGTTGAGAGACTACTGGAAGATCCTAGCTATTTGGGTGGATTCTCTCCCCAGCAATATGGATTCATCAGTGAAGAGAGCATGATTAATGGGTTGGATCCCTGCACTGAACGATAATCCTAGTATCATTCCCTCCTCACGCAATCTCTTGAGTCTTTTGCTCATTGAATCTGCCACTAAAATATAAATAAACAAGGATAGTGGGAAGCCCTGTCTGATCCCTCTTTTTGGATTTGAAGAAATCAGAGGGCCTTCCGTTAATTAGAGGAGTTATCCATGGGGAGCTTATGCAGGCTTGAATTTGCTTGACAAAGATAGGAGGGAATCCAAAATTTTCCAAAACTAGGAAGATGAAATCGTGTCTTAATTTGTCAAAGGCGTTGGCTAAATCAAGTTTGATAGCCATTCCAGACTCCCTATTTTTCATACTAGAGTGTATTGCTTCTTGAACTAGCAGGATGTTATCACTTATGTGATGGACGACTATGAAGCCTCCCTGATTTGGAGAGATTAAGGAGGGGATAATAGTTTTCATCCTGAGAGATAGGACTTTGGAGAATATCTTGTATGAAGCATTGCAGAGGGAGATAGGCTTGAAATGTTTTATAGCAGTGGGGTTGGAATCTTTAGGGATTAAATCTAGGAAGGTAGAGTTGGTTTCCCCTCCCATCCTATATTTTTTTATGAAATGCTAGCACATTCTATAGAAGCAGATTGGGAAGCCATCTGGCCCAGGGGCTTTGTCCGGGTGAAGGGACTAGATGGCCTTTTTAATCTCCTCTTCAGAAATGGGGGCTTATGTAATGTTATAAGTCTGGTGTACAGACCTAAACACTTTAATTCTGTAATTTTTCTTAAATAATTCTGAAATTTAAGGGGTTCACACAGAGCCTTCTCGGATGGGCAAAAACAAGGGTTTCTTCTGGGAGATTTTGCAGAGGAAAAGAGTGATCAATGGGAAGAAAACAAAGATATGTTAGAAATTGAATTTCCTCTCCCCTAACACATTTATATCTGGTGCCATTTAGGTTTTAGAATCCGCGCTGTGGAAACCTACTACCATGCTTCTGGGTAGCCAAACCGTGCAACTAAGGAGAGTAGTTCTGCCTATTTCAACAAGGGGTTATGGAAACTTGAAAAGGGTTGTTCCAAAATTAATATAACATAAATAAATTTTTTATATATTTTTCAGATATTCTGGAAGTTTCTGAGAAGTTTTGGATGAATTTGGGGTTTTACGGCAGTTTTGGCCAAGGAAAACCCTGCGCAGAGGAGGATCCAAAAAGGTGGTACAGACCCAAATAAAAATGGTTCTGGAATTTTATATGGGAAGGTGGTACTGTTATTGAACCACAAGAACTGACAGAGCTCATATTGAGTTAAAATAAATGGTTTTACATCAATTTTACCAATACTAGTTATTAAAAACTAGTAATCTAGCCAGGGTCTTAAAAAACTATTAAATCATGTTAAATCCAATTCTGTGAAACCTGATATTTATAAAATATATAAATATGATCTCTTTGAACATGAATACTTATTTCAATCCCTTCCCCATCGTGAAAGATTCATTACAACACTCATATTCACTCAATCCCCCCATACACTGATAAAATATGATATTTTTATGAAGCTAAGATAATATTCTTCAGGGATGAGATATATCAACCTGATAAATGTAATGTTTAGAATATATTAACAGTACATAACAGAAATAACATTATTTACTGACCATTTAGAAAGAGGCTTCAAAATAAAGGGGCAGGAGGCCCAGAACATGACCGGCAAAAGTGGCTATGAGCATAGGTGAAGCATGGGCTTCACTGTATCTCAACCTGAATGTGTTGGAGGCTGAAAATAACTCTGATCATACTTCAATGGCTACAATGTAGCACTCCATACCTGAAATAGAAGAGAAAGGGAGATGGAAGAGAATGGAGGAGGGGTTTGGGGATCATCACCCAATGGTGCACCATAAATATATTCTCTCAAAGTTTCATTCTTCATACTGCATTCCTTTTTTACAACATAATTTTGAACCTCGTCACTAGGGGGCTCAACCATTCTGAACTCTTCACTGGAAGTGGCTGCCATATCAGACTTACAAAATGACACATAAAAATCAGAATTTAATAACTCACCATGTGCTATGTTCTCCTGCTTATGTGCTGGAATTATGATGGCTTGTTCACCCACCCATTTCTCTGCTTCACACCCTACTAAGATGTGCTCAATTTTTGCTCCCTTGTGAGGCTCAAGGGGTGACTGTAAATATGAATTGTGTTTCTCTTTTGGATCAGATCCAAAATATATCTCACCATCATCAATCTGCTCCATCTCTTCTGCACTCATCTTGAAATAAACCACAAAGAAATTTGGAGTCATTTCACCTTCCAGGTTACCAACAACTAGATGTTGGACTGTTAGATATTTAGTTGTGCATGGATATTCTCCATCTCCTTCTGATGAAGGATTTGGTGACTCATAATCCTCATGGATGCTGCAAACAGACTGATCTCTCTTTAGGGAACACCCAAATAATCTCTCAAAGAAACCATGTACATATGGCTCTAATGAATCTTCACTTTTTGTCCTCTTTTCCTTTCCTTTACTTTGAGAAGTGGAACAAATTAGTTCCTTTCTTGATGGATTATTGGTATTCAAAGAACCTACATGTGTTAATTTTTTTGAAAACAAAGACTCTCCATATTTATTTCCTTCATGCTCAGAGACACTACTACTCCCTTTTCCATGTTTGCTTGCCAACTGCTTGGCAAGGAATTCTCTAGTCTCTTGATCTGACTGAATGATGCTTTGGGATACATATTTCATCCCTTTCAATGTTCTTTGCATCAAAATTATTAAATCTTATTGATCATCCATTTTTGAATGCTCTTCTTCATACAACTCAAATTCTAAATCTCCCATGAATGGAACTAATTCCACAACTGCAACTTGAAGATATTACTGAGATACTTTTCCACTGAGAGTTAATTTCCACAGGATGAGCCAAGGAAAGTGCTCTGATACCACTGTAATGTCCTAATTCTGGTGTACAGACCTGAACACTTTAATTCTGGAATTTTTCTTAAATAATTCTGAAATTTAAGGGGTTCACACAGAGCCTTCTCGGATTGGCAAAAACAAGGGTTTCTTCTGGGATATTTTGCAGAGGAAAAGAGTGATCAGTGGGAAGCAAACAAAGATATGTTAGACATTGAATTTACTCTCCCCTAACACATTTATATCTGGTGCCATTTAGGTTTCAGAATCCGCGCTGCGGAAACTTACTACCACGCTTCTGGGCAGCCAAACCGTGCAACTAAGGAGAGTAGTTTTGCCTATTTCAACAAGGGGTTATGGAAAATTGAAAAGGTTTGTTCCAAAATTAATATAGCATAAATAATTTTTTTATATAGTTTTCAGAGATTCTGGAAGGTTCTGAGAAGTTTTGGATGAATTTGGGGTTTTACGATAATTTTGGCCAAGGAAAACCCTGCGTAGAGGAGGATCCAAAAAGGTGGTATAGACCCAAATAAAAATGGTTCTGGAATTTTATATGGGAAGGTGGGACTTTTAGTGACACAAAGGAACTGACAGAGCTCATATTGAGTTAACAGAAATGGTTTTACATCAATTTTACCAAAACTAGTTATTAAAAACTAGTAATCTAGCTAGGGTCTTAAAAAACTATTAAATCATGTTAAATAAAATTATGTGAAACCTGATATTTATAAAAGAGATAAATATGATCTCTATGAACATGAATAATTATTTCAATCCCTTCCCCATCATGAAATATTCATTACAACACTCATATTCACTCAATCCCCCCATACACTGATAAAATAGGATATTTTTATGAAGCTAAGATAATATTATTCAGGGTCTGAGATATCTCGACCTGATAAAAGTAATGTTTAGAATATATTAATAGTACATAACATAAATAACATTATTGATTGACCATTACAAAGAGGCTTTCAAAATAAAGGGGCAGGAGGCCCAGAAGTACATGACCGGCAAAAGCAGCTATGAGCATAGGTGAAGCATGGGATTAACTGTATCTCAACCTGAACATGTTGGAGGCTGAAAATAACTCCGATCATACTTCAATGGCTGCAATGTAGCACTCCATACCTGTAAAACAAGAGAAAGGGAGATGGAAGAGAAGGGAGGAGGGGTTTGGGGATCATCACCCAATGGTCTGAGGCACAACACTCATAGAGTATGCTCACATAGCATAACCAAAATATCAAATCATCAACCAAACTGAAGCAATGGGTTAAAATTTATCTTTTATAGACTTATGGATGACCTGCTTAGTAAGTTGAGGCCAATGGTGACCTGTGAGAGCAAGTCAACCCCATGGGTGACCTAACCCTAGCCACAAAAGTGCCCCCTTTGGGAAATTAGGCAAGTAGGACCATGTGGAATTGTTTCTAATTCCAAATCATCCTTCACAATTAGAAACTGCACCCTCCCTTAGTCAAAATATGCCTCTTTTGAGTTATGAAAACTTTCTGCTTTTCCTGGCTCATAAGGAAACTCTTTCTTTCCTTAAAAAAAACTTTCCTGCTTTTACCTCTTTCTGCTTTTTTTGCTTTTAGGAAACTTCCCTTTATTCTCTTGCTTGCTTTTGTCATGGACTTTCTTATTTTTACCAAGGAAAGTTGACTAGCTTTCCCCAATGCACCCTCCTGACATGGCAGCCTTAATTCCACATCATTATTGTGCATAATAAATAAAATTGCTGAAATAAAATTAAATACATGCCTTAGAACAATTATTAGTAAAAATTTATCCTAGGAGGAATAATTAATAACAACTTGAGCCCCTAGGAACTTAACATGGTCAACACTTTTAATGGTCAATTTGAGGGAACATGACAGCTTATAAGACTTCTAATTCCTGAGGCTTCACAAGATGGTTAATGTATTTGATCATTTCAACCATGTTCTTTTGGGAGGCTTCCTCTTCATTATTATACAGTTTTTCAAAAAAATTCCTTGTGTCAAAACCCCAAATTTTCACAAAAATTTAAAATTTTGAGATAACAATAAATGCTAAAACCTGCGGTCTACTAACAACTAACGGTTTGCAAATAAAAGAACAATCAAGTAATTAGTTTCACTAAATCTTAATTATAAATCTTAACAGTTCATTTTCGTAACAAGAATAAAGTCTTCTTGCATGCTATTTACTTCAGTTTACTGATTAGTCTTTTCATGTCAAGTAGGTGGGATCTACTTTTGAATTCGGGGCTTACTTAGCAATCGTGCTAACGCAGATGAATACTAATTCTTACAAGTTTACAGGTATGATCGAATGAGTACGTAATAAAATTTCTTTAAAGTGTCAGCAGTATTTTATTTGCAATTTAAAAGCTTAGTAATTAAGCTGCTAAACTCTAGACAGTTCCTGTAAGGTAAAACCATTTGGCTTCCTTCAGTTTTTCTAGAAGACATGTTTATAAGTAAGTACCGACAGTAAGATATGTTTGCGACTCTAAGCATTAGAATCTCAGTTACAAAGTATTTCTACTTTAATCTATGTAATTTGTAATGTTATAATGATTGTTTTTGTCAGTATTTATGAAATAGTACATTATCTTGTCTGTGTAATCATTGACCCACATTTTGCTTCTGCAAGATAACTTACAACCTATTAACCTTTGGACAGTATAACTTCGATTGTGCAAACTACAAACCATCATGCCTTCCTACATGTGATCATGGTTACCTATATTTTATTTCCATGTCGAACCCTATGGTTCTAGTAATTTCTGGATTCAATAGGGTCATTCCTATTCTAGTTATCATGTTTAGTTCTATAATTACTTTACTATCCACTAGACATAGTAAAACGAGAATAAGAACCAAGTTGAGTCATAACCCAAAATCCATCAAAGTATTGTCGCTTTGAACTATGTAACAAAATTTTATAATGATGTTCTTACATTTAGTTTTGCACTACTTCAAAGTTCTGATACTATTTGAGTTATTAGTTCATGTAAGTCTTATAGATATGCATAATCTATTTGTTCGATAGACATTCAGTCTATAATTAGTTTGTGATTATAAACGTATTTTAAACTAGAGTTTATAATACTTTGCACTATTACATTATGATATTTATAAAATTATGACTTGTAATATTGTTATTACAAGATATTTACAATGTATAAACTATAGTCTTATTACAAGGAAAACTATAGTTGTTTATTGGTTCGCAAGAACTCTCCCATAAAATATTTATTTTCTTATCTATAAATAAGACCTAAAATTCTGATCTCTATCTATAAACAAGATATGAATTATTTGATTTCTATCTTATAACAAAATAATGCTTAGAGGAGAGAAAAGCAACCATTCAAATCACAAATGTGATATTGTAAAACATAATGTCTATAGTGGAAATGAGTCTTATGCAAGAATGATTATCGGGCTTTACAAAGGTTTATAAGTGACATTTCTTGAAGGGTCAACGTAACCATAAACATGGATATTATTTTCACTATACTAACATATGATAATTTGCAAATGATTATCGATTTGGATGACAAATTATTGGTTTAATAATATGGTTCACTCCTCACTCAAATGATTAGATAATTGGATTCTTGTTTTACGTAGGCACTAGAACATGACCCTCTTTGCATGATTTGATTTGTTGTCTATGTGGTCGTCTCCTGTCCACGCATGGGAGATATAAATACTGTCGAAACCTAACCCTTATCATTTCCTTTCTGCAGTTTGCGCTGGCTCTAGGGTTGCTCTGCTTGGCTTCCATGGCGGTCGTTGTTCCTCCTCGCTCTGGTTGTCTTGTACCTTGATGTAATGCTGCAATTGTCACCAGTATGTGGTTTTGAATGCCATTGTTAATGGCTAGGTTCTCACTCTGCAACTAGTGGATATTTTAGTTACCCTTGGCTTGTTGCATGTGCAATCTCCCATTCCCTGTCTTTGTGGCTTGGTGTCTGCTTCAGTTACCTTCTTATGTTCTCGTGGCTCACTAATGTGTGAGGTTTTTGCCTTACGGGCTGTTTGGGTCTTCATTTGCATAGCCTATAGGTGACAGTGCTTTGTTGAGGCTGCTCGTTGTTCTCATCTGACAGGTAAATAATAGCTTTGAGTTCAATTACTTCATTGCAAATTTACTTTGCTGTTACAGTGATTTGTATTGGTATTGTTAACTGACATTGGTCTATTATCTTGCTTGCAGGTGCTTGCCACTGTAAAGCTTGTACAATGAGAAATAGACAGTCACCAACAATGGCCGTGGTTCGCGGTTCGTTTTCGGGAAAGCCCCGTGGTCCAAATGTTGGATTTTTCACTCTACTAGTGTTAGGGTGGTCAATGGAATCACCCAAGGGGTTTGGAAAAACCCTCCCTCGACTCGCCATGAATTATGAAGTTTTTTTTTACAGGTTATTGTTGTAAAACTCAGTATCAAACCCTTACTAGGGTAGACTTAGTTTAGCTGAGCACTATACTTAGTTGAAGTTTGGCTATACGGCCGAGTTGAATTAATGGTTTTTGTAAGACAGTGTTGTCTTTAAACTTGTTTGTTTTAACATATGTTTTATATTAAGCTCTATTAGGGTTTTACCCTTCTTGAAGGTTAGTCGAGCTTTTGTACTTTGTTTACATACTCTGTAAGGGTTTTATAATAAAAATTTAAGGCTGATACTTACATCCATAACTTAATTCTTGCTTGTTTTGATTGGAGTTATAAATTAGGGTTTGACCTATAAAACCCTCGTTTTGATATAAATTATTCTTATTATAATAATTATACAATTTTTTTACTTGTCCTTAAAGGACTCTGAGTAAATTTTATTAACCTGTTTATTTAATGATTACATAATTTGTATAAATTTGGTTATTTACTTCAATGTTTTGGTACTTGTAAATGTAATACTCATAAGGGTTTTAACCCTGACATTTATTTCTATAGATACATGCTGTTAGTAAAAGAAAAGGCATAGTTTCTTTTATAAATACATTTTGTACATATAGTTTAGTAAATGTATTTCATTTCTGTGTTTAAATTCAGTTGGTTCTTCGATAGTTTAGAAGAATTAACTTATGATTTAACCTAAGATACTAATGTCTATAGAATACAAAAAGATTACGCTCAGAACATGAGCTAGGGTTTATCCTATTTAACTTTTATAGAGTATTAATTTCTGTATTGTTATTTTGTTAATTCCATTTTGTCACAAGGTTTTCTTTAGTTTGTTTAAAAGAATTAATAATTTATAAACAATACTATTTATTGATAATAATAGTATTATTTGTTTTAATAACATTATTATCTATAAATAATGTATTCTCTTAAGTTTATGTTGGTATTTATATATATTATTAAATAAGACTGAGAGCAGTCTATAGTAATTCTGTTTATTTATTAATATTATTTTTGTAAGCATGATGGAAGAATAAGAACTTCCATACTGTCAATACTTCTTACATCGAATTTGTCTGTAAATATATAAGAATATTTCTTTACTAATAATACTTTATACTTAGGTTACTACTGTTTGTTTATTATTTTAATTCTTATTGCAGGTAAATTAATTAATACTATTGGAAAGGAATAAACTAACAGAATTTATTTACATCTTTACTTAACATAAATAATAAGCATTCAACTAACAATTCTATTTCTTCTATTTCAGTATAGATGTATAGTTTACAGAAGTAGGTACTGTGTAGAAGAATGGATTACATACTTGAACATAGTATTGTTAGTAAATAATATGATTCTGTTTCTTTTTTGATATTCTAAATATACAGTCTAGTTCTAACAACAACTCTACGAAACAGATAATGTCCTTTCTGGAAAAACAACTATCTACTGAAAGATAGTTGTTCACCTATTTTCATGATTTAAGGGAGTGTGGTGCCTTTTGTTCACCTAGCTCATTCAACACAGATCCGAATTTCACCAGTCATTTTGTCTTGCACCCCCATTAGACTAATCCATTCCGATTCCTCTATAGGTTCAATAATTCCTGCATCCAACATCCTTTCTAGTTTGGATTTGACACACTCTTTGCATCTTGGATTCAACCTATATGGTCGATGCTTTACTGGTTTTGCATCGGGTTTTAGAGGAATCTTCATTTCTCCTAATTCCCATGAAATGTATTTCATTTTAGAAAAAAATGTCCAAAATAAGTCCTGAAACTCATGTAGTAGATATGTGACTTTCCCCATTGCTAAATCATCCCAGTAATCGCCAATACTAGCAAACTTTGGGTCATCTATTGTTTCTATATTGACCTTCTTTATCTTTAGCGATTGATTTAAATTGTTGCATGATATGTATGGTGTGTTACACTTAAAATTTGTCACCAGCACGTGATAGGATCCCTAACACAAGACATTTGCCCTAAAATCCCAAGCTTGAAGAGAATTATGCTCTAGGTGTTGATTCCAACATACAAAAGTGCAACACCGCTCTTACCCTCAAGAAGATAAGCGGTACCCTATTTAGCACCTCCCTTGTCGTGTGAGAACCAGGTGGTGCCACCACCTTTAACCTATGTTGTTGGCACAGTTCCTACCCATCACCGCTCTGTCATAAAGGGGTATAATCGGTGCCCTTGGTAAAAAGTGAAAAAGGAGGTTTCTCGAGGCTTCTAGAACAAGATCCCTCATGTCTAATATTATCCCTACTCACTTGGGTTGGTTAAGGTCGAGATCCCTCTTTGTAGGATCTTGTGTCTACCTCATCCACCGATCTCTCAACCATCCTATCCATTTGAGCCCTATAAATACAAGCTCATACTCCATGGTTGAGGGGGAGAGAATAATAGTAAAGTTATGTTGTTGAATTGATACCCTGGCCCAATCCATCAGAGAGAAATTGTGGAGCAAGTTGGAGCTATCGAGGACAAGGTGCTAGTCTTGTGAAGGAGTGTATCGGCATTAAGGAACATGGTTGTAAGATCTTTAATTTATTTTCTAATCCAAAGTTGATTTACTTCCCACATGTTTGTTGTGTTAATCTCACATATATGTTATTGGATTCCTTAGTCACTAATATGGATGTGTAGATGATTTTCTGGTAGCTTTGATGTATTTCTATGTTTGATATGTTTTATAGGTATACATGTCCTTCATCAGATTTACAATCCAGGCATCTATAATGTTCAGGGAAGGTCTTCAACCAAGTTATTCACTCATTTGTTTTGGATCTAAACCATTCAGACCAGAGAAACAACTTCTGTCCACAGAAGGTGATATATTCCTGATAACAAATTTGGTGACTCCACTGGGGATAGATCCATCTTGTTCTTCCTCGTTTTTGAACTATTATTGTATGAATCCAAGCTCCAGCCTCCTATATTTGCAGTTAGATATACATTTGATCTACTGAAGTTTTGGTTTGAAATCTTCAGATCTGAGCCACCTAAACTTTCTGTGCTCTGTATTATGGTTGATTCATCAGTTTTTATGAAGTTTTTGACATTTGTAACTTGGTTTTTTGCTCTCCTACTGTTTTGGGTTGTTACAGAAAACCACACATGCACCTTTGGCAAGAAGTGGTGCCACCTCCTAAGTCCAGTTAGCCATAGGTGGTGCCACTGCCTGAATCCAGTGAGCAAGATGCGGT
The DNA here is from genome assembly GCA_001517045.1 of Pseudotsuga menziesii. Classification (NCBI taxonomy): domain Eukaryota; kingdom Viridiplantae; phylum Streptophyta; class Pinopsida; order Pinales; family Pinaceae; genus Pseudotsuga; species Pseudotsuga menziesii. The sequence goes on from LPNX010452045.1 coordinate 551,779, forward strand.
TCTGCCTCAAAACTTCCTGTCAACAGCTTCATTTGCGCGGTGCCAGGTAGGCCCATCCCAGACTTTGATTTTGTCAAATTTTTGTAAAAAATTTGTGATTTTTTGGATTTGGTGTGTTTAATTGGTCTTATCCAGACTTATTTGAACATACTTGAGTGATTGAAATCTGGAATTTTTATGTGGAAATTGCTTGTTTGTTTAAATAAAAAAACTAGGTTAGATTCATCATTCATTACTGCTTGTAAGTTTGATTTTTCTTGAAAGGAGTTAGTTGGAAACTATAGGTCAGATTAGATCTCTGCTTGTTATAGACTATCACTGAAAAGAAAGACTCCCTTAGATCAGTTTGCTTGTTCCAATTTCTCGTTAAGTGTGAGAGAGACTTCTTTTCGCTTTAAAAAGAAAATTTGTTAAGATTAGTTTATTATTTCATTGAGCCTAAGCCATTGGATCTCTAATTAGCCTCACAAGCTTTCAGGACTCCTTTGTTCTTTTGTCTCTTTTGCATCATTATCTCATCACAAGGAAAAAGTATCAATAGTTTATGTTAGATCTTTCCATGCTTCAGAAAAATTGAAAATATAGCTTGCATATGCATATTTGAGTGCTGTTTGTCTTTCTTTTTCATTTGAAAAGAGATATTACCCTACCTATGTGATTTAAAAAAGAGTTGATTTGAAGAAAAGTATTGTTTGATTGTATGCTCGGAAAAAGGATTTTTTATAGTTGTTTGGGGAATTTTTTGGTTTTGAAAGCAAAATTGAAAAGAAAAACAACCTCTTTCCTTCCCGTAATTAGGCATACTAAATGGTAAAGTGAATGAACTTGCATTTCATATCTGCATGGTTTTACTTTTCTGTCAAAACCTCATGCATTCACCTAACTGTCCACTTTAAAATTAAGGGTAGTTATAGGATTAAAATTTGTATAGAAATTTGAGTGCTAGTTTAGAGACATGCTCGAGCGTCGTTAAGCATAGGAGCTATTGTTACTTGTCCACACTACATCCCAGGACTCGCGCGGTTCTTCCACGTAACGTCGGTGCATCGAATGGCCTTTCACGTACCCTTGAGGTATATATAAAGGTATTTCATGTACTCGATTGTATATCAAAAGTCCCCTTGTGAACGGTTGTGCATTATACAACACTACTACGAATTTGAGCTCCCACGTACCTTGCGTATATCGGGAGACCCCACTAGGATACCCTATCTATCTGAGAAAATCCTTTCGTCCGTCTTGTGTGGAGCAATATACTGAAAAAATCATTTGGAGAGATTACTACACATGTACCCTTGTGGTATATCACGAGTTGCACCTACTTGACAATCCTGGTGAGAGACTGACCATTTGAGCTCATCCTATCATTTGAATTTGCTTGTTATCCTATAGCTTGAGTGGGAGAAAATTTTTGGTGTGTTTTTCCTTAGCTTTGAAACCCTAGGTTAGAATAAGAACTGTGCAATCTAGCTGAGTTTTATTTGAGATGGTCCAAAAGAAGACAAGGCTTACCACCCGAATTTCCTCCCGTTACAGGAGAAGGTCCAATGGAAGCTACTGTCCAAGGAGCTGCAACTACTTCCTAGGTGGAAGAGAATATAGTTGTAGAAAGTGGAGACCAATTCACTTATTATACAAACCCCTTGGCTCAAAAACCTCTTGTTGGTGACACTTCTTTCCATGGTCCTGTGGAAGGTCGTGTTGATAGTCCTATTCATTCAGATTATGTTCCAGATGCTCCGTTTTTGGGAACCTCTATGGGACAGGGCATTGCTTCATTTGGAGTACATAGGCCTCCTCCTAAATATTCTTCACCAAGTGAATAGGAGTATAGACAAATTCAATCAGCTGTTCACCATGCACAAGATTTTGAGGAGAGAATGCAAATATTAGATACTATCTTAGCAACCCCGATCCCTCATAAAGAACCTATGTCGGATCTTCTTCCCAGTAATACGGACCCTTGTCCAGAAGGATATCGTTCACTGGATGATTCTATGAAACCTATCGATCCTGTTGAAACTTCAAAACAACTAGGTCAAAATTTCGATCCCATGGTTGTAAATGTTAGGTCTGTTTCTAGTCCTCCTAGGTCTTCTAGGGCTGGGGGGAAACCTTGAACTCCAGTTGTGTCAGTACCTTATAGTGCTGGGGGGAAACCCCCAACACGATCTACGTTACCTTCTAGTGGAGTTGTTACTCATAATAGACAGGCCTCTAATGCAGGCACAACCACGGTTTACGTTCCTCCTATGAATATAGTTAACCCTCCATTGAGTTTAGGTCAACCCTTACGGGCACAACCTGTTGTTAGTCAAGATTCCTAGTGGTATGGTTACCCAACAAATCAAGTACATGTAGGAAATATTAATTACCAACCTACCCCTACAGGCCTATCATACACTGGAATTCCATATCTTGGAAATACTTTTACTCCATGGGGGCAACCCAACTGGTCCTACATGTGAGCATTAGGAGGAATACCTATTCATACAGCTGGAGGTGCCAGAGAGTCGCCTTATGGAAGTCCTCCCCCTGTAGTTCTTGGAGGGCCACCTTATAATGGACCTCCTCTTGGTATTCCTAGAGTCCTCTTCCTGGTGGTCTTGGAGGTCCTGGTAGTCCTAGAGGTCCTGGTGGTCCCGGAGGTTCAGGTGGTCCTCCCCCTGGTGGTCCCAGTGGTCTTGGTGGTCCCGATGGCCTCGAAGGTCCTGGTGGTCCTAGAGGTCTTGGGGATCCTCCTCCTAATACTCCTAATCCTCCTAATGGACCTGGTGGTCCTAGCGGCCCTAACCCTGGAGGTCCATCTTCTTGAGGTTCATCATCCCATCAGCCTTTTCAGCAGCCTGTGTATCAGTCCACTTACGATCCTACTAGTGGTTACATGCCTTATCAATATTACCAATATGTTGAACAAAATCATTAGTTACCTTTCCTACAAACTTTGGACTTGCCTGATTTTTCCAAATTAATCAATGACCCCATCCAACACAATCCCGCGTGGCCCCCCATTCCAGTCAAGTTACCATCGGATATTCCAAAATTTGATGGTAAGCAGGGAGATGATCCCAAAAATCACATTATGACTTTCCATCTATGGTGTTCATCCAATTCCTTGATGGATGATTCTATTTGATTAAGACTCTTCCAGCGCACTTTGACTGGCACGGCCGCGAAATGGTACATCGAACTTCCACGACACTCGTTTGTGGATTTTAGTGCTTTGGCAACTGTTTTTCACACACACTTTTAGCTACCCATTCGATATGAAACAGGTACAGACCTTTTGACCTCTCTGTGTCAAAAAAACTCCACACACATTTCAGATCATATTCATGAGTGGAGAAGGTGGAGATGTCTCATTAAAGCTCCTATCCTAGACCGACTCTTGGTTGATTGGTTTACAAAATCTTTTTTTCCACCCATTGCTTGAGATGTGGCTATGGGGGGTGCTATTACTGAAGAGAAATCCGTTAGTCGTGCACAATATCTAGACTTGGTCTATTCCTAGTCTGGAATTTTGTACGACCTCATTCCTCAAGCTCCTCGACCCAGCACTGACCTGACTAAGCCACCTACAGAAACTCCTATTGATGGAGTTATTGGTTCAATCCAGCCCCCATCAATGGTTAAAGATGCTAAACAACCCAATCCTTCCACTCCTACTCCTTCCAACCCTACGGTTTTTGCTAGGGTGAATACTATTCAAAGTACATAATCATCCTGTAATAAGAAGAATGGAAAAGGTAAAAACAAGAAACCTAGAAACCAACAGGAAAACCCCAAACCTACGGCGCTGGAGAATGACAATAAAGGAAAAAGGAAAGCTAAGTATCCCTCCCTATTGTGTGGTGGTGATCACTTCACAAAAGAGTGTCCTCGACATGATGAAATCAATAAGTTTTTAAAGAGTAACCCCGCACCAACAGTTCTCACTGATCCTTTTCCTTCTCAGCAACAACTAGTGGACCACATGTCTAACCAGTGAAATTCTAGTTCCACATAGGAAATTTGAATGATGTCATTAGATACTATTAATCTAACAACTCAAATCCAATCATATGACAAACCAGAGGAGAAGAAAATTGAGAAACCTTCTCCTGATAAAGCTCCTTCTATTGGTTCTCTTGTATCCTTGTCTAATGGTCCCCTAATGATCGAGAAGCCTAATCTCAACATGATTTTGCATCCGCCCAAGAGTACTCTTAGGAAGGATGTTTTTAACCCTAATGCATGAGCTGCATAGTTTTATAATGTTGTAGAAGACCTAGCTCAGGCACCATATGCAATGTCTACCTTAGAAGTGCTCCAAAGCTGTCCCACACAACGCAAAAACTTATTAACCACTTTGGGAGCCACAGACCTGAGTGACATGAATTTGATTCATTTCAATATAGAGAACCTTAAACCTAGATTACCCCACCAACTGGATTTTCAAGTCATAACTAGATTAGTTGGAAAAAAGGTCTTTAACACTATTCTAGATGAAGGTACTTCAACCTCTATTTTGTCTTTAACCTGTTGGAAATCCATTGGCTCTCTCGAGCTTGTAAAATCACCAAAAACACTAAAAGCCTTTGATGGAATAGGTTTCCAGCCCTATGGTCTCATGTCAACCCTTTCAGTTCAGCTAGGGGGAAAAACTATTTCCATTCAAGTGGAAGTAGTGGATGCCCCATTAGACTACAATCTTCTCTTAGGGAGAAACTGGTTTTATGCTATGACCACTGTCGCTTTGACATTATTTAGAACCCTCCAGTTTCTGCATTTGGGAAGAATTGTAACAATTGATCAACTGGATTTCTGTACGCCGGATGTTACCACTCCTATGACAAATAATACCCCTTTGCTAGGTTAGTCCCCTCATCCTTACCAGTCGATTGGGGTAAGGATGTTGAAAGACTCCAACCTCATGGGCATGTTTTCGTCAACCCCTTCTAGAACAGAACGACAATAGTTAATATGATCTCTTCATTTAATTATGATCCTAAGGGTAAACAAGTTGTTGAGACATCCTCCCTCAGCCTGCATGAAGCAGTTTATGATGCCATCCAATCTGTTTTCGATGTTCCTATAGATGATATTCATCTAGTAGCCTCAGATCCTTACCACCTGCCCTACTGGTTAGAACCTTCGCTTCCTACTATAGATTATCTCTCCTAGAATTTTCCATCGAACGAGTCTATTATAAATATTATGAATACAAGTACATCCATATGGGAGGATCACCATCATAGATCTTTGTTCCTGCCCAATACCAGTTCGATAGATAATGATTTTGTATCTCTCTTGGGTACTGATATTGTCGATGATCCACAAACACCTGTCTTGTTGCAAGATTCTGAGTCTGAAGGAAATTTATGCAACATTACCAAAACGGTTCCTATCGACATATCAGTCAAGTATGGAACTATTGAACATGTTCACATAGGGAAAAACTATTCAATAGATGAAATTGAAGAGTATAAAGCACTTTTTAAAGAATTCTGAGATATTTTTTCCTGGAACTATGAAGAAATGCCTGGGATAGATTCATCCATTGTAGTCCACGAGATCAAAATCTATCCTATGACCAGATTGGTTAGGCAAAGATTGAGACAAGTCCATCCATGAAAGGCTACGGCTATAAAAGCTGAAGTTGAAACACTTCTGAAGGTAGGATTTATCTATCCTGTACCCCTGACAGAATGGGTATCAAATATTGTTCCTGTGAACAAAAAGTAGGGAACTATTCTAGTCTGTATCGATTTCAGAGATTTGAATAAATCTTGTCACAAGGGCAACTTTCTGACTCCACACATTGATCAGATTATCGATAACTGTGCTGGGAGTGTCATCTTTTGATTTATGGATGGATTTTCTAGCTACAATCAGATTGAGTTATTGCTCATTGATCAACATAAGACGACATTTATATGCCCATGGGGAACCTTTGCCTACAAGAAGTTACCTTTTGGCCTTAAGAACGATGGAGCCACATTCCAACGTGCCATGTCCTATCCATTTCACGACATTAAGAATATTGTGGAGCCTTACCTTGATGATCTCCATGCGCACTCACAGCTATGGGAAGACCATCCTCGACATCTTAGAGACATTTTTCTGAGATGTCTCCATTACAAGATACGGCTGAACCCACACAAATGTGTTTTTTGCATTGAGACGGGACGTCTCTTAGGCTTCGTAGTTTCCAAGGATGGTATTTGGATTGATCCCTTAAAGATTACTACAATACTCACTTTACTTGCCCCAACCAACCTGCTTGAATTCCAAAGTTTGCAAGGGAAGGAAAAATTTCTTCATTGTTTTATTGGAAACTTCGCTGAGAAAAAACATGGTTATATGCGTCTCCTTAATAAGGGGACTCTGTTCTTCTGGGATGACCAGGCCTAGTGAGCCTTCGATAATCTCAAACATGCCCTGACTCATTCACCCATCATACACCCCCCGGATTACTCAAAGGATTTTATCTTGTATGTTGCTACCTCTATCACTACTATCAAAATGGTTTTAGCTCAAGAGGTCTAGAATGACCCAGAACACGTGATTTATTACGCCAGTAAGAATCTTCTGGATTTCGAAACTTGATACTCACATGTGGAGAAGCTAGCATTGGATACGTCCATTGCTGTCCAAAATTTTTGTTAGTACATCCTGCTTCACACCACTACTGTACTCACAGACCAAAACCCTATGTACTACATCCTGACTCGTCAGGTGCTAGGGGGAAAATACTCCCGATGGATTGTTATCCTATAGGAGTTTGACCTTGAATTTTCCAAATCTACTTCAAAAAAGTCATTAGTTTTTGCCGAGCTGATGTGTGATCTTCCCTATGCTTTAACGGATTCTAAGCCCAGTGATTCATTTTTGGATGAATTTCTGTTCCTAATAAGCACAACTAACCTGTGGTATGGAGATTTAATCATTTATCTCCAGACACAACGTTTTCAACCTACTATATCTCGTGAGGATCATCGCCGCATTCATCACCACACGAAGTACTATCTTATCCTCAATGATACATTGTATAGACATGGTATAGATACCATTCTCCAACGATGCCTCACCCATTTCGAGGCTGAACAAGTTTGTAATGACTGCCATTCTGGGGCATGTGGTGGTCATCTTTCTGGGATGGCTACAGCTCAGAAAATCCTGCGTGCTGGCTATTTATGGCCTTCTATTTTTAAAGATTGTCATGAGACTGTTAAGAAAAGCCCACCTTGTCAACACTTTTACCCAAAAAATCGCACCCACCCTGCTCCATTACACCCCGTCATTGCCGTTGGCCCTTTCACCAAATGGAGGATAGATTTCATGCATTGTAAGCCTACCTCAGTCGGGGGGCATGGTTACATCATAGTAGCTATGGATTATTTCACTAAGTGGGCTGAGGCTATGCCTACATTTGTAGAGGATGGTAATACTACCGCCCTCTTCCTTTTTAACCATGTAATAGCTAGGTTTGGAGTTCCTCAGTCTATTGTCATTGATCACATATCACATTTCCGAAATCAGATGATGGTAGAGTTAAGTGCTAAGTTGAGTTTTCGCCACGAAAACTCAACCCCCTATTATCCGCAAGCTAATGGTCAAGTTGAGGCCATTAACAAAATTTAAAAAACTATGCTACATCGGATAGTTGGAGATCACAAATCCAACTGGCACCAAAATCTCTTCTTTTTTCTTTGGGCTTATAGAACTTCAGTGAAAACAACAACTAGTTTTACACCTTTTCAATTACTATATGGACTAGAAGCTATCCTACCTATTCAGTGTCAGATTTCGTCTTTGAAACTTTTCGTTGAACTTCTCCCTAATAATTCTATCGAGGAAGAAAGGTTTTTATACTTAACCAACCTTGAGGAAACTAGATGAGATGCTGCCTTGGTTAATGAGGCACACAAGAAATGCGTCAAGGTGCAATATGATAAATTTGTCGAACCTCGTGTGTTTAATGAAGGTAACCTAGTCCTGACTTATGATCAGAGACATGATAAACTAGGAAAAGGGAAGTTTGAATTAATGTGGTATGGTCCTTTTATCATTTCCAAGGTTTTAGAAAAAGGGGCCTATGAGCTCGTCGATTATGATGGAGTCCCCTTCGGGCGACCTCACAATGGGTTGTACCTGAAGAGGTACTATGCCTAGATAATTTCATGTACGGTACCTTGTATATATGTACATTATTTGACTTTTCAGTGTGTTTTGGTACTTTCAATATGGTTTTGAGTTTAATGTCTAGACTATTTATACCATGTTTTGGTTATGCAGATCATATGGATTTTTATGGCTTTGCCAATGGTGCTTGCGGCCATCCCCTGAACCTTGCCTCAGCTACTTGGGTTCTGTATTCCCCTGCACACGATATAGTGAGTTTAGGAGTAGTTTGTATTGGTCCTGCTACCAACAATATCACTGAGTATGAAGTAGTCATAGGTATTTTGATTAAGGTTGCATCCCCGGACATTCATGACTTGGTAGTATTCATGGACTCGCAATTGGTGGTTTGTCATTTAAACCAGGTTTACACCATTAGAAACCCTATACTACTCCGTCTCTATCAGAGGGTACGTTTATTGGAAAGGTCATTTGAATTCATTACTTATAGGCATATCCCTAGGGAAGACAATGCAGTTGCTGATTCATTGGCAAATTATATCCTAGATTGGTATAATGCTCATTTATAGCATGAAAGATAAACATGGTTCATGGCATTGTAAATAAACAGTTAAATTTTTGTAAAACTCATGTAAATATATTTTCCATTTGAAGCATAAACATCAGAGGAAAAAGTCTGTATATATATATAAGTTTTTACAAAAATAGGTCACGAGACCTCATCTGAAGCACTCTAGCTTTCAGGCAGCACAAAATCATACAAAAAATCTAAAGCTATGGCAGCTTTCAGTGATACATCATGTAAGAGCTAGTGATGCTCATGATAGCACATAATAGCCCACACTACCCTACGTAGCATACGAATGAAGCGGCCTGGCACCCCTGCTGTGTGCCTCTGGTAGCACATCGGGAGATCATCAATGGATGCATCAGGTATGCCTAAATTTAACCTCTTGAGGTTCTCCTCCAGCTCTCCCATAGGGTCATCGCCTTGTTTAAAAAATCAAGCTCCTGCTCGTCTATCTAGTGGGGATGATCCCCATGTCATGCAACTCCTACAGCTGCATGAAAATTTCAGGTCTCGTTACTATACATAAAAAATAAAAAACATTAAAAGACAAAAAAAACAAATAGATATCTTAGGGTTTTGTTTCTTACCCATGTCTCCCCACTGTTCGCTAGGTGGAAGTGTTAGGCCAGGGTCACCCCTGAAATCAGTGCTTGCATAAGCATAATCCTCAACCATGAGGATCTGGTCACTAAGGCATCAGAAGAATGGAGAACTAAACTTCACCTTCCCTCTGCCTACTCCTGTACGGGCCATGATCCTGACCCACCTAAGAATACGAGGGTCTCTTGCCCCCTGTTTAGTAAAAACCACTTGGGGTCTCAGCTGTGGGATCTGCTAAAAAAAGAAACAAGCTAAGATAGAACCATAGCCAAAATGTTTTAGTTCTCCCCGTCGACACTTGGTCAGCTGGTCTTTAAAGACTGGTAGCAATGCCTCCACCCAGTTGAAAATTGTAGGTGCCATAGACTCTATCGCATACAACATATGTGCCCTAGAATCCTGATGAGGCCCTTGGCTCCCAACCAGCCTTTGCATGGTAAAAAGAAGAGTGAGGAGAGGAAGATCCACTACTGCCTTGATGGAAATATTATTCCATGAAGTTCTTGTACTGGGAAGGCAGTGGCAGTCAATCAGCTCCTGAGTAGTCACATCCACTCCACGGGAACCAGTCAATGAAATCGGGGCGCCTTGTCTCGACAATCTAGTCAAGAAGTAGATGTCTTCTACCTCAATGGTCAACACATGTGCCCCCACCTTGAAGTATTGTTGTTTCGGGTTCCACATATGGAGTATATACTCCAATAATCTCTCATGAGACACCATACTAGGTGTGCGGAAGAACTTGAGGAGGTCACATTTCCTCAATGTGTCTATAAATCCCACATTTCTTTAAGCACTAGCATCATCATCATCATGATGTCATTCCTTAAATATCACCATTTTCGACCACTGAAAACCTGCCAAAAACCATTAATAGACTAGTTAAAAGCATATCCAATCATCAAAATCAAATAAAAACTTGTGTTTTTGTCTATCCATGCATTTTTCCAAGCTCATGGCCAGCATCGCCTGAGCTTTGTTTGCACAGAGCGGTGGCACCGCATGAGCATAGTGTTATAAGCACGGTTCTCACGGTGCACCGCCTATCCTGTAAGGGGTAGGAGCAGTGCCCGCATTTTAAGATTAGGGCCTGCCTAAAATGGCCAAAAACCCTCCTAAAATCAAAATAAATGCCTGAAATTGAAAGCTTAGGGTTTTGTCTTTTACTTGGCTCTGATGGCGCTCGAATTGGAAGGTTGGATCTCCCAGAATCAACAACTGAAGATCTAGTTCAAAGTTTCTCCAAAATGCTCTTAACTAGTGGTAAATAGTAAAATGTTTTTGATTTTTACTATTTGAAATGACTTTTATAGCTATTTTAGGGTTTTTTAATGTCATTTTAATATTTTAAAATCATTATCATTATAAAATCCATCCATATGACTCATTAAAAGTAATTTTCCGAGAAATTAACATTGCTATTGAGTTTTGCAGGAGTAGAAATGAAAATAGTAAAAATCTATGGGAAGTTTGTTTTTGACTTTAATGTACTTCCTTAAAACATAAAAATTCCTTGAGCGTTTGTTTCGATACTTTGGTCACGCTCTCAGAACTCAGTATCAAAGTTCCGAGTCTTTTTTCTGATTCTTTTTAGGCTCATAAAACTGTTCATCGTTAAAAAGAGACCTAATGGAGTCTCCTTTAAGCTCTTTTTGGACTCCCTAAATATAAAATTATTATCGAGTACTTTTCTTCTTCATACTCATAAAATTATTTGAAGAGTCGTCTCTCTGACGGTAGGTTATCTATTTTTCAGTTTGGATAGACTATGTTACGAAAAAGGACCCTTTGGAGTTTTCTTTTGTCTTCGTTCAGACTCTCTAAATATGAACGATGCCGATTTTGCTTTCATTGGAATCATTAAATTAAACACTGAGAGACCCTTTTTTTGGGATCAAACCCCTCCTTTCCCAGGTTCGTGAAATATACGAGAATGTACTTATCTTCCGATAAGCTTAAATGAGTGTTTATTACCCTCTTTGAACTTGTAAAAATGAAAAGAGGCACTCATCAATCATGATGGGGGAATTAATGGAAGGGAACCATTTTGCAAATCCAACGTCAGTTGTTTGTCACCTTTGAACATGGCCATTAGAGGAAATTTGGGGTCTAAAATGGGCCTTATAAGAAAACGCGCCAACAATAAATTTTGTGAGTTGGAATCCAGGAACCAATATAATTTCAATGAAATGAGTCAACCATAATGGTTGAATTGACATATTTGTCGTAAAAGAAAACTACTTTTTTTGTTCATATTTTTGACATATCTCCCCATGGTTTTACTCAAATTCCGAGCAGGAGAGCTCATTGGATGTAGAATTTAATTCCACATCCAACGAGTACCCACACTGCATTCTTTTGACGGATGCCAAAAATAAGAAATACCTAAAACAACGTGATGATGATGTCATCATCACGTTGTTTCAGGTATTTCTTATTTTTGGGGTAGCAGGGTCCTTCAAAAGTATGCAGTGGGTACTTATTGGATGCAGAATTAAATTTTGCATCCAACGAGTTCTCCTGCTTGGAATTTGAGTAAAACCACAAGGAGATATGTTGAAAATACGAACACAAATTTTTAGTTTTTTTCATTCTTCCTCCAAAATTAATAACTATTATTTTATTATTTTCCTTAGGAGGCCCATTTTAGACCTCAAATTTCCTCTAATGCACTTGTCTACATATCATTCAGTCAATTGGGTATTCAGCTGACTTACAATTCAATCCATTTTCAGTAGTCATGTCACTCCTTTGAGTTCTTCAAAAGAATGCATTGTCCACTGTCGCATTGTGTGTCTGTTTGGTCCAGTCATGCTGCCAAGTCTTTTGCTGTGTCACCCAATGTTCAAAGGAAGAAAGAAGTTTACCTCTATAGTTAAAAAGCCTTTGTGTCAGTACTTTGAGTCAGTCCTATGGTTACATTATCTATGATATTCCAAAACTTTGTTCCAAGTTTGGTGTCGTCGATGTGGGATTCATCATGGCCCTCCTTCGACGAGAGTATTCCTGTCAACATCAGCTCATTATCCAGGAATTAGTCTTAGAAACAAATTTAGTACCTTGAGATCTATATGCCTCAATGACAGATTCTCTTGCTCTCGACAAAGGTTCACATTATTGGACTTTGATTGGAAGAATCTGCTGGGTGTTTGACACCAAGACATCTATTCACACTCAGTATATTGTACTAGGGTACCTTGGGAATCATTGACATCAATGGTGATTTCCCTCGCACTTGTTAATGGTTCACATCATTGACCGGTAATCAAGTGGTTTCTACCATGTTCAACTTCAGATCATTGTAATCACATGGATAGAATTGTACATTGTGGAAGACGAGACGAAGACCCTAAGTATTTATTAAGCACTCATACCTTTTTCCCTAGGTTGCAATGGACTATATTGTATGAAGTACCAGCATGGATCCACATTTGTATGGTCGTGGCTATACTCAAATTTGCGTCTGTATGACATAGATATACATTGTATATCTGGTGGCTATGTCCAAGTTTGAGTCCTCTATCACATGGATCTACGCTGTATTCTAGTAGCCATGGTTGTTTATTCCTCTCATGGATTTGTCTTGTATTGGTCTGCAGCCATGATGAGGTTACATTTATTCATGAGTCAAAGTATTGATGTATTGCAGATGCCTGTTTGATGACACTCTCCGATCAAGCTGGATCTTAACTTGAAGTGATAAATTGCTCTATCAAAGCTCTTGCCTTTCATATCCCTCTAGCCTCATGCTTTGGGGGGCATTTTGTTACACTTAAAATCTGTCACTAGCATGTGATAGGATCCCCAACATAAGACATTTTCCCTAAAATCCCAAACTTGAAGAGAATTCTGCTCTAGGTGTTGATTCCAACATACAAAAGTGAAGCACTGCTCTTACCCTTTAGTAGATAAGCGGTAGCCTGTTTAGCACCACCCTTGTTGTGTGAGAACCAGGCGGTGCCACCACCTTTAACCTATAAGGGGTATAAGTGGTGCCCTTGGTAAAAAGTGAAAAAGGAGGTTTCTTGAGGCTTCTAGAATAAGAGCCCTCGTGTCTAACCTTATCCCTACTCACTTGGGTTGGTTACAGTAGAGGAATTTTGAGGTCTAAAATGGGTCTCCTAAGGAAAATAATAAAATAATAGTTAAAATAATAAAATAATAGTTAAAATATTAAAATAATATTTATTAATTTTGGAGGAAAAAATAAAAAAACTACTTTTTGTGTTCGTATTTTCAACATATCTCCCTGTGTTTTTACTCAAATTTCGATCAAAAGAGCTCGTTGGATGTGGAATTTGATTCCACATCCAATGAGTACCCACACTGCATACTTTTGATGGACCCTGCTACCCCAAAAACAAGAAATACCTGAAAAAATGTGATGATGATGTCATCATCACAGTTTTTCAGGTATTTCTTGTTTGTGGGCTAGTAGGGTCCATGAAAAGTATGTAGTGTGGGTACTCGTTGGATGGAAAATCAAATTCTGTATCCAACGAGCTCTCCCGATCGAAATTTGAGTAAAAACACAGGGAGATATGTCGAAAATACGAACAAAAAAAGTAGTTTTTTTTTAATGACAAATATGTTAATTCAACCATTATGGTTGACTTATTTTATTGGAATTCTATTGGTTCTTGAATTCCAACTCACAAGAACTTATTATTGCATGTTTTCTTATAAGGCCCATTTTAGAGCCCAAATTTCCTCTAATGAGGTCGAGATCCCTCTTTGTAGGATCTTGTGGCCACCTCACCCATTAATCTCTCAACCATCCTATCCATTTGAGCCCTATAAATTCAAGGTCATACTCCATGGTTGAGGGGGAGGGAATAATAGTAAAGTTATGCTATTGAATTGATACCCTGGCCCAATCCATTAGAGATCAATTGTGGAGCAAGTTGGAGCTATCGAGGACAAGGTGCTAGTCTTGTGAAGGAGTGTATCAGCACTAAGGCACATGGTTGTAAGCTCTTTCATTTATTTTCTAATGCAAATTTGATTTCCTTCCCACATGTTTGTTGTGTTAATCTCACATATATGTTATTGGATTCCTTAGTCACTAATATGGATGTGTAGATGATTTTCTGGTAGCTTTGATGTCTTTGTATGTTTGATATGTTTTACGGGTATACAGGTCCTTCATCAGAGTTACATTCTAGGTGTCTATAACATCCAGGGAAGGTCCTCAAATAAGTTATTCACTCATTTGTTTTGGATCTGAACCATTCATACCAGAGGAACAACTTCTGTCCGCAGAAGGTGATATATTCCTGATAACATGGTGCTTTGATATCGTGACTTTCTTCCAATTCTGGAATATCGCCATCTCTTGGATAATCTTTGTTGTCAATTTCTCCCAACACATTTTAACATTCCATCATCATCTGCAGTGTCGGTGTCCAGTGTGATGTCGTTGGTACCTCGACTAGAGCTATCTGCAATACTTTGTCGTGAATGTCCTGTAGCGCACTATGGATAATTGGATTTTCATTTGAGAAAATAAAGTATGACTGAAGATGATAGTAATTTCTTCCCACGTTGTCGTTTCCCTTCCAATACCTACAGAAACATACCATCTCCGTGGTATTTCATCCAACGTATGGATGAACGTGTGAACCCATTCTTCTTTCGCCCTTAGTCCCAATGTTGTTTGGCATGTTAGTAGATGGGTGCTTGGATCATTTATTCCATCATAGTGTTTTCCTTGATAGAATTTGTCCTCTCTGAATTGAACTTCCATTAATTAGTAGATCCGTGACTTTCCCCATTGCTAAATCATCCCAGTGATCGCCAATACTAGCAATCTTTGGGTCTTCTATTGTTCCTATATTGACCTTCTTTATCTTCAACGATTGCTTGAAATCGTTGCATGGTATATATGGTGGTTTGATATCGTGACTTCCTTCTGATTCTGGAATATTGAAATATCTTGGGTAATCTTTGTTGTTGATTTCTACCAACATATTTTATCATTCCATCATCATCTGCGGTGTCGGTGTCCAGTGTGATCCCATTGGTAGCTCTACTAGAGCTATCTAAAATACTTTGTCGCGAATGTCTTGTAGTGCACTATGGATAATTGGATTTTCATTTGAGAAACTAAAGTATGACTGAAGATGACAGTAAGTTCTTCCCATGTTGTTGTTTCCCTTCCAATCTCTACAGAAATATACCATCTCCATGGTATTTCATCCAATGTATGGATGAATGCATGAAACCATTCTTCTTTTGGCCTTAGTCCCAATGTTGTTTGGAATGTTAGTAGATGGGTTCTTGGATCATTTCTTCCATCGTATTTTTTTCCTTGTTAGAATTCATTCTCTCTGAATTGAACTTCCATCAATTATCAACATATATGCCAGAAAGCTATCATTTCCTTGTGCGTATCTGACCATCTTGCAGGATTAGCCTTCAGTGCCTCTTCTAGGGAAAATAAGAGTTGTGGTTTGGCTCTATCTTCAATTTTTCTAATAAAAGTTTCCAATTTAGGAATTCCTTCGTACATCAGCAGATCAAGTACTAATGTTGCTACCCATCTCAGCGACTGAGTGATGCACGCACACTTCCTGAGTGATACTTCATGCAACCAATTCTTCCAATAATCTAGTGTTTCTTTCGAGTCTAAATATGTTGAGTTGATTATTTGCCAACCTAACTCTCCATCAACAGTGGGATTGATATAGTCTTGAGAGATATTATAGGAGTTATCCCATCCTCCTGCGACTTCATATTTTATTGGTTCAACATATTGTTTCCCTTCAAGGGGATTTAATGGAGCAATGGATCTTGTGTTGCGATTCTCAAATGTCATGATCCTTTTCTTGAAATTGATAACCGTCAAGTTTTCCATCACCCAACTAATTCCCAACAATGCAGGGTATGGGTTGGTGTCGTCGACTATTTCAATGACATCAAAGTCTGCATACATCTTCAATCCTTCCACTTTGATAGGTAGACAGGGTATTCATCCAATTGGAGAAACCTTGGTCTGATTTGTCAGACGAAGCTGTACAGGGACCAGACTAGTTGTGTCTTCCCCATCATTTACCATGTCCACTTGGATAGGATATTCACATTTGATCCTATATCCAAAATGAATGAAACTACATCATATTTGGTGATTTGGACATTCATTCTCATTTCTCTTCCTGTTTTCTTCTTTTGCAACAAATTGACTGGGTGATCCTGTCATCCTTCCTCCTATTGATACAAAAAGCTTGCTATCTCTACTAATTTATCTTGATCTTTTGCTAACGTTAGACAACTTTCTAGAAAAAAATTGAAGTATTACCTTTATTTTCGACCTTGGTGAGTTTGTCGAATCAAAACTTGACAACATCTTGTAAATAGGTAACTTATCACTTTCCTTGATCAAGGTGTCTTTTGCTTTGAATAATGTTTCTTTCCATGTCTCTACATCGAATTGGACTTTCTTTTGGGCCGCAGGTCGGACATTTAGTGTTGATATGTCGTCCCCTGTCATATCCCGTCCTTTTGTTACTACACCAACATGTACTAGTTGTGTCCTTAGTTCAGCTGATATTTCCCACATTTGGTCCAGGATTTTGATTTTGAGTCTAATTTGCATTTTGGTTAGGTTGCAGATGTGGTGCATTCTTAGCTTTCCATTTCACGATTACCTATGGAAATTCTTCGATAGTGTGATCGATTGCGCTATAGTAAGTACACTGAGATGCTATATTTGGGTAGTCTCTTTGATAATTTCCCACCACTATGTAGTTATACCACATAACTAGTCCTTGTCCTCAACCCATAGCTCCTCCATGGTCGAAACCTCCATTACAACCTCCATGAAATCCTCCTAGAATTCCCTTTGTTGTTGGTACGATGGTTGGTTATACTGTGGCTGGTTGAATTGTCATCATGGAGGGTTATACTATAGTTTATACTGATTATAATACGATTGAGTATACTGTAGTTGTGGATGGTTACACTACAGTTATGGTTGGTTATACTATGGATAAGTATACTTTGGTTGCGGTTGAAGTTTTTTCATTGGTTGTTTCTACTCTCCCTTCATAAAGTATATATCCATAGTCCTTTTTTGGAGCAAATCATAAGCTCTATAATTTTTGTTCTTCATGACTAACCGATCGACAAAATTTGCAAAAGAGATTAGCTGGTTTCGACACAACCTTATCTAAGTATACACATTCTTCTAACCAATTCCCTCTTGTTTGACAAATTCGACACCAACGAAATCCTCCTTGAATCAATGTGTTTGGTGCCCCTGCCTGTAAATATTCATGAAAGTATAGACATTGATCCTTGTGATGTCCCTTAGATCGATATAGAATGCACCATACTTCTTGATGAACTTCTTTTCCTTTCTTAATATACTGCAATTGGATTGTAAGGTTCACCAACTGTGACTGGATATGGCTCATGCCAATCCCTGTTTCGTCGAAAGGTGAAGCCTCCAACTTCATCATGATCTCCAGGGCTTCCAACTAAGATGTAATATTCTGTTGCATAGATAACATGCAAATATGAGGTACCAAGGCTGTGATGAACCATTATTTGTGTTGCACATCACTCATTCTGAAGCTAACCTTGGACATTAAAGTTTTAAATCACTGATTGAAGTCCCATACTGACTGGTTGGGGAATTGTTTTATTTCCTTTAGTTCTGTAATATACTACAATTTTGATTGAGATTTCTTGAATTCCTCGATCAGTCAAGTCCTAATTTGCGCTAGATTTTTCTGGGGATGCCTCATTGGTACTTGCACGAATTTCATGTTCCATTCCAATGCCAACCTTGAAAGGTCATTGCTAGTCGTCCTTTCTTGATATCGTCAGCTTGTACTTGGTTTACTATCCACACTTCTTCATATAAGAACCAATATTATTAAGGATCCTCAGTCCCATTACCCTGAAATAGGTGTAGTTTTATATCGTCACCCATAATCTTGGGTCTCC
This sequence comes from Pseudotsuga menziesii, assembly GCA_001517045.1. Taxonomy (NCBI): domain Eukaryota; kingdom Viridiplantae; phylum Streptophyta; class Pinopsida; order Pinales; family Pinaceae; genus Pseudotsuga; species Pseudotsuga menziesii. The sequence continues at coordinate 570,023 of LPNX010452045.1, forward strand.
TCTTAGTGCTTGTTGATCTACTATTATTATCGTTGTGCTGACACGCATAACAACCCTATGATGAACTCATGTTTGTTCCTCTTATTTTTAGTGCAGTGCATAGAGTGGTAGGTTGTTGTAGCTTTTGGTTGGTCCTTACCCGGGTTCGGGCGTATCATAGTTGTTTCCTTCATCACTGTAGGGTCACTTAGTTCCTTATGGTCCCTTCTTGCAATTTTTTGTTCCCGTCACACCAGGACTGTTTTTAGTCCTCCTCCTCTTTTCTTTCCGGAACCTTACCCCACTTTATAGGCGACCATAATATTCTTCGACTTCCCTCACAGTCTCTTCGTTACTTTCATCCATCTACCCCACATCATTTCATCAAATCCTTACCTTCATAGTAACCACAGCCTCCGCACACCGGGGATTTACTCTTTAGAATTCATATTTAGTATTCCTTTTTCACAAATGAACATCTTGATCCACAGCTGTAGTGGCAATAGAAATCTCCCCGTTAGTCCCTTAAATAATTCTCTTTCAACATCACTGTAAGATTTGACGCTATTGACAACAAAATCAGTAATGTATCCCTCCAAAATGTTTTCTATCAACACATTGACAACCCTTGAAGCTTTGTTTTTTACCTTTCACAATTGCTGGATTAGTTCCAGGGTCCACTGGTCAGGATCACCTCCATGGAAATTCTTCTTCTTAAAAGTAAGTTGTTCCAACCACTCGTATAGTACCATTGGGAATTCAGAGAAAAATATTTCCTGAATATCTAAGTAGATGTATTTTCCCAACCAATCTTTTGTCATGAATATCGGGTTTTGGTTCTCCTCTTCTATGAACTCTTGGTATTTCTTGTCAAACCAATCCTAGATATCCGGTATCGTTGGATGACATAACATGTCCTCTTATTTTTTGTACTATGGTCCTGATAATGGAACCTTTTGTTGACACTCGTCTGTCGATAAGGGTTCACCTCGTGTTGTTGTTGACGAATATTGACACAGACTCCCTAAACATTGACCCATAAAGGATTTATGTTAGCTGGAATATTTCACCTCCTGCGGACAGCAAGGTGTTCCACTAGTCTGAATGGTTTAGATCCAGAAAAAATAGAAGACAGAGGTTGAAGACTCTCCCTAGACATTGCAGATACTTGGAATACAATGCTTTGATAGTCACCGTGTGTACCTACAATAAGCTCAACACGAAACATATCAAAGAAACCAAAATATAATCTACTAATCTATGCTAGTTACTAAGGAATCTAACAACATATATATGAAATCAAACATCAACAATATATGTGGGACAGAAATCAACTTGCATTAAAGAAATATGAAGAAGTTTACAACCAAGCCTTAGTGTTGACATGCATCTCCATGAAACCAGACATTCTCATCCCCATAAGCTCCGACTCTAGCTCTCTCTATGCTCTCCAATGATATGGACCAAGTGATCAATCCAACAGCATAACAATGCCTTAAGAGTTCTCCCCCTCAACCATGGCCATAAGCTTGTATTTATAAGGCTAGATGGATAGGGTAGGTTGAGAGATTAGAGGGTGAGGTGGCCTCTAAGATCCTAGGATGAGGGATCTTAAGCTCAACTGACCCACAATAGTAGGGATAAGGGATATCTTGAGGCTTATCATCTAGAAGCCTCGAGAAGCTTCTCTTTTTCCCTTTTTACCCAAGGTACCACATTTCTCCTTTAGTGATAGAGCGGTTCTGGTAATAACCGCTTATGGACTAAGGGCCATAAGCGGTGGCACTGCTTGTGGGCAATAGAGTATGGGCGATACGAACAAGGGTACTGCGTATGGATAAAGGGTCAAGCACGATGCTGGGAAATTGTATGAAAATATTGACAAATGATATGAGTTTCCACTCCAGAAGCTGGGATTCAGGGCAAGTAGGTATGTCAAATGTCTTATCACATGATGGTGACAGGATTTTGGTATGACAAAATGCCCCCCAAAGCATGAGTCTTAGAGGGATATGATAAACAAGAGATTTGAGAGAAAAAGTCATTTCCATGAGGCAATAATGTTGGCTCAATCGAAGAAAGTCATCAAGTAGGCATCTACAGTACATCAGTATGTTAAATCATAGACACAAGTAACCAAACTCACGGCTGCAGACCAATACAAGGAAGATCCATGAGAGGAATAAATAAGCATGGCTACTAGAATACATCGTAGATCCATGTGATAGAGGAATCAAACTTGGACATAGCTGCCAAACATACAATGTAGATCTATGTCATACAGACGCAAATTTGAGCATATCCACGACCATACAAATGTGGATCCATGCTAGATATACAAAACTCCATCGCAACCTGGGGAAAAGCAATGAGCGCTTTAAACAAATACCCAGGGTCTTCGTCTCGTCTTCCACAAAGTACGATTCTGTCCATGTGATTACAATGATCTGAAGTCAAACATGGTAGAAACCACTTGATTACCAACCAATGATGTGAACCGTTAACAAGTGCGAGGGAGATCACCATTAATGTCAATGATTCCCAAGGTACTCTAGTACAATCTACTGAGTGTGAATAGATGTCCTGATGTCGAACACCCAGTCGATTCTATCGATCAAAGGTCAATGATGTGAACCTATGTCGAGAGCGAGAGAATCTGTCATTAAGGCATATAGATCTCAAGGTACCAACCATTGTTTCTAAGACTATTTCCCAGATGATTAGCTGATGTCTATGGGAAAAGTCTCGTCGAAGGAGGGCCATGATGAGTCCCACATTGACGAAACGAAACTTGGAACATAGTTCTGGAATGATGTGCATGTAGTAACCATATGACTGACTCAAATATATTGACACAAAGACTGCATAGGTGACACTTCTTCAGATCCCCTTTGAACATCAGGCGACACGACAAAAGACTTGGCAGCATGACTAGAGGGGACAGACACACAATGTGACGGTGGACAATGCATTCTTTTGAAAGACTCAAAGGAGTGACATGACTCATGAAAGTGGATCGTCAGAGAGATCAGCTGAATACCCAATTGACTGACATGATTGTGTAGACAAGTGCCACGTTCAAAGGTAACGATAAACAACTGCCATTATTTGCAAAATGATTCCCTTCCCATTCCCCCCATCATGATTGATAAGTGCCTCTTTTCAGTTTTACGAGTTCAAAGAGGGTAACAAACACTCGATATAGCTTGTAGGAAGACAAGTCTAGACTCATATATTTTACGAACCTGAGAGAGGAGGGGTTCGATCCCAAAACGGGTCTCTCAATGTTTAATTTAATGAGTCCACTAAAAGAAAACTTGGCATTGTTCATGTTTAGAGAGTTTGAACGAATACGAAAGAAGAATCCAAAGGGTCCTTTTTAGTATGATTTAGTCCCTAAGGCCCGAAAAAGTATAAAATCATACCTTAGAGAACTCTTCCAGTCATGATTGGTTGGAGTGTTCCTTTTTTCGTAAATAGTCCTATCTGAACCGAAAAAAAGATAACCTACCGTCGGAAGGACGACTCTTCAAATACTTTTACAAGTATGAAGGAGACAAGTACTCGACGATCTTTTCGTATTTAAGGAGCCTAAAAAGAGTTTAAAGAGGAATCCATTAACATTTTTCATGTTTGAATCCAGAGCACAAAAAAGTAATAAACTAAGCTCAAACCACTTTTCATGTTTTAACCAGAGCACAAAAAATGAAAAGTAAGCTCAATACCATCTTACTGTTTTTAACAAGCTTGAAGATCAGTAAAAACAATTCTCAGGGATTGGTTTTATTTTTATGCAAGCTCAAAACCAATGGGTAAACTATTCTTGAAAAAACCCATTAACATGATATACAGAGGTTGGAATCTTGCCCCCAACATGATTGCTAGTGAAGCTTACCCCTAGCATGGTTGCTAGCGGCTCGACATGCCCCCAAGCTTCGTTTCCTTTGATGATTCTTCTTCCATACCTAACCTAAAAACCTAGTTACTAATGCGAAAATGTTCACCAGGGGGTGGGAAGAACGAGAATCGGGCAGGTGAAAAGAAGGTTCAATTTCTAACACTAAAGTGAAGACTTGACTCAAGGGAAGGGGATCTGTTTCATTTTTACGCAATCTTGAAACATAAGGTACTATGCTTGGAAAATGGTTTCATTTTTATGCAAGCTTGAAACCAAAAGGTAAAATATGCTAAAGGAAACCTACTTCATTTTTTAACGATCTTGAAATAGAAAATGAACTATGCTTAGGAAAAAATGACATGATGGTCAGAACCTAACATGATGGTCAGGTGCTATTTCATTTTTTAACGAGCTTGACAGAGAATGGGAACTTTGCTCAGAACATGGTTTCATTTTTATGTAATATTGAAACCAAAAGGTAAACTATGCTTGAGGATATCCATTTCATTTTTTAATGAGCTTGACATAGAATGGGAACTTTGCTCAGAACATGGTTTCATTTTTATGCAAGCTTGAAACCAAAAGCGTAAACTATGCTTAAGGAGATCCATTTCATTTTTTAATGAGCTTGACATAAAATGGGAACTTTGCTCAGGATAAACTGACATGATGGTCAGGTGCTATTTCATTTTTAACTAGCCTGACATAGAATGGGAACTTTGCTCAGGGGCATCTGTTTCATTTTTAACGAGCTTGACATAGAATGGGAACTTTGCTCAACACATGGTTTCATTTTTATGCAAGCTTGAAACCAAAAGGGTAAACTATGATTAAAGAATGGTTTTATTTTTTAACGAGCTTGAAACCAAAAGTAAACTATGCTCAAGAATGATTTCATTTTTATGCAAGCTTGAAATCAAAAGGTGAACTATGCTTGAGGAGATCCATTTCATTTTTTAACGAGCTTTACATAGAATGGGAACTCTGCTCAGAACATGGTTTCATTTTTATGCAAGATTGAAACCAAAAGCGTAAACTATGCTTAAGGAGATCCATTTCATTTTTTAAGGAGCTTGACATAGAATGGGAACTTTGCTCAGAACATGGTTTCATTTTTATGCAAGCTTGAAACCAAAAGCGTAAACTATGCTTAAGGAGTGGTTTTATTTTTTAACGAGCTTGAAACCTAAAGGTAAACTATGCTCACAAACCTGATCCTACCGAACATGATATCCATAGGTTGGTAGGTTGCCCCCATTTCATAAAAGTTAGAGACTTAGCTCCATTATGATATCCATAGACTAGAGCCATGCCCCCCATGTTACCAATGATGGGAAGAAGCTAACTAGAAGAAGGGGAAGGAAGCACAAGAACATGCGGCACATTCAGGGCAGGCTGACTACTAGGAGTGATGCGATGGTCAGGTGTAACAAAGGAAAGCTGATCAACAGTCACAATCTTCCCATCATGGGGAAAATGCATAACTCTAAAGAGTGTGGACACTACAGCTTTCATGGCGTAAACATAATCACGTCTAAGGAGAAGATTAAAATCTAAAGGACCTTGGACCACCATAACATCAATACAGACAGTTTTCCCTCCTAATGTAATAGGCAAACAAGGAAGGGTCCCTAAAGGTGAGGTAGGCCTGCGATTAAAAGCTAGTATCTGATCGGTGGCTGGCACAAGCTAAGGAGAACCTAAAGCTTTCCAAGCAGTTGAGGATAGAATACTAATAGAAGCCCCTTCATCAAAAATAGTGTGAAGTATCCACCTAGAAGTAACATTCACAACTATCTGGAAAGGAACACTCGAATGAAGACAAGACTCTATTAGGTTACTCCAGTCAAAGGAAATAACCTCACTACTTGGAGAGGGTTCTGTCAAAACAAAAAAAATTTCCTCTTGTCGAGAACAATAAGAATGAAGCATAAAAACTTCACTAGGTTTCAGTTCATTCTCTACTGGAAGAGAAAAACAAGATGAATATTTGGTCAAAGAGACTACTTTAGTCTTAACACTCTCTAATGAAAGAGCGGGATCGGGTGGAAATGACACCGAATCGACCACTTTAACTTCACTCTCCAAAGGAAGAGTGGGATCAACCATAGATAAATCCTAATTGACCACTTGGTCAACCAGTGGGGGATCAAGGGATAACTTACTATCACTTGTTGGAATCACCTGTTGATGATCAGTAATATTTTCCAACCAACGTGAAGCTTCATCCATGCTTGGACAAAGAAAAGTACGATGCATAGCCTTGCAAATAAAACAAGGATACAAGAATTTACCCTTACGACCTTTTACCAATGGGTCAATGGTTAAGGGAGTATCATGAACATGATGACTAGAGGTTGATGACACAGATGGTTTGGATCTTTTAGACCACTCTTCTTGTACACGGGAGATACTGGGACACTCCTTAAGAAGGTGGTCTCCCTTGCAAAGCTTACAAGGGAACTTGGGTTTTTCAAGTGTTCTCTTAGAACAAGCACCATCAAGAGCAGATGGTTACTGCTTTTTCTCTTTCTTATCCTTATTCTTTTTACTCTTCCCTTTCTTCTTCTTCTTCTTATCCACATGACTACTAACCATAGATCTTTTTTCAAGCAAAGAAGAAGAAAGAGATGAAGCGAGAACCGACAAAGAAGGAGTAGGATTAGGTTAGGGTCAATCCTCTGCCAGAGGAGAGGTGACATTTGAGACATTAGGTGTAACATGAATTACTAGATTAAACATCTGGAACGGTATCCTATAGTTAATCCAGGAAGATTTAGAGTGGCAATAAAGGGAGGACCAATACCTTCACTTGGAGGAAATACAAAAGGTACACCTTGGAAAGGGACCTCTTGAGTGGTAGTCCTAGATGAGGATGCCATATCTAAACTCTCTAATAACCCCCTAACTACCATGCACAAGCAAGTACTACCCAAACTAAAAGCAACAAGCACACATGTGAAAGGAGTGGATAAGAATCAGGAATCTCACAGGATTATCAAGACTTTACAAGCTTCGCCTGTAAAGCCAAGACGACCAAAAGGATAACTCAGATGGTTTGAGGATTCCTAAAAGGGTCTCCCAATATACAAAAGGTATGAGGGAGCTCAAATCAGTAGTAGTGTTGTCTAATGCATAACCGTTCACAAGGGGCCTTCCGATATACAATCGAGTATGTGAAGTACCTTTCTATATACCTCAAGGGTATGTGAAAGGCCGTTCGATATACCGACGATACGTGGAAGAACCACGCCAGTCCCGAGATGCAATGCAGAAAAATAATGACAACTCCTACGCTTAACAACACCCGAACATGTCTTTAACTTATCACTCAAATTACTAAAAGTTTTAACCTAGTACTACCGTTAATTTTATCTTGTGCGTTTAGGTGGAACCATGAAGTGAAAACTTGAATTTAAAGAAGATGCATACTGATCTATATGATAATGCAAGTTTTCCTCTTCAATGAAATTCTACCTAAGAGAGGGAGAGAGATTTATTTTTCTTCCCAAAAAATGCACACCCAAATGCAAATGCAATTCTATCTTTTCAAACGAAAAGGGAAATATCAATGCACCCCAACAATATTCAAAGCAAATAAAAAAGAGAGATCTAGAGAACATATAACATAAATAAACCATAAATGTTTCCTATCTTTTCATGCTTGAAAAAGATGCATAAAAACTTAATGGAAAGATGATTTCACTAACGTTTCCAAACAAATCTAACTCTAATGCACGCAAAGATGAAAACATATATTTCTTCTTGATGAAAGTAAGATCTAGAATTTCAAACAATCATGCACAAAACAAGAAGAAAATCGTTCAACAAACTTGCGAATAAAGAAAAAGAGAGAGAAAACTAAAACTTCTCTTTGAAACAGACAAGGAAACGAAGAACCAATCTTTCCTACCAAGCAATGAAAAAATCAGCATGCAAAAGGAAGCAAGAATCACCCCAAGCAAAGAAAGACTCAAAAAAACATGGATCATTCATGCATTCCAAGTCCAAAACAAACCAAAGCCTACACATGAAAATGAAATGTATATTTCCAATTCCAATGAATAATATCTACAGAAAAGAGCAAGAGGGTTCAAGCAAAGAAAATAATATAAAATCTAATGCAAGAAACACAAACTCTCTTTGAATGCAGAGGGCATATAACACTCAAAGCGACTGCAGAATACAAAATTCATGGCCCCTCCCGGCTGTGAGGGACCATTTTTTTCTTCTTCAAAACTACACTTCATTTGCATAAAAAAGTAAGCCAAAAACACACAAAAATCAAAATACAAAGTCTAGAATAGGGCCTACTTGGCACCACACAGATGAAGCCACTGACATGAGGTTTTGAGGCAGAACCGCTCCTTGCTCATTGGATTCAGGCGGTGGCACTGCATATGGATAACTAGACTCAAACGATGGCACCGCTCCTCACCAACAGAACATGTGCAGTTCCATGTATAAATCCAAAACACAAATACAACAATAGATCAAGTCAGAAAAGACCAAATCAGGGCAAATACTGTTGAATTGAGTATGGAAACAGAGCATAAAAGACCGAAATGACTCAGATTTGAACAGATCTGGAGGTTTTAAACCCAAACGGAGTCAGTCAAAGAGTAGATCTGACTGAAGAGAGTTGAAGAAGGAGCCTGGATTCGGACAAGAGTTGCAGACCGAGCAAGATTAGAACGACTGATACACAACTTCATTCCCCAGCGGAGTCACCAGATTTTCTTAGCTGGAATATTTCACCTCCTGCGGACAGCAAGGTGTTCCACTGGTCTAAATGGTTCAGATTTAGAACAAATAGAAGACAGAGGTTGAAGACTCTCCCTAGACACCGTAGATACCTGGAATACAATGCTTTGATAGTCACCCTATGTATCTGCAATAAGATCAACACGAAACAGATCAAAGCAACCAAAATATAATCTACTAATCTATTCTAGTGACTAAGGAATATAACAACATATATATGAAATCAAACATCAACAATATATGTGGGACAGAAATCAACTTGCATTAAAGAAATATGAAGAAGTTTACAACCAAGCCTTAGTGTTGACATGCATCTCCATGAAACCAAGCATTCTCATCCCCATAAGCTCTGACTCTAGCTCTCTCTATGTTGTCCAATGATATGGACCAAGTGATCAATCCAACAGCATAACAATGCCTTAAGAGTTCTCCCCCTCAACCATGGCCATAAGTTTGTATTTATAAGGCTAGATGGATAGGGTAGGTTGAGAGATTAGCGGGTGAGGTGGCCTCTAAGATCCTAGGATGAGGGATCTCAAGCTCAACTGACCCACAACAGTAGGGATAAGGCATATCTCAAGGCTTATCATCTAGAAACCTCGAGAAGCTTCTCTTTTTCCCCTTTTACCTAGGGTACTGTGTTTTTCCTTTAGTGACGGAGCGGTTCTGGTAATAACCGCTTATGGACTAAGGGCCATAAGATGTGGCACCACTTGTGGGAAACAGAGTATGGGCAGTGCGAACAAGGGTACCGCATATGGATAGAGGGTCAAGCGCGGTGCTGGGAATTTGTATGAAAAGATTAACAAATGATATGAGTTTCCACTCCAGAAGCTAGGATTCAGGGCAAGTAGGTATGTCAAATTTCTTATCACATGATGGTGACAGGATTTTGGTATAACAATTTACCCTTTCCATCAACACCTGCAAAGCAGGTGCATTCACACTTGAGATGTCTGAGGGAGGGCTGCAGGAACCAAGTTTCTGTATTGGCAAGAGGACTTCACACTATCTTATACCCAATCACCACATCACCCAAAAATCCTAGTTTATAACCACAGTATTAACTAGATCTACTTATCATCATTATTTGCAATCATATTAACTCAGCTTTAGATCAACACGAACATCAACATACATTAAATATATGAGTATTGCGATACTTCACATCATTCACAGTTAACAAGAAAATATAAACACAACATCAATTTATCCAATTCATCATATATTTAACCCAATAATGCAGCACATAAATAACATTCGCATAGAGACAAGACATTACAACACAAAGATCAAAAGTCAATCCGATTTACTACATAAGATAAAGTATTCATAACATCAATACCAGTAATGAGCCGCAAAAGACAAAAACATTTCCCAGTCAATTGATCCCAAGCCAAACATGCAAACAGATCCCAAAATATGCCTCCAAAAGATGATCAAGATTTACAATCCTAACTCTACTTATAGGCTCACTACGCCGTTACAATATGGTCCACTTGACAAATCTCTAACTAACTTAACCAAAATATCCTAGTTTTTCAGTTTCTTCCTCTGTCGCAATTTAGTTTTATCTTTGTTGACATCCTTCCTATTGATGGCGGTAGTGCACTTTATGCACTCCAACCCATTTCTAACAAACATGACAGAAGTCGAGGCACCTTTGTCCAGAATGGTACACTGGACTTTTTTGTCCATCACCATCATGGACAATTGAAAAGTGAGTTGATGGGAAAGTATTGACTTAAAATCCTCCAATTTGAAAGTGATAACATTATTTTTTTCAAGATACATAGCTCCAAGAACCGACAATAGGTTTTTCCTCTGTGTAGGACATGGAGTACCTTGAGAGTAGACATAACACATGGTGCTTGAGCCAAATATTCCACAACATTATAATAGTGGATGGCACATGCACCAGGATTAAATACTTATTTATGAATGGTACTCTTGGGTGGCAGGAGGACTACATCAATAACATGTTTTTCAATGTGAAGACCATTGGTTGGATGAGGAATGGAAGTATACGTTTTTTCAATTGGAATGTTATCATCCTTTTTCTATGGAAAAGGGTCATAGTTCTGAGATTGAGTTGTAATATGAATCGATTCACTAGAAACCATCTTAACTTCATTAATGGATGATGAGGAAGATCCATGCAAGGATTGATGGTCAATAAATTTTTGTTGGGTAGGGAAAGGATCAATCAAAACAACTAGAGTGGATTTTTTTTTCAAGAATTTACTAACTTCCTCACGATCAGGACATTATTTAGTGAAATGATCACCTCCACATATAAGGAAAGAAAAATTATCCTTTCTCTTCGTTTTTTATTCAATATATGTACTTGGTGTTTTATTATATTCTTGTTGATTCAAAGGTTTCTTTATTTTTCCCTTTTTTCCTTGTTCCCCAATATTATGAGGATTGAACCACATTCACTTCAGTTGAAACAACATGAACAAAAGAAGTCTTGGGATTGGCGACAATCTAACTGGCTAGTGAAGCAGTTTGGTTTTGCTTTCTTATGGATTTAGCTGCAGATGGTGTTTGGATAGAACTGAGTATGCCATCGGTAGGTGGTTCTATTGAAGGTATTGAAGGGTCTGAGTAGGACAAGGAGCATTCGAAATTAAATCGTACAAAGTACCTGACTGGGAATAGACCAAGTATAAGTACTGAGGATTTCTAATGGTTTCTCTTTGGTAACATCGCCTCCCATAGAAACATCTCTGACAATAGGTGGAAGTAATGAGTTAGTAAACCAATCAAAAATTAATTGATCAGGTATGGGGTCCTTAATAAACCTATTCCTCTGACTCCACTCGTGTATATGATCGGATATATGGGTGGAAGTGGTCTAGCGAAGCAATGCCAAAAGATCTATACTTGTTTCATATATAATTGGTAACTGGAAATGTATCAAGAAAGACATTGCTAGAGTGTTGAAATCCCAAAAGGAATGTAGAGGCAATTCTATATAACATTTAGTTCCAGTTCTGGTGAGAGTCCTATGAAAAAGTCTCAAATAGATATAACTATCCATGCGAGATTTGGATGAACACAAAAAGTGATAAGTCATCACATGCTTTTTCAGATCTTCACCAGGTTTACCGTAAAATTTTGGTATGTTTGAAGGAAAATTTACAGGAATAGGTGTCCAAGAAGGATCATGATGTATATGATCGTTTATCAAACTTGACAAGTCCATAAATGGTAATTGTTGGTTTGGTTGTGGATACTGGTAGTATTGATAAGGAATATTCATACTAGTAGGACCATAGGTTGATTGATAAACAAGTGATGGTAATGCTCTTATAAAAGGTTGTTTCTGTGGTGGTGGATTTATGGATTATCCTCCTGGTGTTCCAATAGGTGGACCTCCAAGAATTTATGGTGGGAACCTCGGGGGTCCTCCAGGTGATCCTCCTGGTGGTACTCTAGGTGCCCCCCCTAGAGGTGGTCCTCTCAGTGTTCTGCTAGGTGATCCTCTAAGTGGTCTCCTAGGTGGATTTCCAAGTGGACTCCTAGGTTTGGGGATATTTATCCAATTAGTTTTCCCCCATGGGGTATTCTTATTTCCAGGGTATGGTATCCTAGGATAAATGTTTCCCAAGGGAATCGATTGACAATATTGATTATACATTGGAGGTTGATTTACTAGATAAGTATAACCCCATGTGGGTTGGTTAACTATAGGTTATACCCATGATGGTTTCCTATGACTGGAGAAGGGATAACTAAATTTCTAGTTGTAGAATGTCCACTAACTAATGGTTGACCTAGAGTGATTTTCTTCCCAACATTTGAAGCCATTCTCCCGGTTGTTGAAGTAAATTGGGCTAGGGATTGTCCCTTAATCATGGAATTTACAGGATAATTTGAAACAGATGAGAGATTTTGAGGTGATAGGGTTGGGATAGAAGGTTTACATGGATCATAACAAACCACATTTTGAATTGGTATTCCTGAAACCGTAGGAACATAAAACCGAATAAGGGTATGGTATTCAGGACTAGCCTCTTCTGAAGGGGTACATAAGGGAGATAAGCCTTGTATTTTGATGTTATCCCCTATTTTACGTAGGCGAGGCACAATATCATGAATAGGTTCAAAAAATTAATCATTTGAAAGTACTCTTATGTCCCGTGTAATTTGGGGCGTGACATATGACAAATTAGTAGTGCCATATTCGAAAATGGTTTGTCCCAAGGAAGTATCCCAAAATGGAGCACTTAGACTGGATTCTAATGCAAAAAAATCATCTATAGAGTGAGTAAATACCCAATCCCGTGCTCTAGATACCCTTCTAATGGAAAGTGGTCATTTGAGTAATGAAAAGAAGGTTGTTGAACCACTACCAAAACACAGGTAGATGGATTTCGAAAGAAGAGTAATCTTCCCCAGATTCAATAACAGGGATGCCTTCTATGTATGGATCAACCATAATAGGTTAGGACATGGTTTCACCTTCTCTTCCTTCCCCAGTAGGAGGATATCCAAGTGGTAAACCCTGCAACCTATGAGATATTCTCATAGGTGGCTCAATGTTATCAGGAATATTGCACCTTCTGCAGACAAAAGCTGTTCCTCTGGTCTGAATGGTACAGATCCAGAAAAAATGAGTCACAACTAGGTTGGAAGACTTTCCCTAGAAGCTATAGATGCCCGGAATAATATCTCTATTGGAAGACCTGCATAAACACATCAAACACATGACAACATCAAAGCTACCATAAAACTATCCATATATCTATATCAGTGACTAAGGAATCTGATAATACAGTTGTGAGATTATAACACAACATATATATGGGAAAGGAACCAACTTTGCATTAATAGATGAATGAAAGAGTTTACAAACTTTTTCCTTAGTGACTATGCACTCCTTCACAAGACTAACATATCATCCCCGATAGCTCGAACTTGCTCCTCTATGCTCTCTAATGGATTAGGCCAGGATGCCAATTCAGCAGCATAACTTTACTCTTTTCTCCCCCCCTCAACCATGGAGTATGAGTCTAGTTTTATAGGGCTCAAAGGGATAGGAATGGTTGAGAAATAGGTGGGTGAGGTGGCCATGATATCCTTAAAGCATGGATCTCGAGCTTAACTGACCCAGGTGAGTAGGGATAAGGCTAGCCGCAAAGATTTTGTTCTAGAAGCTTCATGAAACCTCATTTTTTCCACTTTTTACCAAGGGTACCACTTATACTCCCTTATGACAGAGCGGTGCAAGGTGAGAACTGCTCCAAAGACAAAGGTAAAAGGTGGTGGCACCTCCTATCTTCCACATACCTTAGGCAGTGCTGTATAAGGTATCACTTATAAGCTTAAGGGTGACAGTGGTGCTAGAGTTTTTATATGTAGGATCAACATCTGGAGCACTATTTTCACTTCAAGTTAGGGATTGAGAGAAAATAAAGGTGTTATAGATCTTATCACATGCTGGCGATAGGATTTGGGTATAACAGAATTCCCCCAAAGCATGAGGCTAGAGGGATATGAAAGGTGAGAGCTTTGATAGAGAAAGTAATCACTTCAAGGTAAGATCCAACTTGATCAGAGAGTATCATTGAGTAGGCATCTACAACACATCAATACTTTGACTCATGAGTAAATGTAACCTCATCATGGCTGCAGACCAATACAAGGAATATCCATGAGAGGAATAAACAAACATGGCTACTAGAATACAACATAGATCCATGTGATAGAGGACTCAAACTTGGACATAGCTACCATATATACAACGTAGATCTATGTCATACAGACGCAAATTTGAGCATATCCATGACCATACAAATGTGGATCCATGCTAGGATTCATACAAATACTCCATCGCAACCTAAGGAGAAAGCTATGAGCACTCAACTACCCAGGGTCTTTGTCTCGTATTCCACAAAGTATGATTCTATCCATGTGATTACAATGATCTGAAGTCGAACATGGTAGAAAACACTTGATTACAGGTCAATTATGTGAACCATTCACAAGTGCGAGGGAGATCACCATTGATGTAAATAATTCACAAGGTACCCTAGTACAATCTCCTAAGTGTGAATAGATGATCTGACGTCAAACACTTAGTTGAATCTTTCAATCAAAGGTCAACGATGTGAACCTATGTCGAAAGTGAGAGAATCTATCATTGAGGCATACAGATCTCAAGGTACTAAACTTGTTTCTAAGACTAATTCCTGGATAATGAGTTGATGTCGATAGGAATAGTCTCACCGAAGGAGGGCCATGATGAATCCCACATAGACGACACGAAAATTGGAACAAAGTTCTAGAATTTTGAGTATGATGTAACCATAGGAATAACTCAAAAGTAACTGGAACAAAAAATTTGTTTAACTGCAGGTGTAAAATCTCAACATGACTTCCCTTTGAACATTGGGCAGCATGACCGAAGACTTGGTAACATTGAATTGACAAGGCGGAACACAATGCGACAATGGAAATGACTCAAAGGAGTGGCATGCCTCATGAAAGTGGATCGACTCAGAGACAAGCTGAATACCCAATTGATTGAATGAAATGCAGACAAGTTCCATGTTCAAAGGTGACTAACAACTACCATTTATTGCAAATGAAATGTATTTCCCTTCCCTTAATTTCCCCATCATGATTGATGAGTGTCTCTTTTTGTTTTTACGAGTTCAAAGAGAGTAAAAAACACTCGATATAGCTCATCAAGCAATGAGTCCAACTCATATGTTTTATGAACCTGAGAAAGGATGGGTTTGTTCCCAAAAAGGGTATTTCAATGTTTAGTTTAACGAGTCCAATGAAATAAAACTCAGTGTAGTTCATGTTTAGAGAGTCTGAAAAAGCTAAAGAAGACTCCGAAAGGGTCCTTTTTCATATGATTTAGTCCCTAGGGCTTGAAAAAGTATAAAATAATACCTTAGAGAACTCTTCCAGTCATGATTGGTTGGAGTGTACCTTTTTTGTAATTAGTGCCCCCTGGTATGAAAAAGGGGTAAAATATCACTAAGAAGACGACTCTTCAAGTCCTTTTACGGGAGCGAAGAAGACAATTTCACTCAACAATATTTTCACATTTTAAGAGTCTAAAAAGAGCTTAAATAGGACTCTATTAAGGCGTTCTTTTTTCATGATCCATTTTTAACGAGTCCGAAAAACAGTAAAAGTACACTCGATACCTCTTCACTAAGTTTTTAATGAGC
This sequence comes from Pseudotsuga menziesii, assembly GCA_001517045.1. Classification (NCBI taxonomy): domain Eukaryota; kingdom Viridiplantae; phylum Streptophyta; class Pinopsida; order Pinales; family Pinaceae; genus Pseudotsuga; species Pseudotsuga menziesii. The sequence continues at coordinate 585,860 of LPNX010452045.1, forward strand.
ATGGAAAAGGTATAAAAGTCACTAGGAACCTTTTTCATGTTTGAACTAGAACATGAAAAAATCCATAAAGTAAGCTCGAACCAGTTTTCATGTTTCAACCAGAGTGCGAAAAATGAAAAGTAAGCTCAACACCATCTTATTGTTTTTAACGAGCTCGAAGATCAATTAAAAGAATGATCATGGTATCTGCTTCATTTTTTAACGAGCTTGTAACAAAAGAAGAACTATGCTCAAAATGACCTGTTTTATTTTTACACAAGCTTGAAACAGAAAATAACTATGCTTGAAACATGGTTTCATTTTTATGCAAGCTTGAAACCAAAAGGTAAATTGTGCTTAAGGAAACCTACTTCATTTTTTAATGAGCTTGAAATAGAAAATGAACTATGCTCGGGAATGGTTTCATTTTTATGCAAGATTGAAACCAAAAGGTAAACTATGCTTGAGGAGATCCATTTCTTTTTTTAATGATCTTGACATAGAATGGGAACTTTTCTCATGAACATGTTTCATTTTTTAACGAACTTGACACAGAAAAAGAACTATGCTCACAAGGGTTGTTTCATGGTTTAGCGAGCTCGAAAGTAAAGAAAGTATGCTCAAAATGACTCCCATTGATCGGTGATTTCCCAACATGATGTCCAGTGGTTGGTACTTGCCCCCAAGTATAACTGTTAAGTAACCTGAACACCAATAAATAGGTAGGGTACATGCCCCCCAAGCTTCATTGAGTCTTGACACAATGGAAGAATCCGTTTCATTTTTTAACAAGCTTGACATAGGATGGGAACTATGCTCAGGAATGGTTTCATTTTTATGCAAGCTTGAAACCAAAAGGTAAACTATGCTTGAGGACATCCATTTCATTTTTTATCGAGCTTGACATAGAATGGGAACTATGCTCTAGAAACTGCTCCTACCCAACATGATATCCAGAGGTTGGTAGGTTTCCCCCAGTACATAAAAGCTAGCAACTTAATTCCAGTATGATTTCCATAGGATGGAACCATGCCCCCCCCATTTTACCTATGATGGGAATAAGTTAACTAGAAGAAGGGGAAGGAATCACAAGAATATGCGGAACATTTAGGGCAGTCTGGTTACTAGGACGCATGTGATGGTCAGGTGTAACAAAATAAATCTAATTAATGGTCACAATCTTCCCATCATGGGGAAAATGCATAACTCTAAAGAGTGTGGACACTACGAATTTCATGGTGTAAACATAATCACGTCCAAGGAGTATATTGAAATCTAAAGGACCTTGGACCACCATAAAAATCAATACAGACAGTTTTCCCTCCTAATGTAATAGGCAAATGAGGAAGGATCCCTAAAGGTGCAGTAGGTATGTGATTAAAATCCAATATTTGATCGATGGCTAGCACAAGCTGAGGAGAAACTAAATCTTTCCAAGCATTTGAGGATAGAATGCTAACATAACCCCCTTCTCTATTGCCAAATTTTTGTGGTGATAGGTTATTGGTGATGTAATCGGAGAAACCATAGTATCGAAATGACCAAGTCGACGTTTTGAATCCATATCAGGATCCATCATCAGGACAAGTCGAATGTGGAGAGAGTGAGAACCCAAGTTAAATATTGGAACCGGTAGGTCGGCTGCGGAGACTAGGGTTTGCTAGGTTGGACAATATTTTTAATTTTATTTGGTTTCAAAGTGCGCGGAAAATTTATTCCCTACACCTAATTTTCGGGAAAAATGTTTATATTATTAAATGTTATTAAGGTTTATAATAATTTTTAAAAATTATTATTAATGATAATATATTTAATAACTTTAGGTTTTTAAATATATTATGAGGGTTTTTTGTTATTAATAATAATAAATTAAAAAACTTTAAGGTCTTTAAATTTATTATTAAAGTTTTTAATAATTATTATTAATGATAATAAAATTTAAGATTTAGGTTTTAAAGGGTTAACTTTAACATTTCACCCTTTAAAATCCTAAAATTAAGTCACCTCTCAATGAAATCTAATTATAATTAATATCATATTTCATTAATAATAACAAATTTAGTAACTTTAGGGTTTTTAATTTGTTATTAATAACAATAAATTTATGAACTTTAAGTTTTTAGGTTTAATATTAAAAGCTTTTAAAAATTGTTATTAATGTTAATAAATTTATTTTTTAGGGTTTTGTAACTTTTTGGGGCATTGGGTGGGTTCAATAAATTTAGGGTTATTAATAATTAAAATCAACATTTCTCCTTAAAGGAAAAATTTTCCATACTGTCTTAATTCAGCTTTGTAATAATTTAAAATAAAAATTTAATAATATAAACATTTTTCCCGAAAATTAGGTGTAGGGAATAAATTTTCCGCACACTTTGAAACCAAATAAAATTAAAAATATTGTCCAACCTAGCAAACCCTAGTCTCCGCAGCCGACCTACCGGTTCCAGTATTCAACTTGGGTTCTCACTCTCTCCACATTCGACTTGTCCTGATGATGGATCCTGATATGGATTTGAAATGTCGACTTGGTCATTCGATACTGTGGTTTCTCCGATTACATCACCAATAACCCCCTTCGTCAATGATGATGCTAAGCATCCGCCTAGCAGTAACATTCACAACTATCTGGAAAGGAGCACTCGAATGAATATGAGACTCTGTTAGGTTACTCCAATAAAAGGAAATAACCTCACTACTTGGAGAGGGTTCTGTCGAAATAGACAAAATTTCCTCTTGTCGAGAACAATCAGAATGAAGCATGAAAAATTCAGCAGGTTTCAGTTCATTCTCTATCAGAAGAGAAGAACAAGACAAAGATTTGGTCAAAGCGACTAATTCAGTCTTAGCAAGCTCGGATGAAGGAGTGGGATCGGGTAGAGATGACGTTGACTCGACCACTTTAGTTTCACTCTCCAAAGGAAGAGTGGGATCAACCACAGATAAATATGAATTGACCACTTTAACTTCACTCTTCAAAGGAAGAGTGGGATTTACTGTGGATGAAACTGAATCGACCACTTGGTCAACCAGTGGGGGTCCAAGAGACAACTTACGATAACCTTTTGGAAGCCGTTGACGAGAAACAGTAATATCTTCCAACAACTTAGAAGATTCATCCATGCTTGGACAAAGAAAAGTACAATGCATAGCCTTGCATATCAAACAAGGATACAAGACTTTACCCTTACGACCTTTTACCAATGGGTCACTAGTTGAGGGAGTATCATCAACATGATAATCAGAGGTCGATGACACAGACATTTTGGACCTTTTAGGCCACTCTTCTTGTACACGGGAGAGACCAGGACACTCCTTAAGAAGGTGGTCCCCCTTGCAAATCTTACAAGGGAACTTGGGTTTCCTGGCCATTCTCCTAGAACAAGCACCATCAAGAGCAGATGGTTGCTGCCTTTTCTCTTTCTTATCCTTCTTCTTCTTACCCTTCCCTTTCTTCTTCTTCTTATCTACCTGATTACTAACCGTAGAGCTTTGGTCAAGTGAAGTAGAAGAAAGGGATGAAGCCACAACTGGCGAAGAAGGAGCAGGATTAGGTTGAGGTCGATCCTCTCCCAGAGGATAGGTGACATTTGAGACATTAGGTGTAATGGGAATTATCGGATTAAACAACCATACTGGTAATCCTATAGTCAACCCAAGAATATTTAGAGTGGCAATATACCTTCACTTGGAGGGAGTACAAAAGGTACACCTTGGAAAGGGACCTCTTGAGTGGTATTCCCAGATGGGGATGCCATCTCTAAACTCTCTAAAAACCCCCTAACTACCATGCACAAGCAAGCACTACTCAAACTAAAAGCAACAAGAAAACATGTGAAAGGAGTGGATAAGAGTCAGGAACCTCACAGGATAGGCCAAAAGGATAACTCAGATGGTTTGAGGATTCCTAAAAGGGTCTCTCGATATACGCTAGGTACGTGGGATCTCAAATCGTTAGTAGTGCTGTCTAATGCACAACCGTTCATAAGGGACCTTCTGGTATACAATTGAGTATGTGAAGTACCTTTCTATATACCTCAAGGGTACATGAAAGGCCGTTTGATATACCGACGGTATGTGGAAGAACCGCACAAGTCCCAAGTTGTAGTGCAGACAAAGTAATGACAACTCCTATGTTTTATGATGCTCGAACATGTCACTAACTTATCACTCAAATTGATAAAATTTTAACCTAGTACTACCGTTAATTTTATCTTGTGCGTTTAGGTGGAACCATGGAGTGAAAACTTGAAATTAATGAAGATGCACAGTGATCTATATGACAATGCAAGTTTTCCTCTTCAATGAAGTTCTACCTAAGAGAGGGAGAGAGATTTACTTTTATTCCCAAAAATGCACACCCAAATGCAAATGTAATTCTATCTTTTCAAACAAAAAAGTAAAATATCAATGCACCCCAAACAATCTCTAAAGAAATTAAAAAAGAGGTCTAGAGAACATCTAATATACATAAACCAAAAATGTTTCCTATCTTTTCATTCTTGAAAAAGATGCATAAAAAATTGATGGAAAGATGATTTCCCTAATGTTTCTAAACAAATATAACTCTAATGCACGCAAATTCGAAAACATATACTATCTTCTTAATGAAAGTAAATCGTTCAACATGCTTGTGAATAAAGCAAAGGAGAGATAAAACTAAAACTTCTATAACAAGGAAACGAAGAACCAATATCTCCTACCAAGCACTGAAAAACTTAGCATGCAAAAGGAAACAAAAATCACCCCAAGCAAAGAAAGACTCAAAACAACATGGATCACTCATGCATTCCAAGTCCAAAACAAGCCAAAACCTACACGTGAAAATGAAATGTATATTTTCCAATTCCAACGAATAATGTCTACAGAAAGGAGAAAGAGGTTTCAAGCAAGGAAAAGAATGTAAAATCCAATGCAAGAAACATAAAATATTCTTTGAATGCAAAGGGAATATAACAATCAAAGTTACTACATAATATACAATTCAAAAATTAAGCCAGAAAACACTCAGAAATAAAAAAACAACAACCAAGTTTTGGAATTACAAAGGCGTGAAAAGACCTACCTAGCATCGCTTCCATAGGGTTGTTGACATAGTGGTTCTGAGGAGGCATAGCTTCCTACTAACTTCTCATAGGAGGTAGCACCGCTTCTTGCTATCTATGCATAGGTGGTGGCACCGCTTATTTCCCACTGCACATATGTGGTTCCCTGTAAATGTCCAAAACACAATAAAGGTGAAAAAACAAAGTTAAATCTTGCCAAACTAGCATAAAAAAAGATGAATCAACAGTAATAAAGAGCATAGAAAGTCAAGATGGCTCATATTTGAAGAGATCTGATGATATCAAACCAAAACCTAACTAGGTCAAATGGTAGATCTGACTGAAATGATAAGAAGTTGGAGATTGGATTCAGACAAGTATTCGAAGGCTAAGGAAGATCAGATCTGCTAAAGCTCTTCCCCAGTGGAGTTGTCAAATTTGTTATCAGGAATATTGCACCTTCTATGGACAGAAGCTGCTCCTCTGGTCTGAATGGTTCAGATCTAGAAAAAATGAGTCACAACTAGGTCGGAAGAATTTCCCTAGAAACTATATATTCCTGGAATAAGATCTCTGATGGAAGACCTGCATAAACACATCAAACACACAACAACATCAAATATAGTAGAAAACTATCCATAGATCTATATCAGTGACTAATGAATCTGATAATACACATGTGATATTATTACACAACATATATATGGGAAAGGAACCAACTTTGCATTAATAGATGAATGGAAGAGTTTACAACCTTTTACCTTAGTTTCGATGCACTCCTTCACAAGACTAACATCTCATCACCGATAGATCCAACTTGCTCCTCTATGCTCTCTAATGGATTAGGCCAGGATGTCAATTCAACAACATAACTTTACTCTTTTCTTCCCCCCTCAAGCATGGAGTATGAGCCTAGTTTTATAGGGCTCAAAGGGATAGGAATGGTTGAGAAATAGGTGGGTGAGGTGGCCATGAGACCCCCAAAGCATGGATCTTGAGCTTAACTGACCCAGGTTAGTAGGGATAAGGCTATCCACGAATATTTTGTTCTAGAAGCTTCGTGAAACCTCCTTTTTTTTCACTTTTTACCAAGGGCACTGCTTATACTCATGACAGAGCGGTGCAAGGTGAGAATCGTGCCAAAAACAAAGGTAAAAGGTGGTGGCACCGCTTGTCTTCTACATAACTTAGGCGGTGCTGTATAAGGTACCGCTTATAAGCTTAAGGGTGATAGTAGTGTTGGATTTTTTATATGTAGGATCAACATATGGAGCACTGTTTTCACTTCAAGTTAGGGATTGAGGGCAAATAAAGGTGTTAGAGATCTTATCACATGCTGGTGACAGGATTTGGGTATAACACTCAGCCTGGATTTTGGATAAGAAATTTACCTTGAGAGTTTTTTAATTAAAGAACCGCACACAAAATTCCTACAATAGATAAGGATAAAAGCAAAATTAGTTTATAAGAGGGGTAAAAATATGAATTCTTACCAGGAGTGTCAAGTTGTCACACCTCACGATATACCACAAGGTTTAACAATAAAATGTGACAAGGAGGATTGGGATCATACGCTTACATAAATACACGAATACTAGGATGGTACATGCATAGTAGCCCCTCGAGTGTTGTTCTTGGTGTATTGTTTTGATAACATGGCCAAATGGATTTTCTCAGTTGGTTACAGGTTTGTAGAAGGGTCTCTAGATATAGTCAAGGTGTGTGGGAGCTCAAATCTGTGTTAGTGTTGTCTGATGCACAACCTTTCGAAATCCTAACTTCAATATACCATCGAGTACATGAAGAACAATTCGATATACCTCAATGGTACATGAAAATCCATTCAACATACTGATTAGTACGTGGAGGAACCGCACAATCTGTCGGATGCAGTGCAAGCAATAAATGATAGCTCCTATGTTTATATATGTCAAAATACGTCTAATAATTTATCGCACAAGTTTCTAAATATTTTAAACCTAAGCTATCGCTCAATTTTATCTTTGACGGTTAATGAAATTTTATGGAGTGTGTAGTGATTGAAATACTAATGAAATGTCTAAATGAGATGCAATTTTCTTTTCAATGAGATATATTTAGAGTAAAGGAGAGATATTTTCTTTCAAATAATCTATGAAAATAACACATAGTTTGGTAACTCATCCTTCAAATTCTTTTGAAAATTTTCAAACACACAAAACCTTCTAATGCTTAACCAAATGATATCTCTAATAAAATAAAAATAATTTTTCACTAATTTTTACTTCTATGATTTCCAAAGTCAAGCTGAAAAAGGAAAAAAACAACTATCCTTCTACTTTATTAATCAGGTCTAAAAAACTAATCTAAACTAAAAGTAATGGATCTAACTTTTATTTCTGTTTTTTGATATATTTTTTCACAAAAATGGAAATGCAAAGAACAACTAATAAATTATTCTACAAAATCATAAGAAAAGTAGATTTTTTTTTATGGATTTGAAGGAATTATCAGATATTTAGAAACAAACAATCATACCCAAGACAAGACTTCAAAAATACAAAATCACTAAATTTTGAATCTTTTACTAAGAAAATATTTCAAGATTGAACTTGAAAATGTACTCAGAATCAAACCACATTGACAGATCTGACAACAATTGGTGCAACAAACTCAAAAATCCAAACCAAAAACCAAATTTTACAAAAAATCCTTTTACAAGTTCTTGAGTACCTAACTCGACACACACTGCAAGGATAAACCAGGGCCTCCTCTGAAATTTTTCGCTCATTTCTTCAATGGAAATGAATCGATGACGATTTATGTCTCTGGGAAATAGGAATCAACGAAGCTCTATTAACAAACACATAAAGTGTCAAAGAGGAGTCAATGCTCTGTAAAAACTACCCAGGTGTGTCAATGCATCCAACGATCCAAAAAGAATAAAATCCTTCACAACAAATAATTACTCAATATTATGGAATTTCTTGAGTGTGGATACTAACCTAAAGAGGCAAATTGGAACTGATATAATATGAATTTCACACCATAAATCCTTAAATGAGAAAAATTATTTTTTTGAGAGTTTGAAATCAAAATCAAAGAAAAAAATCATAAATCTAATCGTTCCCCAGTATAGTCACCAATTTTGTTTATGGAAATCCTTAGTAAGTGCAGACACAAACTGTTTCCCTAGTCTAAATGTTTTAAATCTAGAACAAAACACACACAATAAATGTAATCTTTCCCTAGATTGTTAAATCACTTGAATTTAAAGCTTTCTTACCTCTTAATGGAGATGATCCTTTCCTTGTTGATGATTTTGCAATCAATTTTAAAGAAGAGACACCTGCAAAAGGATGTAAAGGACAAGATACAAAAATGAATGCAACAAGATAACTTAACAAACCTATGCTAATGATCAAGGAGAAAAGCAATAAACAACTCTAATTAATCACAAATCATTTATGGGAAGGGAAAGCATATTTGTATTAACAAAAATGGAGAACGAACTACAACTGAAACCTTGATGTTGAAGCTTCATTCCCACAAGATTTTGACTCACAAAACTCTACAAAAATCTCACTCATAAGACCACACTCTTTTGCCTCACACACCTAGAATAATTCCAACAACATAAAGGTACTCTCTTGGTCCTCTCCCATTCATGAGGGTGAGCTTGTTTATATAGGCTAAAGGGAGATCAAATGGGTTGAGATTCTTTAGGAGGAAGGTGAGGGATCATCCCTAGAGGTTATGGGTTCGAGTGCAACCTAATATGATCAGTTGGGATAAGAATCCATGAGGAATTTCTTCTAGAAGGTTCTCAAAAGTTATCATTTTTTCCTTTTTGTGAGTGCCGACACTTTTTTCACACTAGTAAAAAGTGTCAGGACTGGTTGACACACTTTTCCTATAGAAAAATAGTGTCACCTACGCTTTCTGTCAACTAAAAAAAGACGTTAATCTCGGATGAAACTCTATGTCGAGAGACAAGATGTGTTAAAGCTCCTAGGATTTGGCTTCTAGCAAGAAAAAAATACTCCAAAAGTTGTTTTGGAATATAAGATTCAGGGAATTAGGAAAGGTGACATTTTTTAGGTGTAACAGTGGCACCCTCATAACATATGAGAGTGAACAGATGCAGAGAATGACCAGCCAAAGAGAAGAGAATGAATTTTTAAAGTCTCAAATAAGACAAGGAAAAAATGACATGGGGTGGAAGAAAGATTAGATGATGAAGAATAAAATTTTGTAAGAAACCTCAATAAATGAATTAGGAGATAAAAAGGTAAGTTACCATTCAAATGTTTCAATTGTGGCATGACATTATGCTAAGAAATTTCCTTTTAAAAAAAAAATGCTTCTACAAGAAAAACGATATTTACTCTAAAGAGGAAAACAATTTCTCAGATGAAAGTGATAAAAAAGAAACAAATGAAAGGGAAGCTCTCTTCATAACTCAAGAAACCTAGGATGGTGACCATAATTTTTTAAAATATATGGAAGTGATGAAGAATAAAATGCATTAATAACAAACTTAATTCTTTTTGGGGAATTGAATATGAAACCGAAACTGGAGATGAGGCGAATATTGAAGAAAAATTCAAGCATGTTGTGGAAGTGATCTAGATGGATATTGATGGCCACCCATCTATTCCACTGGATCAAAATAATTATCCATTTTGGTAATTTCCTAGTAATTTTCTATGGTTTTTCGGGTCCCAAACTTCCAGGGCCATTTTAAGGCCCTAAAAAATGTTTTTTTCCGATTCGGGGGGAAAATGGTTGACGACCATATACATCTGATTCACTCAAAAGTTGTAAATATAATATAGATATTTCCAATGGGATATTGAGTACCAAAAACAAATATCATATGCAAAAGTTATGACCCCAAGAAGTTGATTGTTCAACTAACCACCTTGGGGATGCAACCTTTATGTAGTTCATCTTCTAGGGTTATGTTTTGGAAGTTTAGGGTTATTTGCTTCATGATTATGATAAATAGGCCCTTTCAACATCAATTTTTATTCATCTTGCATGAATGAGCATAGTGGCTACATCTCTTCTCAGAGATATCTACCACCATTCTAGCTACTTTATTTTATAGTCTCTTTTATTTCCACTACTTAATAGAATATGTGTTTACAATAAACTGTGTTCTTTGAAATATATATGTGTTTATGGTTTGATATATGTTCTTTCATTTTGTTCTCCTATAAATCCAGAATAGTGGTATCAGAGCAATCTTCTCTTCGATTTTTTCTCGTTGCATGTCCCCGACGAGGTCAAGGTACAAAGAGTTGGGTCTAGAAATAGTTTCACTTGGGAAGACCACTCTCGCTTCCCCAAGATCCTCCCATGGTGGAGGAAAAGTGAGACGATAAATTAGGATATCTTATTAAACTATTTCCTGAGGAATCCCTCATGCAAAAGAGGAACAAGATCATGGACACATTTTCTTATCTCCTTCTAAGAATGCCGACAGCGACGGATGTACCTTTAAAGAGCAACCATTTCAAAGATGAAACTCCCTTAAAGGTACAAGTTGAACTTGATATCCCTTTGTTTTAAGGACATATTGATGGTGATTCCATAGATAAATGGTTGAATATGTTAGAAGGGTATTTCTCTGTCCATAATGTTTTGATCGAGAAAATATCACCTTTGTGTTCCTCAAGGCTATCTCCCATGTCAAAAATTAGTGGGGAACTTATTGGGATCAAAACTCATCAGACGAGTCTGGAATTTTTGAGGCCAATCACACTTGGGCCTCTTTTAATATTAAGGAACAATATTACCATGTGGTAAATTATGATGACTAGTACAGAAAATGGACCATTCTGTGTCAAGAGAGGGACCGAACAGTGCTAGAGTACACCAACAAATTTCATACCTTGAACACAAGGCTAGGAATCAAGGACTCTGAGTTTCACCTGGTACTAAAGTATAATAGTGGCCTACATTGGTACATATGAACAAAGATGGACTTCCTGAACATCTCTGCCCTCAAATATTCCTATCAGTATGCTATGAAAATTGAGCAGAAATTCCATTATTAGAATAAGCGAGGCTTCAAATCTAAGCATAAGAAAGGAAAGTGAAACTCTGGCTTGCAAAATATGGGATAGGGAAAGGACAACCAATCCCAACCAAAATAGAAGAAGCGTAATGAAAAGACAAAGAAGGACACTAGGAAGTGGTGTGAGTTCCACAAAATCCCTTGGCACAACACTAATGAATTTCGCTCAAAGAATTTATTGGTGGTCGAGATCAAAGATTCAGAATCAGATCCCAATCCTAATTCTAATTCAAACCCCAATGTCATAGCCACAGACTAAGAAGCGAGTAATTGATGCAGCACCCAGTGTCCCTGTTGCTACCACACATATTCAACAAAAGGAACTTGAATAGTTAGAGATAGAGGAACATCTCTTCCACTCGGATGTGTGGGTGAAAGGAACCCCCCTACATTTTTTGGTGATAGTGGAAACCAAAAGAACCCGTTCTCAACAAAATTCATCAAGATATTGGATCTATTGACAACACCACACCCACATCCCTATAACATGGGTTGGCTAATCTAAGGATGGGGTATCCACGTTAGTCATCAATGGCGCCTACCATATGACATCAAGCCCTTCAAAGATGAGGTATTATGTGATGTATCCCCACTTGAAGTATTTGATGTTCTTTTATGACAACCATATATGTGGAAGTGACATGTTGTATATGAGTCATGACCTAGGAGTATCATTGTCTCCTTGGGAGGACAACTCTATTGGATACGAGAGACAGTTTCACCTGCCACATTCTCAAAATGCAGGAAGATAATATCCCATACCGAGAAATTATCCCTCTTAAAAATTTCCTCTAAAGGATAAAATGATATAAGAGATAACTCCACAACCTCTGCATACCCTCTACTAAGTAGAAACAAGAAGAACACAAAGTAGTTGTTGTATCATCTATTCAAGTGACTCTATGGTGCAAGGCCACACATTCAAGGTGCTCCTCCAGGAAAAAATCATCCACATCGGTTCAAACCAAAGATAACATGAATACCAAAATTGTTGAACAGATCTAGTGCATCCATAAACATAAACATCAATTTAATCCCTTTAAATATTTCAAAGAAAGGCATACTTTTCACTTCAACAAATGTCACACCAGGAGCTCAAGTCAACATACAATTCGGCATATGATAAGGGATTCGACGCAATTGAAACCATTTCTTCCTAAGTGGGGAGGATTGATTTAGATGGATGGATATTGGTGGTCACCCACCTATTCCATTAGATCAAATTAATTGTCCATGTAGAAATTCAGGCCTGCAGTAGATTAATTTCACCCACAACAATTAACAATTGATCATGCAAAATTATCAACAATGGAGACTGAATATGGAGCTG
>LPNX010452045.1:602637-682088 GCA_001517045.1 Pseudotsuga menziesii
GTCAAGCTAAAGAGTGGTCAAATGGCAGCTCATACATGCTTTTTCATGGAGGAAAGAGTGGAGGAGGAAGAGGCAACAAAGCTGATTCACCTCACCTAGTATTGATTTCCTATGTGCCTTAAAACACTGAAAAAGCAGGCAATAAAGCAGAAAAAGCAGAAGGGCACCTAGGAGGCCAGGAATAAAGCAAATTTGATTCCCAAGGCTTTCCCAAGCGCTCCATGAGTCAATAATGGCAAGTTTGACCTCTATGGATAGGCAATTAGCAACTTGCATATGGTGGGACTCATGGACTAGGCAAATAAGACAAAATAAATGAAATAATGTCTAAGTGGGTAAATACTATGGGTTGATTATTCTAACAGTCCATTATGGTAGTTTCCTAGTATTTTTTCTATGGTTTTTCGGGTGCCAAACTTCTAGGGTTGTTTTGAGGCCCTAAATGACATTTTTTGGCGATCCAGGGGGCAAGTGGTTATTAACAACATGCATTTCCCCAATTGAAAGTTGTAAATCTTGGATACACCTTTACAATGGGATATCGAGCACACAAAATGACCCTGAGAAGTTGATTATTAAACTAACCACCTTGGGGTCATAAAATTTATGACGGTCCATATTCTAGGGTTATGTTTTAGAAATTTTAGGGTTATTTCCCTTATGATTATGATAAATAGGACCTTTTAGCATCCACTTGTATTCATCTTGGCATGAATGAGCGTAGCATCCACATATCTTCTCAGAGATACCTACAACCATTCTAGCTTTTTTATTTTATAGTCTACTCTATTTCTGCTATTTAATAGAATATGTGTTTACTATATTACTATGTTCCTTGCAATATATCTATACTTATGGTTCGATATATGTTCTTTAATTTTGTTCTGATATAAATTTGGATCAAGAAGAAATAATGATTCTCAAGAAAAATATAAAGAGTTGAAAAGAAAAATGAAAAAATGTAAAGAAAATGATCATGATCTTGAAGAGAGAGAACTAGCAATTGCTAATATGAAGCAACAATTAGATGAAGCTAAGAAGATTGAATAAATCATGAACCAAAAGATGAAAATGAATATGGAATATTATGATGAACATAAATTTGAATTGAATAATGAAATAAAGGAACTAATGTTGTCAATCACAAAAGTAAATGACATCATAATATTTGAAAGGAGTACTGAAATGTTGGATGAAATTCTTAGCAAACAACAATAACTTGCTAATAAAATGGGACTTGGTTATACAAATACAAAGTCACAAAGGGAAGATGAAATAAAAAATGCCAATTATCTAAGAAGTAAAAAAGACGGAGTTGAAGAACACCACCAACATGACACTTCTAGTTGGAACAAAAGATATAACTTCAAGAAAGTTGAGACACCAAGAAGGTCCTTTTCTAGCAAGAATGAAAATATTTTTCTCGGTCATTGTTATGCTTGTCAACAATTTGGACATAAAGAACTTCATTGTAAAGTCTATCCAAGAAATAAGTATATGATAAACAAAAATGATTATGGATATCCAAAGGACAACAATAGATGTGTAAATGTTCATAGGATTGTTAATAGAAATTACAATCCATTTGACCCACTAATGGATCAGAACATTGGATGCTCCAAATGCAATAATCTTGGTCAAAAGGCATGATTGCAGAAATGTGAAAGAGTATTCTCTTATCCTAAGGAAAGAGGAACCAAATATAATATGGGAAAAGAAAAATAATTAAACCAAGGAATATTATGAACTAGATTTTCTTGCTAAAGAAAAAGAAGATGATCGGTACATAGATAGTGGGTTCTCAACACACATTACCAAGGATCAGAACAAATTCATCAGTTTAAAGAAAGGAAGAGGCATAAATATTTCATTTGGAAATGAATCCTCTATCAATATACTTGGAAGAGGTGTAGTGAGTCTTGGAAGTGAAAATGTAAAGTAGCAAATGTTTTGTTGGTTGAATATTCGAAGCCCAATCTCCACAGTGTCAGCAAAATGTGTGATCAAGGATACAATATCACATTGGATTCCCAAAAATTTAAAATTATATAAGAATATTGAGGAAGATTGGTTGGGGTGGGTACACCAATATAAAATAACATATACATCCTAGATAAAGTAAATAGAGAAAGGATTGAAACCACACAAGGAAGCTGTAAGGACAACAATAAGGAAGAAAGTAATAAGAATATATAAAATAAAGGTGAAGTACTATTAATAACCATAAAAGAAGCATGAGTTCAGGGGGAGAATCCCCAAAGAGAAGTAAATTTTGGCAAGGGGAGTTACAACAAGATCAGGAGAAAGAATCATCCCGAGTCCCATTGATGCCAAAGGGGGAGAGAGATATCAAGAGCATGATGATAGGTGGAGTATGATGGTATCCATCAATGACAAAGGGTGAGATTATTGAATAAGGTTATCATTTATGTCAAAATACAAACATAAGTTTATATAACTCCAAATTGGTCCCCTTATTGCATAGCTATTAAGCATGACCCTCATGGGATGAGATAACATGTGGTTGTTTCCACATGCCCACTTTGAGTGGCACACAAATGGAGCAAGTGAAGAATCCCCTAAAGTGATGATGATGAGTTCACATAACCATGATTGTGTGAAGTGTAAAGAATCCCATGGATGAAGAGAATTCAAATCCCAGTGAATAAGTAAAGCAAGATGCCATGAAGACAAATCCAGGGGGGGTCTCATGAGAATGATGATAAATAAAAAATGAGACTTTTCCCCCATAAATATATCCCGAATGAAAGAATAATCTATGTAATCATATAGCCTATTCTTGAAACCTTTTTGGTGATAGGTTGCATGACTTCTAACTCTTCGTGGTTCAAAATATATGAAGTTTTCTTTGCACTTGGCCATAATTTTTTGTCAGGGGCACCCTAATTGGGATAGAATTTAGTTAGGGATGACCTAACATGACTGTAATAAAAAAAGGTGGTGCATTAATATAAATATAGCTTAAAAGTGGCGCATTTTACAACATCCATTCAAGTGATCAATTCTAAAGTGCGCAAAACAGAAGAAGATGGGATGAAACAGGTTAAGGGGTGGAAAATAAGTATATGAAGTTTATAATTGAAGAAGAAAATGTGTTATATATTGGAGGATCTATGTGATCTAGGGTTTCTTATGGACTAGGGTTTCCATACGTTGACAAATGTTGGTAAAGGCATGATCTAGGGTTCCTCTCTTGGAATGACCTAGGGTTAAAAGATTATGTTTAAGGATTGAAGGATCCAAGGAGGGTGAAGTTTATGGATGATTTCTTCTAGGAAGTGACAATGAGAGTGACAATAACCGTGGCAAAGATAGTGATAGATAGATACGCTTACTCATATTAGGGTGGTAGGGTGGTGCTAGGGCAGTATGGAGCATGTGATCTCAGGGGGTTGTAGCCTCCCTCTATGGGTACTAGAGAATCTAGGAAGTGGGTACTTCCTTCTAGTTGGAGCTGGTAAAGTTAGGGGGTTGTATCCTCCTTTGAGTTGGTGCTCATAATAGGAATTTTGTGCATCCTATGAATGTAATATTAAGCATGCTATGCATTATTTATGAGGTGATGAATGACATTATTAATGGTTAATGTTTACACGTCGTGCTTGAAGTAATGGTAAAAAATATTCAATACCAATTCACCCCCCCCCAGTATTGGTGATATTTCCAACAAAAAAGTACTTTATTTTCTTTTTCTCCATTGAGGATGCACTTTACTATTTTTATGTGGTTAATAATAGATTCTCCTAAGGGGGACAATTTCCTTAGTTGGCACATTAACATACATGTGGAGGAAATTTTTATGATTTGAATCACTAGAACACATGTTCAGGAACATTGGGATCTTCTAGAACCTATCTTACATCTGGATTAGATCTTGTCCCTCCACATGGATAGACCTCCTCTATCTGAAACCGCGAGGTTCAACTACTTTCTCATTGCAGGATTTTTTGATCAGTGCTTGGATTGAAGAAAACCACTCATGGTATTGGAACCTTGTTTCATATCCTCCCATTGTTTTTAATCAATTTTTTGGATAAGAACCATTATATTAGCATATTTTATAATTATTTACATGCCAAGGGTTGAATTTTCCCCACTAAGGCTCAAGAAATTGGCTTTGTGGAATAACTAATTGATGTAAAGGAGTGATTTATACCATTTATCTAGAACATCCTATTCTTGAGATAATAATTGATGTGTACCTACTTTGTAACTTCTTCTTTCCCACTTCTAAGAGATAAATCACCCTCTTAGACTATAAAAGAGAGGCTTGATATCATTGTAATGGGGGGGAGATTTTGGAATGATATAATACTTTGTTGAATCATTTACTCTAGTATTCTTAGGTTTTTCTTGTTGGTGCATTGCTTTGTTGGCTTATCTCTTGGTGGAAGGAGGATCTTCACAGGTATAGGTAACTAATGGTAATTTTATTTTGTGCTTAGTAAACTAGTGAATGATTGTTGCAACCTTATTCTCTAGGAATGAATGTTATTTTATTTAACTATATTTATGCAACCTATTTTTATTTATTACAATTTCATTTACTAAGCATATTCACTAACCTTGTTGTGGTTTCTTGTTGAGGGATATATTGTTTTGCGTGTTGATTTTTATAGGAACCATTCATAGGCTGGAATAGGAGATCCTTTGTTTTACTTGGCTAGAAAATGAGAGAGATTGCTTAGTCCTTGACACTCCCTTGGATATTTCTCATCTACAATTCATATTTTCTAATTGACCTTATTTCCAAACAAATGTTTCCCTTAAGGCACTAGATCTATTGTTTATTAGTTCTAATTTATTTCCTTCTCAAGTTTTCCTCCAATTTTATTTTACTATTCAGATTTTTTGAATATTATAGGGACTTGGATTCAATCATTTCAAGAGACTCTACGGGATTTTCTCTCCCTCCTTAAATAAATAATTTATAAGCATTTACATATAAGGAACATAAGATCAACACACTACAAATATCTAAGTTAAAACCCAACAATATCGAGTAATTTTTGTGGTGCTTTAAATCTCAAATGCTTAACAATTCAAGTACTTAACTAATAGGCCTTTTAGAATTTCAAATTTTTGATTCCTATTAGTTTTCTATTACTATTATGTGCATCATGTTTAGATGTGAAATATACAATAATTATTGATGTTGAATATCTATTAAGAATGCTTTCATACATTGTGCATTTGAGTTGTTGCTTCTAATAATTTTGATGCATGCTTTGTTGAGCTTAGTGTTGTCATTTATGTCAAAGAGATTGTTGAAATTGGTGGTGGCTTTGGAGTCTTAAATATAGTTTGAAGAATTATATATAAAATATGTGCGCAAGTAGCCATTTTGAAGAAGTATGTAGAAAATATGGGTGTAGTCTCAGCAAGCCCCACCAAGAATCAAGGAAAGTATTAAAGACAATTTGAAGAAGTATATAGAATATAGTTGTTTGTGAACAATCATGTCATGACACTCTAGTGCACAATCATGTCATGCCACTCTAGTGTGAAATTACCACTAAGTTATGGAACTCTCATGTGCAAAACCCACTGATTCATGGAACTCCCAAAAGTACACACTGACAAAAGAATAAGAAGCGTGGAAATCCTGATCAAAATGAAAGGAAGAAGGGGCGTTACCAACATGGAGAAACCCCAACTTGTGGGCATATAAATTGAGTAAGATTAGTATAAATAAGAAAGAGAATAAAGTGTTTTGATAATGTTGAGAGTGAAAAAAAGATGTAGTATTATGAAAGCGCAAGCTTCAGGGAACATATGAAATGCCCAGGAGAATCACTGGCTGAATGAGTTGAGGAAGTGCATAAGATAATAGGACAAGAAAAAAAATACAAGGAGTAGTTGCACATATATATAAGGATCATTTGTGAAAAGAGCACGAGGATAATGTGTACAATAATACTTTGAATAGAAGGATACAAGGAATAAATGTGCATAAAAGGTTGGAAATGTGAAATGTGCTCAGATGTTTGTGTAGAATAAAGGAAATAGATCAGAATTTGCAAAGATTATGATTGAGGTGTACAACAAAAAATATATATATGGGAGGTAGGATAAGGAAAGGAAATAATATTGGTGTATTCCACAGGTTGGTGCCTCACAACTTAGGTGGGCTCTTGATTGCGCAAGTTGGTTCTTACTAATATGAGTTGGTTCTCATAATAGGATTGGTGTCCTCATAGGTTGGTGCCTGTAAAAAAAAAAGTTGGTGCTTTCAAGGGATTGGTGTTCCTGTACAAAATTGAGAGTCATTTTTTAGGATACTTGTGTTGTATCAAGTTTGGAACTTGTGTTGGATCAAGTTTAGAAACTTGCGTTGTAGCAAGTCAAGAACTTATGTTGTATTACGTTAAAGAAGCTTGTGTTGTATCAAGATAGGACATTGTGTTGTATCAATTACCATTCATGAAATATACCTTTACTATGATCTTATGTTGTATCAAGATCATGATCTTGTGTTGTATCAATATCAGAGTCTTGTGTTGTATCAAGACTGGTCTTGTGTTTTATCAAGATTATCGACTTGTATTTTATCAAATTCTAGAATTGTGTTGTATCAAGTCATACCGATATGCTATGTGATGTATTTATATTCATGGTCCCTAGGTGATACAAGTCTCCTCTAGGGATTATCTACCCCTAGATTGAATTACTTTAGCATATTACTATATGACCCAGGGTAATACATATGATCATTAGTATGGAACAATTCTTATGAGTAGGATATGATAAGATGATTAATTAATTAATACATATATGGACCATGTAGTGTTTAATTAATGATAAATGAGATCAACATAGAGAAAGATTAAGGATTCAAATTTCTCATGTAAGATATTCAGTGAACTTGAATTGCATAGACACCAGTTAAGCCTCGGTTGTGGAAAAACAAGTTTAAGTTAAATAAAGAATCTACTCCTTGATTTATGCTAAGTGTTTGTTCATGGATGGCACTGATTGTGAAGCATTAAAGAAAATCAGTTAAACACCTAACTAATGGAAAAAAAATTAGTTGATGATTGAGTTCAGTTCAATCTGTTTCGTTCAATCCATTTATTTCAGTTCAATCAATTCACATTCAGTTAAATACAGTTAACACTCGGTGAAAGAAGGAAGACACATATCTTTTGCATGGGAGAGAATATGAAGGGACAATTTGGCACAAAGTCAAGGAAGACACTAATGTTTCATGTGGTCAAGTAATTTTGGTGTCCACAGTACACTAAAATCATGTAACCATTCACTACCTTCCCTTTTGTATGATTGTAATCTTGTTATTAAAGTGTTATGCACTTGGCAAGGATGATACATTGTTCCTAGTGATCTCTTCTCTATTGATATCTCTTATCAAGAAATCTACTCATGTATTGAAAATAATTCTCTACAATTATCTATCATACTCAAAGGATTGTTTTTTTTTTCATCCTTTGGATTTGGAGGGTTCTTCCAGGGTACATATGTTTTCTTATGTGACCGAACTATTTATGAGATTAACATATGTTGTGATTTATTATTAAAGAATTTTTTTAAAGTTCAATCATATTCAATTTTTGCTCAAACATTGACATGGTATCATAGCAAGGGCATGCAAAAGCTTAGTTTTGTGTAAACATTCTAAACCTCAACATAACTTGAAGCATTGAGCAAGAGCTTGAATCAATGGAATCAATATTCGTTTGACCAAAATAATGACTTGAAGGCACATCAAACTTCAACACATGGAAGGAGAGGGTGATTAACATTCTTGAAGAGCATGATATTGATTCTATTGTGACCATTATTATTGAAGATCCCACTACAAATGCAAGAAGAATCAATTACAAGAATAATAAAGCAAAGGAAAAGTGGATCATATATGACTCCGTTAAGGACAACCTCATGTCAGTAATCACACCATTGAAGATGGCAAAGGAGTGTTTTGACATACTCACAAATTTGTAAGAGAAGAAGGCTACTACTCAAAATAGGGCCTTAAAGAACAAGTTACACAAAATGAAGATGGAAATAGATGAGACCATACCTTCCTTCTTCTCAAATATTTCACAGATGAAGGATCAAATAGAAAGCATTGACGTGGAGACAGATTTTGATGACCTTCTTCAAACCACCATCAATGGAATCCCTTCCTCACGGGATACCTTCCTAGCTGTAGTAAATGGAAGAGAAGAGAATCCAAACTTTGAAAGGATTTTCCATGATTGCATCCAAGAAGAGGGGAAAATCTAAAGAAAGAAACCATCCACTAAGGAGGAGCATATTTCCTCATGAAAAGAACCAAGAAAGGGAGGAAGCTATTCACTCCCAAGAATTTATTCCCTTCCAAGAATAAAGAGATTAATAAAATTTTTGACAAATCAAAGCTTCTATTTTATTATTGTCAAAATCTGGGCCACTTTGCATGGAATTTCCATACAAGGAAAAGAAGAAAAGGAATATTTCATGCTTCCACTATCGTAGAAGAAACTTCCAAGAATTATGCACTTGAGGAGAAAGAGACAAGGAGGGAGTATTATCTTGTCTCTGATTTGTTTAGATCTCTCAGCATGGGAGAAGATACATGGTTGATTGACAATGTTTCTTCTAATCACATGTAAGGGTTCAAGGGTGCAATCTCCAATATAAAAGAGAAAATTTTTGCATGCATGGTATAATTGGGAGACAATTTCGCATATTTGATCCAAGGAGTTGGATCCACATCCTTCTAGTTGAGTTAGGGAGACGCACTACATGTGGAGGACGTCCTTTATGTCCCTGGCTTCAAGAAGAACTTACTCTCTATTTCAGTTCTTGAAGATAATGGTGTCCGATTAATCTTCATGGAGATTCAAGCATTCTTATGGCGGAAGAACCAGAACATTGATATTGTTACTGTCATTGGAGTTTGAGAGGGAGGAATTTACAAGGTCCCAGGAAAGTATATTTCAGCCATGGTACATCATACTATCATCCCATGCGATATTTTGGCATAGGAGGCTTGGACACGTCTAGTTTAGAGCACTCCCTGGTTTGCAACGAATGGTGAAAGGTATGCCTAGTTTTGATTGTGTGCATGATACTGTTTGTCGGGGTTGTGCTCTACGAAATAATGTTAAAAATAATTTTCCTTGTAGCCATACTAGATATAAAGGAATCTAATATTTAGTTCACTCATATGTATGTAGACCCATGTCATCCCCTTCCCTTAGTGGACACCTTTACTATGCATTGTTCATTGATGATTTCTCCCATAAGGCATGGATTTATTTCATGAAAGCCAAGAACAAAACCTTCAATAAATTTCAAGAATATAAAGCCTTAGTAAATAATTAGACAACTAAGAATATTCAATCCCTACGATACGATAATAGTGGAGAATTTAAATAAAATGTTTTTGATGAGCTTTGTAGTGTTGCAGGGATATGTAGAGAGTGAACAATTCCTTACAACCCAAAATAGAATGGGGTTGTAGAGAGAAATAATATGACTGTTTGTGATGCTGCAAAAGCCATGTTACATGACCAAGATCTATCTTCTTATTTATGGGAAGAAGTCACTAGTACAACAATGTACATACATAACAAAAGTCCGCTTGCAATTTTGATGAGAAAACACCTTAAGAGGTGTTCATTGGAGAGAAACCATACATTTCACATATTCAAATATTTGGATGTCCTTTGTATATTCACATACCAAAAGAAAAGAGAAACAAGACAGAACCTTCTGGAAAGAAGGGAAATTTTGTGGGCCAAGACCTCCCAGGCATTTAGAATATATGTACCTGGTGAGATACATGTTGAGGTTATTCAGGATGTGAATTTTCATGAGGAGGAAAAGTTCAATTGATCAAAAGAGATTTAATGTGATCTAGAGACATAGGAGGTTTAAAATCCTATACCAGGAGATCATGATGATGATTCTTCCCCTTCTCATGTTCAAAGGGAGAATCCATTAGAACGTGCAGAGCTACATATCATTGATGATCCAATTGAACTAGTTGATGAACCTACTACAAAGAGGAGGTTAGCATGGTTCCGAGGTGTATTCAGAGATGCTAAGAAGCATGGAGAACTAGTAGTCTCTTCTAGAGAGCGCAAAAAACCTGATAGATATTCGTGACATGTTGCATTGATGAGAAGCATTAGTGACTAAAATCCTTCATCATATGAAGAGGCTACAGAGTAGAAAGTGTGGAAAGTGTTATAACATAGGAATATCATTATATTATGAAGAATGATGTTTGGGATATTGTTCCGAAATCTGAGAGGGAATCAATTGTAACTTCCAAATGGATTTACAAGATAAATCATGTTGCAGATGACATTGTGTACAAGTACAAATATAGATTTGTTTCCCATGGGTTTTCTTAGAAAGAGGTCATTTATTATGAGAATTCTTTTTCTCCAGTGGCCTGGTATACCACTATTAGATCCATTATTCCACTTGTATCAGTATTGGGATGGAAGCTTCACCAGATAGATGTGAATATTCCCTTCCTCAATGGTGAGGTTGAGGAAGAGGTTTACATTGAGTATCCTAAGGGTTTTGTGATACATGGGAAGGAGTCCCATGTGTGCAAGTTGAAGAAAGTCCTGTATGGTTTAAAACAATATCCTCGAGCTTAGTATGATAGAATAAATAGTTATGTTTAGAAACTGGGTTTCTTGAAGAGTGATGCAGATTCAAACTTGTACTTCAAAGTAGTGGAAAATAAACCTATGATATTAGTCCTATATGTGGGTGATATTTTACTCACTAGAGAGGAAAGAATGATTGCTAAGTGTTAGAGGGAGATTACCTTAGAGTTTGAGATGAAATACTTAGTTCTTATGCACTACTTTCTAGTCCTTGAGATTTGGTAGAGGAATGATGATATATTTATATCTCAAGGGAAGTACATTATGGACATCTTACGAATATTTAGCATGGTGGATTCTAAATCCATGAATACTCTGATGGATTCCAATTTGAGGAAACTCCATGAGATTGAGATTGGATTAGATCCAGTGGACCCCACATTATAAAGACAATTGGTTTTCTTATTGATGTACCTGATACATTCTAGGCTAGACATTTTCTATGCATCTAGAATTTTGAGTCAGTTCATGACTGATCCTAGACAAAGACACTAGGTTGCAGGTAAGCATATTTTGAGATACCTCTGTGGTAAAATTGCTTATGGAATTAGGTATGCCTCCAATGGAGGAGTGTTATTGCTTGGATTTATTGATTTAGATTAGGGTGGAATCATTGTTGATTGGAAGATCACTTCTTGTTACTCTTTCAATTTGGGTTCTGCTATGATTTCTTGGTCTAGCAGAAAGAAGGGTTTAGTTTCCTAGAGTACTGCAGAGGATGAATACATTGCTTCTAGTACTACTTGCAGAGAATCAATATGGTTGAGAAAGATACTTGGAGGATTGTTCAGTGAAAATATAGAGCCTACAGTGATCAGGTGTGACAACCAGAGTTGTATAAATATTTCTGAAAATCATGTGTTTCATGACAAGTCAAAACACATAGAAATGAAGTATCACTTCATTCGATACATGGTCCAGAAAGGAATTTTGAAACTTCAGTACATAGCTACTGATGAGAATATTTAACATGTGTTAAAAAATCCTCTATCTATGACGAGGTTTAAACACTTCCAAGATAATCTTGGTATGGAAGAGAATGTATCCCTCGCTGAGAGGGAGTGTTAAATGTATAGCATCGGAAGTCATTCTCTAGGAGATTGGTATTGTATCAAGTATGGAACTTGTGTTGTATCAAGTTAAGGGACTTGTGTTGTATCAAGTCAGGATCTTATGTTGTATTAAGTTAAGGAAGAAAACATTGTGTTGTATCAAGTCCGATTCATGAAAGATGCATGCACTATGATCTTGTGTTGTATCAATATCAGGATCTTGTGTTGTATCAATATCAATATCTTGTGTGTTGTATCAAGACTATAGACTTGTGTTTTATCAAAGTATAAACTTGTGTTGTATCAAGTCATGTGGATATTCTATGTGATTTATTTCTAGTCATGGTCACTAAGTGCTATAAGTCTCCTCTATGGCTTAGCTACCCCTAGAGTAAATTACTTTAACATATGACTATATGACCAGGGGTAATTGTTATACACATGAATGGAACCTCTCCGTCCGAGTGCCGACATCCCTCATGTTGGCACACAAAAGGACACTTATGGATAGAGGTTTGCCCAAAACACTATAGATTGGCTTGTCATGAAATACATTCTTTCACCATCCAGCTAGTTACTTTGCCATTTTGCCTATATTGAGATGTACTTGTGACTATCATTTTATACAACTCGTGCATCACTCACGAGTCTCCTGTATAGCAAGTCGTGAATCCATGTATTCACGGGTTGCGCTTATACATAGTCGCGAGTCATTCTCGGGTTGCTCTACTACAGACCCGCGAATGTATCTCAACATTAAAACATAAAAAAACTCGTGCCAATGGGAGATTAGTTAAGTTATTTAACTTAATTTCCTTAACTACTGTAACCTCCCTAACCTTCGAGAACTGCCTTATTTCACCCATATAAATATAGGCCTTGGGGAGGGTGTCTATTACTTACACTTGGAGAGAAAAGTTATGTTGGTGGAGTTTATACAGAAGTCTTTGGAGCAGTGAACTTAGAATCCTTTGGTTGCAGAGGAGTCCTTGTCTCAGGCGTTGGGTTGTATCTGAACTCTTTCCATTATTGATAATAAAGAGACTACTTCTTCCATACGTGTTTCATGTCTTGTGGTTTGATAATTATTTATGCTTCTGCATCTATATGTGATTTATCTAACCTGCTTATACATATATGAATCATCTTGTATTTGGAAAAGTGTTTCTTGACAGGTGAAAGAGGAACAATCCTGAAGACTTTGGAAGAGGAACAGAGAAGAAGAAGATTAGCAAGGATCGACCTTCGTTTAACAAGTAAGTCCTTTGATCTTCCTATTTCTTATTCTGTGCTTTAAGAGTCAATTGTTTGCAAGTAATTGAGTATGTTGGTAACCCCAGACCTTAGGTTATTAGGTGTATAATCCTGTACAACAGAACTAGCGACTCTGCTGGGGAGCCCAGACTGCTGTAGGTTGTTTTCTGTTCTCCTGACCAGTTTTGCTTGTGAGTCTGTTTGTGATTTTTATCCTGGTTCTTGCTTACTTCAGCATTTGAAAGTCCTGGGTTTTTTCTTGGTTTTCTGAGAAATTTTTTATACCCATTCGCGGGTTGTCTTTCTAGACAGTCGCGAATATTACTGTGCATTCGCGGGTTGTTATATTGGACAGTCGCGAGTCACTCGCGAGTTGCTCTTAGTGACAGTCACGAATACTCCTGGAAGTTGGGATTTTTGAGATAATTTTTTCTTGTTCTTCTCTTTGTTTGGTCCCTGTTTCTGAGTGGTCTTTCTTTAAGAATGCTGTGTAGTGAGTCTGAATATTATTGGTGATCACATTTCCTTGCTTTTTCAGAAGCTCTTGAGTCTTTTTGCTTGATTTATTTACTGCTTGCATACTGAAGTGTTTTGGCCTGTTTGGGTAGTGGGTTAAAGTGTCTTAGTCCAGATCAGTGATCAGGGTCTTGGGCTCAGTTTTTACAGTCTATCTTATGACAGTTGCTAGTTGTCACTTGCCTTTGTAAGTCTGCATTGATTCTTTGTCATTGTTTGCACCCAAGCTAGGGTTCCTAGCCTTCCTTCATTGGTTGTATTTTGGTCCTGTTAGCCTATTTTCTTCAGCCTATTGCTTTTTTACAATTTATAAGTGTCAAGTTTGCTCAAGCTTTGTGCATTGTAGATGCATAGTAGAGTTTTGATTATTTTTAAAAGTGAAAAGAAAACATAGTTAAAGCTTTTGCATTGTAATTTTTGCATAAGTAGTGTTCATTTCAATTTAAAAATATTATATAAAAAAACTACAAAAACATATGCTTAGTTTCTTTCATCGTAGCTTTCATTTCATCAATACATATTTGCAAAAATAAAAAAGAAGTTTGTTTTTATGGTAATTTTGCTTTGAATGCACCTTTACTTTCATTTGTTTCTTGTTTGAGTCAAAACATCATACAGTATACCACTCCATTACCTCTTGAGTAAAGAACAGCCCTTTAAAATAAACGCATAAATTAAAATTTACTAGTAAGTTTTTATTTTTAGGGACCTTTCAACTACTAGCTTAGGCTAGACTTGTGGGATAGGGAGTGTAAACATCCCACAAGTTATAAACTAAGACATAGTGGACCTTTCTTTAGGGAAATCCTTGACTGTATCACTGTATCTGGGAAGCTCCTCTCAAACGGGAGTTAAGCACTAGGCCGCGTGGAGGCTTGGACAGAGGAGATAACCCTCCGAATCCTTGTCAAAACGTAACCCAGGACTTTTACGCATCTGGGGATTCTGTCCTAGATAGATTTTCAGGCTCAGCTACCCTACCCATGCGTACAAGTTCGGCTGACGACTGACCCCCCAGACAGCTAGTATTGCCAAGGTAGCCTTTAGTCTCTTGTCTTTTAGGGTTCATACCTAGGTAAACCAGAAGGCTATTTCTGGTTCACCTTGAACGAGCTTGGAAGGTAACCCTTGTGGAAAGTGTAGGAGGGAGGTGGGTGATTCCTCTGCTTGTGCCTAAGAACCACCTCAAGGACTCCAAGTAATCGTTCATCAGCTTTCTTCGGGAAAGTATATCTTTTACCTTGGTTTGATTGCTTGAGATTCTAGGAATTTTTTTAGTGTATGCTCTATGGTTTTTCCTGTGTTTAGTTGGCCTTAGGGTGTGATTTGTCAAATATTTAATTCTGGAGGACCAAATTGTTAGAAGGTCAAGAAGGTTGAGAAACCTTCCTCCTTTCACTGCATTGGAGCCTCCACCTTTACCTCAAAGGCGGAGATTAGACACAGAGGGTTCATTTGAACCTATAGGAACAAGTGAAGTGCTTGGTGAACCGGAACTCATTGCTAACCGTTTCAATCTTGATACCGTTGAGATAGAATAATTGCAGACTGACAAGTTTGCAAGAAATTTTAACTCCCCCTTGACTGACTTAAACGATCCTGTGATCGTCCAGGTTAGGCCTTTTGATTCACCAGTGCTAGGTGTACCTATGGGTAGAGTCATGTCTTTTGCAAAAGAAAGTTCTTTTGTGTTTACCTCAACCATTCCGGTTGAAGGGGTGCTACCTACCCTGGTCAGTACCCCTAGATCTAGTTTTCCTTCTACACCTTTGACTCTAGTGAGCCAGGTGGTTCAACCACCGGTTCACTCAAACACAGGAGGTACTTCTGGTAACACGGTTGCTGGGATCCCCAGTATACCTACCATTCCTTCTTCCTTCCCTTACACTACCCAGAGTGGTCTGGTAGGATCCTCGGCTTATGTCCAAGGATTTCCTTGGGGTGGGGGGCACATTCCCCCATCCAGTCCATACGTAGGTCCATCTCCTTCATATGTAGGAGTGCAGTTTGGGAGCAACACCTCTTACGGGAAGAGCTTCCAAACCCCTATTTCGGTCCCATATACGAGCTCTCCCTTTTCATTGTTTAGCGGAGGGATACTTGCTCCAGTATTTTAGACCCCTGCTTCTATGGGGATGGCCCGAACCACTTATACTACACCTCCCACACAAAATACCATGGCTTACGGATGGAATCCATTTCAAAGAAACCTTCCCACTTCACAACCGGTGGCTGGGGGAAACCCCACTTTTACCCATCGGCATTCGGGGGCAGGTCCCTCGAATCCCCAAGTTGGCACATTTACTACCCCGGTTAGGCCCAAACTTCCTTTCCTGGCAACTTTAAACTTGCCAGACTTGGAAAAGTTGATGAATGACCCAGTGAGGCATGACCCCTTGTGGCCACCTGTTCCCACCAAATTGCCATCAAACATCCCTATGTTCGAAGGTAAAGCTGGTGAAGATCCTGGGGCACATGCCACCACTTTTCACTTATGGTGTTCTTCCAATTCGTTGAATGAGGATTCAATTAGATTGAGGCTATTCCAGAGGACCTTGACTGGTACGGTGGCTAAGTGGTATATCGAATTGCCTTCTGCTGCCTTTAGTAGTTTCTGGGATTTGGCTAGTGCTTTCCTTAGCCACTTTCAGCTTCCGGTTCGATACGATTTCGGAACGGAATTGTTGTCTACTTTTAGAAAAAACAAGGCTACCCACATCTCGGATCATATCCAAGAGTGGAGGAGGTGAAAGAGCCTTATCAAAGCCACCAGTCCTCCTGAGTTTCTATTAGAATGGTTCCTTAAATCACTGTTGCCATACATATCTAACGATGTTTCCACATCAGGAGTAACGAATGAAGAGGAAGCCATACTCAGGGCCCAGTAGTTAGACTTGATTTACTCACAGTCTGGGATCTTGTATGAGATCATCCCTGAGGCACCGAGGCCTTCGTACGAGGCGGAGAAGCCTAAGCCTGGACCCCACGCCGATGGTGTGGTTGGGTCTGTCAATTCTCCCACCGTAGAGTCTTTAACTAAACAACTTCACCAGTTGTCTATCAAACAGTCTACAGCGGAGGTAGCAAAGGCTTCCCCCTCTCCCCAAAATGCAAATGTTTTTGTGCAAACTTCTTCTAAGGGCAATCAACAACCCGACGGGAAGAAGAAGAAAGGTAAGAAAGGAGAGGGAAACCAAAACAAGCCCAAACTTGCGAACAATGCTGATGGGGGCAAAAAAGAAAAGAAGAAGGTCAAGTTCCCTTGTAAGTTGTGCCAAGAGGACCACCTTACTCACCTTTGTCCCCTTATGGATCAAGCCCAGAAGCTGTTCAAATCTCAACAACCGGCTTCCCTGAAGGACCTGTTTCCCCAAGGACAGAATTCTGCTTCATCTTCTAATGTAGCAGGGGGCACTCAAACTGCCCCTGACCCTAATTATATCAACATGGTTCGATCTTCGACTTTTTTGCAAACCAGGAACAAAAACTATGAAACTAAGACTTCTGAGAAGGGTAAAGCTGTAGTTGAACCTTCCAACCCTCTCACGATAGAAGAACCTGCCAAAACTATGCCAAAGATACTGAAAGGTGTTTTCAAGAAGACTTTGCATAACCCTAATGCTAGGGCTGCTTCAAACTACTCTGTGGTTGAAGACTTAGCTCAAACCCCGTGTGCAATGTTAGCTTTAGAGGTGTTATAGAGTTGTCCTACCCAGCGGGATGCTCTCTTAGCAGCTTTAGGTAGCATGGATTCTTCGAGTCTCATGGTGAAATTCAATCTATTTGATGTCAAAATTCGCCTGCCTTACCATGTATCCCTATCGATAGATGTCATCCATGGTGGTAAGACCATTGGAAGGGTAGTTGTTGATGAGGGAGCCTCTACATGTGTTATGTCCCTGGCCTGTTGGAAAGCGCTTGGATCCCCAGAGCTGGTCCCATAAAAAACTTTACTTACTGCTTTTGATGGAAGATCCTTCTATCCTCATGGTATCCTGTCGGCTTTCGAGCTTAAATTGGCAGGCAAAGCAGTGTCTGTTGAAGTTGAAGTTATTGATGCTCCCTTGGACTATAATTTGCTTCTAGGAAGGAATTGGACTTATGCAATGTCTGCTGTTGCATCGGCTATTCTTCGTGTAGTGGTTTTTCCACATGAGGGAAAGTTGGTTACTGTTGAACAACTTGATTTTACCCGAAAAGGCTGTTTAGATTCTAAGGAATCCACTGTGCCATTGGTTGATCAGGTCAAACTTGCTACACAGAGCTTGGGAGCTGGAATGTACACATCATTGATGGGCACATTTGACCTTCCAGCCCTGGTGAACTACATTGGTTCTACTACTGTGGGGAAGTCCATCACTACGGTTGGTGATAGGACTGATCCTTGGGTCCTCCCAACTCCCCATGAACCAGAAGTGCCCTTATTAGCAGTAGAGGTAGCTTATCAAGCCATCGTTGAAGCTACTGCTGATCCCATTCCAGATCCTCTTTTAGTCTCGGATGATCTGGAAGAAGTCTATTTTCCCGCATGGGCGGAAAACTCTTTATATTCCATAGATTGCTTAGATACCGTTTTTCCTTCCGATGAAGCTATTTTGGAAGCTATGAGTAGACGTGATAAGATTTGTGAGGATATTCATCATCGATCCTATTTTCTTCCAGATCTGAGCAAGATAGAAAACCAATAGTTTAAGGTGAGACTGTTAGATGATATTGAGGTACCTATCAACCCTTTTCCTAGGGAAGGAGTGTTTGCTGAGGGGAATATGGAAAACATTTCTGCCACTATACCCATCAATATCTCTGTGAATCCAGATGTCATGGAAAACATCTATATAGGTGCAAACTGCTCTCCGGAGGAGATTGCCATCTACATTGCCCTTTTCAAGGAATTCTGTGATATCTTTGCCTGGTCATATGAGGAGATTCCAAGCATTGATCCATCTATTGTCCAACATGAAATCCGAAACTATCCTGATGCCAAGCCGATTCGACATAAATTACACCCCGTGAACCCGCGTAAAGCGGCGGCTGTGAAGGCAGAAGTTGAGAAGCTCTTGAAAGCTGGTTTTATATATCCCATAGCTTTGACTGAATGGGTATCCAACCCTGTTCCTGTTGATAAAAATCAAGGGACTATTCACGTTTGTACTGACTTTAGAGACCTCAACAAAGCTTATCCCAAGGACAACTACCCCACACCATTCATTGACCAGATCATAGATGCATGTGCAGGGAGTGAAGTGTTTTCGTTTATGGATGGTTTCTCCAGCTACAATCAAATCCAAATCAAACCAGAAGACCAACATAAAACTGCTTTCATTTGCCCTTGGGGTACATTTGCGTATAGAAAAATGCCCTTTGGATTAAAAAATACTGGGGCTACCTTTCAATGAGCCATGGACTTTTCTTTTCACGACATAAAATCCATTGTTGAACCCTACCTTGATGACCTGCCTGCACATTCTCGTAAGAGGGTCTAGCATCCAGACCATTTGAGGTTGATTTTTGAAAGATGCAGATACTATAAAATTCACTTGAATCCCCACAAGTGCATTTTTTGTGTCAAGTCGGGAAGATTACTCGGATTCATCGTATCTAGTAGGGGCATCTAGGTGGATCCTTTAAAATTTGAGGCCATTGTAAATCTGCCTCCTCCTTGTTCTATCAGGCAACTTCAAAGCATGCAAGGAAAGTCCAACTTTCTTCGACGTTTTATCGTTAATTATGCCAAGATCACTAAAGGTTTCATGTGCTTTCTCAAACAAGAAACTCCTTTTGTATGGGATGAAACCGCACAACTTGCGTTCGAGGCATTGAAAAAAGCTTTGCTGTCGGCTCCTTTGTTACGCCCACCAGATTATTCTAGGGATTTTATATTATATCTAGCCGCGTCGGAGTCAACCATTGGGGTAGTGCTAGTTCAGGAAGACGATAAGCTCGTTGAGCATGTCATTTATTATCTTAGCCGTGATTTGGCTGGACCTGAGCTTAGGTACTCCCACGTCGAGAAGTTAGCCTTAGTAGCTGTCTATGCTGTGCAGAGGTTGCGCCATTACATTTTACTAAGGACCACCACGGTAGTGGCGGATGTGAATCCTTTCCAATATGTTTTATCCTGACGGATTGTTGGGGGAAAATTCAACAAATGGATTATCATTCTCCAGGAGTTTGACTTGGATTTCCAGTCCGCTAAGTCTAAAAATTCCTTAGTTTTTGCTGAGCTAATAGCAGAATTTCCCACTGAAGAAAATGTAGCGGTTGAGGATGACTCATTCCCAGATGAGCACATCTTCTTAATATCCACCTCTGATCCTTGGTATGGGGATATTCTTATATATCTCCAGACTTTGAAGTATCCTGCCGCTTACTCTAGGGAGGAACGACGTAAGTTACGCCTTCATGCCAAGAACTACCTCATTATAGGAGATACACTATATCGACGAGGGGTAGATTCCGTCTTGCATCATTTCCTTACTCATGAGGAAGCAGAGATTATCCTAAATGATTCTCATAGTGGAGCATGTGGGGGTCATTTATCTAGGTTAGCAACGACCCAGAAGATTTTGCGTGCTGGTTATTTCTGGCCCACGATCTTTAAAGATTGTGTGGAAGCCGTGAAGTGCTATCATCCATGTCAGCTTTACACCAGAAAAATGCAATCGCATCCTGCTCCATTATTTCCTGTTGTCTCGGTAGGCCCCTTCATGAAATGGGGGATTGATTACATGACATGCAACCCAGTCTCGGCTGGGGGGAATAAATACATCATTATTGCTGTTGACTATTTTACGAAATGGGCAGAGGCAATGCCTACTTTCAAAGATAACGGGGAAACTGCAGCTTTCCTTGTTTTCAATCAAATTATTGCAAGGTTTGGTATTCCCAAAGTGATTGTCACTGGCCATGGCAGTCATTTTCAAAATAACATGATGACAGACTTGACTACCATGCTCGAATTTCGACAAGAGCATTCTTCTCCATACTATCCGCAAGCAAATGGTCAGGTTGAAGCTGTAAACAAGACTTTGAAAACTATCCTTAAACGGACAATTGATACAGCCCGTTCTAATTGGAATATCATGTTATATCCTGCTCTTTGGGCTTACCAAACTAATGTTAAGACTACCACGGGTTATTCACCTTTCCAACTCGTTCACGGGGTGGAAGCAGTCACTCCGATTGAATGTGAAATACTGTCCTTGCAGATAGCCATTCATGTGTTACCTGATACGACTGAGCTTGAAGAACGTCTAGTACATCTAGAACACCTTGATGAGCAACGTAGAGATGCGTTGACTTCCAATAAGGCTCATAAGAATATGGTTAAATCTCAATATGATAAAACGGTCAAACCTAGGGTTTTCTCTGAAGGGGAACTTGTCTTGCTTTGGGACCAAGATAAAGAACCTCTGGGGGCAGGAAAATTCAAGGCTATGTGGTTAGGACCCTATGTCGTGTCAAAAGTTTTGAGTAAAGGCGCATATGAATTAGTGGATTATGATGGGAATAAGTTGCCTGAGCCTAGAAATGGGCTCTACTTGAAGAAGTACTATGCTTAGGCTTAACACTTGTTCTTGTATTTTAGTGTATGTATTTTTATGTACATTAGGTTGTCAGTTTTGTTTTTTATATTATCTGCTGGTTGTTGCAGATGTCTTCCGAAATGTATGTAGGTTTCGCTGATGGCGCCAGCCGTCACACTTGCAACCTGGCTTCGGTAGCATGGGTTATTTATTCTCCCACAGGACAGCTTGTTGCCGCGAGTGGCACTTGCCTTGGTCCTGCTTCTAATAATGTTGCTGAGTATAGGGCTGTTATTGAGCTCCTATGGGATGCTTTGTCACGTGGCATCACCCAACTTGAAGTTTGTTTGGATTCTCAGTTGGTAGTTTCCCAGCTCAATCGAGCTTATTATGTACGGAATCCTACCTTGTTAGGTTAGTTCATGCAAATTCGTTTACTGGAAAGACATTTTGAAGTTATTACTTTCAATCATATTCCACGAAATCAAAATTCATTGACTGATGCATATGCTAATTATATTTTGGACTGGCATCTCACACACATTTCATAAAATATATAGCAAACATGTAAAGAACACTTGTAAATAAACTGACAACCAATATATATATATATATATATATATGTAAAATATCTGTCATAGATAGGTTAAGTCTGATCCGTAGAACCCGTCATATACAAAATATACAAAATGTGGATCATCATCCATCAAAATGCCCTAGAACTAAGCCTGCCCGCCATGGCCACTAGGACCACCTTGGTCCCCGTGATCTCTAGGCACCCTGGCTTCCTCACCCTCCTCGGCTTCGACAGCCTCCACTGCATCTCTGTAGAGAAGTAATGCTCTAGCTACTCGCCTGAACAGTCGTAGCCATGTCGGTGGAACCCCTACTACAAACTCCTACATGGCTGTAGGTATGTGCTCAATACGTATCGTAGGTACTCATTGGGTCAGCCTGGCCAGCTTCCCCTCTAGTACCTGAACCAATCCTGGGTCTCCTCCTACAACCGGTCGCACAAACATCTGTGGGTGCCCTTCAGGGCGGACTGGTCCAATATCTGCATTTTGACACATGACTAGGATTAGGACTTGTACATATGTATATTTTCTATCATTTGAAAATTCATAAAAATTTGAAAATGATAAAAAATTAAAAATCACTTACCCATCTCGCCCCATATTCCTCCTGGAGGGAGGACAAGGTCCGGATCACCTCGGAAATCCATCCCAGTGTATGGAAACTGCTCCAACGCCGGCAACTGTCGTTCCCACCACACATAAAAGTCATCATCGTAGACGCTATGTACTATGTCTCCTCCTCCTTGACGGAGGAAGATATCTCCCCAATGGCTCATCCTTGGCTGACTTGGATGTCTGACCTGTAGTGGTATCGCAGGGCTCATAGCTGGTACCCTCTCGAAGAAGAATGCTACTAGTATGCTAGCATAACCAAAGTTCTTGTGTCTTCCTCTCCTACAGTCGAAAAGTTGCCTCTTCATGATGGGGAGCACTCCTGAGCACCAATCATAGAGGGAACCTCTACAGCAATCAACCACCACCCTTATTTGATTCCTGGTGGCCATATGCAACCCTGATGATCCCGCCAGTCTCACAATAGTACTAGCTAGTACCTGGAGTGTGGAATCCTGGATGTCTGCAATAATAACACTACTGCCCCTCTTTTGCGTACCTGGTGTACATAACATATCAACATAGTTTTGGACACTCAAGGGGTCTCCGTCCCTGCCAATGCCCTCCAAGTTCACCGGTGCCCCCCGTTGTGATAACCCAGTTATGAAATATATATCCTCTACGGTAAGCTCCAAAGTCTCACCTTGAAGATTAAACATCCCCATGTCATGATCCCAGTAGTTGACCATGAATTCCAGTAATCGGACATTTGACCGGATGGGCGATGTGCAAAAGAACTTCAGCAGCCCGTAAGTTCTCAATGCTTGTATTACGGCCGTGCTTTGGAGTGCCGCATGATCCATTATTTCATGTTCTCTTTCCCTCCACTCCAGCACCATATTTTTCCTGGCAAATACACACAATTTGGTTCAGTATTTCATCTTTAAAAATAAAAAATTGAGCATTAATTTTGAGTTTTCACCCATTGCGCAGCACTCGCGACTGTCTAGTTAGGCAGGCCACGAGTCATTCGCGACTGCCTAGTTCGACAACTCGCGAGTAAAACGCGTATTCGCGACTTTTACTCTTTGCAACCTGCGAATGCGCCCTTATGTAATTTGGGATGATGTAAAATACTGAATTAACCATTAATTTTGATATTTGTTTGGATCAAATTGAAGGGTTTTGGGTGTAGAGTTACCTGAAGCTAACGAATCTGACTTCCGACGGTCCAATTGTCCATGGTAATCGATCAAAAATAGAGGGTAAACTTTCCTTTTTGGTCCAAAAAGTGCAAATGGTGAGAAATGTTTTAATTTTCAAGCTATTTATAGAAATAAAATTTCATAAAGTGGGTCTTTTTGTATAGTTTGAAATGTCAATTGACTAATATCACCCTCTTTGTGCCTTGGAACAGGTTTACCAACTTTTACAAGGTGTTGATACTTCTATAGGGTGGTTTTGCTATCTCCAACACATGTTGGTATCTTATCACTCCACATTAACCTTAGTATTCAATGTTTTGCCATGGACTATGGTATCCTAAGCCATTAGTCCCTTGTCTCTACCATTTTTCTTCTGTGGCTAGGATCCTTATTTCATGAGTGTCATCTTATTATGCCTTTGCCATCCTTTGATACTCATGCCGTCACTATTTTAGGCCCAGGGGTTTCCTCATAGATATTTTTCACACCAAATAGAGCTTCTTCTGAATCTCTTTTTACAAGCTATCCCTTTATAGGACTCCCTG
The DNA here is from genome assembly GCA_001517045.1 of Pseudotsuga menziesii. NCBI lineage: Eukaryota > Viridiplantae > Streptophyta > Pinopsida > Pinales > Pinaceae > Pseudotsuga > Pseudotsuga menziesii. The sequence continues at coordinate 626,518 of LPNX010452045.1, forward strand.
ACCTTATGGAGTTTCTTTAGGCCCAGGTCTGACTCCTTCAAAATAGACTTGACTGCCGAGTTATCTCGTCCATTCAAGCTCGTTAAGAATATGTGAACGGGCATCCACATTGGTGGTAGGTTATCTCTTTCTCGGACCATGCAGAATAATACGAGAAAGGATCACTCTCTTTTCTTTTGAATTGAGAAGAGTATTCTCAGGTATAGGTTTATCACTTTTCCGGACCTGAGGGACTAAATTTACGGAAAAGGAACACCCGTTTTTGAGCTTAGTTTTTTCTTTTTCGTGCTCTGGACCCAAACATGAAAAAGATTTCGAGTGTAGTTTGTGTCTTTGTCATGCTTGTTAAACACTACAGAATAAAGCAACGAGTTTATTGTTGTAAGCCCCATTTATCGTAACCAAATGGATCTTTCCGAGTGATATTGCTTTCCTTCACACTCGTAAAACTCAAGCTATCTGATGCTGTTCTGGAAGGAGCATTGGGTAGGTGGTAATTTAACCTTTTTCGGACCTCCCTGACTAAGTATGGAAAAGGTGCGCCTTTTCTTCTTCAGAAGTTAAGAGAGTTCTTCTGTGGTTTGTTTTATACTTTTTCGGCCTCAGGAGACTAAATTGGACGAAAAAGGACCCCCCTGGAGTCTTCTTTGGAGTTTTCAGACTCTCTAAATGTGAAAACACCGTTTGAGCATGTACTAGTTCGAGCTCATTAAATCCACGGATCAGTGTATCAAGCATTATTTTCCCATCTCTTCAAGCTTTCTAAAAAATGAAGAGGGAACCGAGTTTACTTTCCTGGACTCGTTAAAATTTAACAGGGAAGGTAAGGAAGAAGTTTTCTCTTATTTTCAGTAATGGCAGCATGTCGTCCTTGAACATAGCACTCTTTGATTTCTGATATACATGTTTCAGTATACACTTGTGTTTAGCTATCACTTTGAGTTTCTTACTCCTCCTCTTGTCCATTATACCTGGGGAATCTGATCATGTCTCCTACATGACAGATAAGTCTAGTTGTTCTATCTATCTGTTGTATGCTACCTTGGGTCATCTCTGTGTTGTGCTCACTGTTCAAGGACTTTACCCAATGTCTGATCTATCACCTAATTCCATCATTGTTATAGCTGCTATCTATTTGTGTCTCCCTTCTTTTTCCCAGTTCCTAGTCACTCTTGTGATCCGTTGGAGGATTTGTTGCCTTCCTTATCACAGCATGGTTCTGTTTCAGTACTTCCTGATGACGAAGACCTAGAGTTTTGACGATCATACCTTTGGATTCACTTTCATCATTGGTGAACTCCTTTGATTCAGTTGTCAATTATCACCTATTGATTGACAAACTGTTGAATCCTCTCCATGTTCGACTTCAGCTTACCCTTATTCACATGGTTTGGATTGTATTGGTTCTTTGGGATATTTTATGAAGACCTTAGTCTCTCACATATAGACTAAGTTGTGCAAGAATATGTTCAATCTATCTACATAGCTTCCAGATCTTTGAAGACTCATCATTATTGTATATTGTGGCTTCGATCCACCTTTGTAATATACGTGGTTTTATACCCGTATCATATGATGTAATCAAATATTGTAAAGGAGATAATGTTCCAGTAAATTGAACATAGCATCCTCAGATGTAACTTTGTATATGACATTATTATGCTTTGTTTCAGGTACTGTCTCTGCTCCATTGGATTTCTGAGTTCTCCAAAGATAGACATTATAATATATTTCGGCCATCGTTCCCCTCTGACCTCACACATTAGGGGGCATCTGTTATACACCTGAATGGCACCTCTCCGTCCGAGTGCTGACATCCCTCATGTTGGCACACAAAAGGAAACTTATGGATAGAGGTTTTCCCAAAACACTATAGATTGGCTTGTCATGAAATACATTCTTTCACCATCCAGCTAGTTACTTTGCCATTTTTCCTATATTGAGATGTACTCGCGACTATCATTTTATAAAAATCGCGCATCACTTGCGCGTCTCCTGTACAGCAAGTCACGAATCCATGTATTCATGGGTTGCACTTATACATAGTCGCGAGTCATTCGCGGGTTGCTCTACTACAGACCCACGAATGTATCTCAACATTAAAACATAAAAACACTCACGCTAATGGGAGATTAGTTAAGTTATTTAACTTAATTTCCTTAACTGCTGTAACCTCCCTAACCTTCGAGAACTGCCTTATTTCACCCATATAAATACATGCCTTGGGGAGGGTGTCTATTACTTACACTTGGAGATCAAAGTTATGCTGGTGGATTTTATACAGAAGTCTTTGGAGCAGCAAACTTAGAATCCTTTGGTTGCAGAGGAGTCCTTGTCTCAGGCGTTGGGTTGTATCTGAACTCTTTCCATTATTGATAATAAAGAGACCACTTCTTCCATATGTGTTTCATGTCTTGTGGTTTGATAATTATTTATGCTTCTGCATCTATATGTGATTTATCTAACCTGCTTATACATATATGAATCATCTTGTATTTGGAAAAGTGTTTATTGACAGGTGAAAGACGAACAATCCTGAAGACTTTGGAAGAGGAACAGTGAAGAAGAAGATTAGCAAGGATCGACCTTCATTTAACAAGTAAGTCCTTTGATCTTCCTATTTCTTATTCTCTACTTTAAGAGTCATTTGTCTGCAAGTAATTGAGTATGTTGGTAACCCCAGACCTTAGGTTATTAGGTGTATAATCCTATACAACAGTAATACATATGATCATTAGTATGGAACAATTCTTATGAGTAAGGATTCGCATGATGATTAATTAATTAATACATATATGGACCATGCATTATTTAATTAATGATAAATGAGATTAGAATAGAGAAATAGTAAGGATTCAAATTTCCCTTGTTAGACCTTCAGTGAAATCAAATTGCATAGACAATAGCTAAGTCTTAGTTGTGGAAAAACAAGTTTGACTTAAATAAGGAATATACTCCTTGATTTATGCAAAGTGTTTGTTCATGGATGGCACTGATTGTGAAGAACTAAATGCACTAAGTTAAACTCCTAAATAATGGACAAACAATCATTTGATGATTGAGTTCATTTCAACCAGTTCCGTTTAGTTCAATTAGTTCACATTCAGTTAAAGATAGTTAACACTCAGTGAAAGAAGGAAGGCACATATCTTTTGCATGGGAGAGAATATGAAGTGGCAATTTGGCACCAAGTCAAGGAGGGTACTAATGTTTAGTGTGGCAAATTAATTTTTCTATCCACAGTGTTAACATTGCACCAGAAGCATGCAACCATTCTCTACCTTCCCTTTTGTATGATTGCAATCTTGTTATTGAAGTGTTATGCATTTGGAAAGGTTGATATAGTGTTCATAGTGATCTCTTCTCTATTTATATCTATTATCAGGAAATCTGCTCATGTATTGGAAATCATTCTCTATAAATATCTATCAAACTCAAAGGATTTCTGGGTTTTTCATCCTCTGGATTTGGAGGTTTTTCCAAGGGTACATCTTGTATATTATGTGATTGAATTGTTTATGAGATTAACATATGTTGTGATTCATTATTAAATAAAATTTTTAAATTTCAAGCATCTTCATTTTTTGCTCAAACATTGATAGTAAGTGGCCTAGCAAACTCAGAATTCACAAAGGTTATGTAATGTATCTTAACAAAATCAATACGGGGAAAAATTAAGAGCATTTATAAAGGAGATGACACAGTGAAAAAGGAAAAGCTACAAAATTATTAAGGTCAATTTGAGAGCCTAAAGATGAAGCAAGATGAGAGCATTGCATCCTACTTTCTCTGCGTGGATGAAATAGTTAATACTCTTAAAGGTATTGGGGAAACAGTTCCTGAAGAAGAAATTTTATAGAAAGTGTTGAGATCTCTGCCTATGAGATTTGACTCTAAAGTATAAGTTCTATAATATATAAAGGAGCTTGATACCATAAAAATGGATGAGAGCCATGGAATTCTCACTTCCTATGAAATGAGAAATAAAAAACAAATCCTTCAATAAGGAAATCATCCTTCAAGGCCTCCAAGAAGACAAGAGGAAGCAAGAAAGATTCCAACAAGATTTCTTCTGATGAATCATATCATGAAGAATCTAACTGTGTGAAGAAAATTTAGAAAGGTCGTGGAAAGTACAAAGGTAAGCTTCCTTTAAAATGTTTTGAATGTGGTAAAATAAATCATTTTCCTCTACTATGTCCTTATAAAGATAATAGAGATAGTGATGATGAGGATGGCCATGAATAAAAGAAAAAGATACATAGAGGAAGAAGACCTAAAAATAAAGGGTTTGGAAAACAAAGGAAAATTCTATACTCTAAAGGGGACAACATATCAATAGATGAATATGATAGTTATGAAGATGAAAGAGAAGTACTATTCATGGCGATAGAAGAAGGATGTGAAAATGAAAACTCTAAAGATGACGTAAGTGTTGAAGTAGAATTCAAAGGAAAATTTATAAGTGCTTTAGAGGATTTGAAAAACTTGATAAATAATAAAACGTGTTCAAAGGATCAACTACTGAAGTATGAAGAACAAGTAGAAAAAGGAAAAAGAATAGAAGAATATCTAGCAAGAAAATTGAAAGAGAAAGAAACAATGTGCAAGGAATTGGAAAAGGAAACTATCGCCTTAAAGAGGGAACTTCAAAAGGTAAGCATTGACTTAGGTTATGAACAAAATATTGGAAGAAGTTATAAGGTATTGGATGAAATCATCAACAATCAAATATCAATTTCAAATAAGTCTGGATTGGGATATGAACAAGACAACAATGATAAGGATTAAAATTCAATTATACCTAGGCATGAAGTAGGTACAAGGAGCTCTGTATATGGAGTTAAGAGTCATATCAAAGAGAAATACAACATAAAGAGATACCAACAATATGCCTATGTAAACAAAGGAGTTGTATTGTCTAGACGACCTCTCACTACTAGGTATCAAACTATATTTTGGGGAATTGTTATTTTTGGCATAATTTTGGCCATAAGGCTCCAAACTCCAAAGCATGGGAAAACAATAATTTTGAGAGAAATATAAGTTCTCTCAAGGACATCAAAGATGTAAATAGGAACAAAAAAACCAAAAATTCTAATGAAGTCATCAATCATTTTAGTCTTTTCAAAATTAACATTGAATTATATCAATATCACAACTATGGTCATAAATCTCAAGACTGCAAAAAACAACCAGTAACTATGCATAGATGAAACCAAAAGTCTCTTCTACAAGATATATCATACAAATATTTGGTGGAAAATGGTAAAAAAATAATTCCAAGAAGAATGCAATATGTCCTTGCATGAGGATTGTTGGCATAGTGATAATGAATGTCCTAAATACATTAGGTAAGAAAAAGGAAAGTTTGTAGACCTACAAAGGGAAAATGGAAACAATATGAAATCAAGAAAAAAAAACACATTGTTGTAGGAGCTGCACATATAAAGGAACCATGAAAGGATGTTAGGAAATGCAAGGGAATTACTAAATATGAAAAAGGAAAAAACGATAGGGTTTCTTGACACAAGTCAAGGCTCAATTCAAGCCCTAGCCATAGACTAAGGATGAGCTCTAGTATGATCAACACAAGAACAAAAAGATGATGATAAGGATACTTTGTACATAAAAGGATTATGACAAAGAACAAAAGTAACTAATGATGAATTCATAAGCTACATAACAACATCAATTAAGATAATGAAAATTCAAGCCATTCATTTAAAAGTAAATAGCTAATATGGACTATAATGTTGCATCATTTTTCAAAACTTAGTAGGGAAACAAATCATGTACCACCTTCACAACACTAATTGTGCATTCATGGAATTTTGATAAAGTGCATTTGTGTTTATCTAATAATCAATACTTTTATTACATTCAAAAGATTTTCCATTACAAGAATTAGAGATACATCCATTCAAAATATTGTCAAAAGGACCTTTGTCGCAGAAGCTAAAATAGAAGTACATACATCAATATGTTACATGTTATCAGGGCTATCCACATATATGGTCTACAAAAAATGTTTCCTAAATTACAAATTGTACATTTTAAAAGGGAGCATTGGTGCAAAATTCACTCATCGAGTTTCTGTGATGACAAGCGTGGTTTTGTGTCAGGATGGTGTGTCTACTTCTCCTGGCCTAAAATGTCTGCAATTATTCAATCCCGATTCAAAATATTTATAATAAATTGTTGTTGTGTCTCCAACTGATCAACATTGTTCTTCAGAAATGAAATCTCTTCAGCATGTCTCTTATTGACCTACAATTGCACATACCACTCCTTGAAATCATCCTCTTTGATATTTGATTCCCATTTCTCTAGTTTTTCCTTTAGTTTGTTGATATATGTCATGTGCACCTGAAAAAAAATGGAAAGTATTCTTGTAGATGAATCAACCCATTTCTCTTGTTCAGACATCTTGATCGTACAATGAATGCTAATTGGATAATGTTTTGAAGAATGGTTTGAAAACATAATTAATTTTTAGAGTATAATTGGTCACCATGGACAACTGTTGGATGATATTGATGGATTTCAAATGCATCTACTAAATTCTGTAAAAAATGTGGATATGTATTCATCATAACTGGTTTATTTTATACAATTATGGGAGGGAAATTTGAAAGGACAAAAATGGGAGACTAAATTTATTACTCCATATGAATGATTTGATGACATCTTCTCTATCCTCTTAAAAGATGAAGTACATTATCCTGTGTCATATCAGATGTTGCACAAATTGGTGGACTTGTAAATCACATCAAATTTTTACAAATATGTATATGTCAATGAAAAGTGCAAACTATAGAATATGAAGAACAATGCGACAACAATAGAATTTAGTACAACGCAGTGATATTAATACAATCAAATAAAAAAAACTTAAAGGAAAATGAGAAATGACTTGAGGAGGAGCATCTAAAACAATGTGACCACATAGGAAGATAGATAATTTCAGCACAGAGGAGCAACAAAAGACTGGAACTGAAGCATAAATCCATGGGGAGAACTTGCAACTACGTAGGGGGATCATACGCTGTGTTAATACATGTTTTCAAATAATAAAATATTTATTTTCAACTGATATCATAGGGGATAAATTAGTAAGCAAATATGAAAACAATATTGCGCAATACAAGACTTCAATGAAGAGTTATCATACAAAGGGAGCTCAAATTTACTTGGTGTTGGCATCAATGCCAAAGGGGGAGTTTGTGTAGCTTACTGTTGTCATTGATGTAAAAGATATTTTTGAACTTGGTGGTGGAATTGAAGTATTAAATCCAGTTTGAACAAGTATATAGAAAATGTGTGCACAAGTAGTTAGTTTGAAGAAGTATATAGAAAACATGTGTGCAAGTCTCAACAAGCCCCACCAAGCATTAATGAAAGTCTTAAAGTCAATTTGAATAAGTGTATGAAATAAATTTGTTTGTGCGCAATCATGTCATGAAACTCTAGTGTGCAAGTCCCACCAAATTACAAAAATCTTGTGTGTAAGATCCACCAAGTCATGGAACACCCAAAAGTGCACGTCGACGAAAGAATAAAAGGGGTGGTAAGCTTGATAGAAAAGAAAGGAATAATGGCTTCCACCGACCTAGAGAAACCCCAACTTGTGGATGTATAAATTGGGTAAGATTAGTATAAATAAGCAAGATATTGAAGTGTTTTGATAAGATTTAGAGTGAAAAAATTTGAAGTATTTTGAAAGTGCAAGCTTTAGGGAACATATGAAATGCTCAGGGGAGTTGTTGGCTGGATGATTTGAGGAAGAGCGCAAGATAACATGACAAGAAAAAAATACAAGGAGCAGTTTCATAGATGGATAAGGGTGATTTGTGAGAAGAGAATGAGGATTATGTGTACAAGAAGCATTTGAACAAAAGGATAAAGGAACGTTTGTGTAGAAATGTTGGAAATGTGAAGTTTGCTAAGTTGTTTGTGTAGAATAGAGGAAATTGATCATAAATCACATAGAGGATTGTGATCAAGGTGTACAACATAAAATATATATCTTGGAGGTAGAATGGGGCAAGAAAAGAATATTGTTGTCTTTCATAGGTGGGTTTCTAGAAACTCAGTCAGGTTCCTGTCTACGCAAGTTGGTGCTTGCAGATATAAGTTGGTGCTCATAAGAGGATTGGTGTCCTCACAGGTTGGTGGTTTTAAAACAACAAGTTGGTGCTTGCACGGGATTGGTTCTCCTGTCTGATTGGTGTCATCAAAACTAGTGAGTGGGTTCTCTCTTGTTTTGGAAATTGGTGTCTCATAAATTTGTAATAACAAGATTATTTATATATATAATATGTCTTTAAATATTCTTTGCACACTGTTGATTTCATTGGAATTTTTTTATGATACATGGATTACAAGTTCATGAAATATTATATGGTATAAAAATTGTTGAAAGGATAAAAATGACATGATAATGTTTCACACCCCCCCCTCCCCCTCTCAGTATCACTTGGGGACCAACATGCTTATTGTTGTTGGTAAATGTGATTAAATTCTCAACACTAAACAAATTAAATATTCCTTATTGATATCTTTCATAACATATTTCATGTTAAATATGTTATGAGAGAATCAAAGAACTTATATAGGTTGAATATTATTTTTCTTTATTTGTTCAATATCTTCATGGGAAACATTGTAATCCATAGGATGGTATTCATCTTCTTTATTACAATCCTAAAGATATTTTATACCATTTCCCTATTTGCTTCTCTCATGTTATTCAATGGAAATTCTTGATCACCATCTAGTTTGTTGTATTCTAAGAAACATCAAATGGTTTCTTGGCTAGAAGAGTCCTTAGGTTTTTCAATTTCCTCCTTGTTCCTAAGAGTCCACTTATAACTAGGTTTTCTAGTGGGATAATTCATCCCAGGATTATTTTTGATTTGGAGATGAGAGATATATTTCCTCGTGTTATCCATATCTTGGGCCATCATGGTCATTGTTTTCATCATTTAATCCACATGATCCATAGCTTGTTAAATTTTATTAGATCCCTTAGATATTGAGAAGAAGCCCTAGATTATTCCAAATGGTCAATTTTTTTCTGAGGATGAAATATTCATTTCCATATGCTTAGCGTTGGTTATAACTAGGTTTTCCAATGTGATAGTTCATCCTAGGATTATTTTTGATTTGGAGGTGAGATATATATTTCCTAGTGTTATCCATATCTTGGGCCATCCTGGTCATTGTTTTCATCATTTCATCCACATGATCCATAGCTTGTTCAATTTTATTAGATCCCTTAGATATTGAGAAGAAACCCTAGATTATTCCAAAAGGTCAATTTTTTATGAGGATGAAACATTCATTTCCATGAATGAGAGAATCATAAAGATATAAAAAGGTATGTGGCTGGAAACAAAAATGTTCTCCAATCATAATTCTATTCACCCCAGTTTTGGATGAAGTTCCTCCAACATCAAATGAACCAAGAGTTGAGCAAGAAAAACCAAGAGTCTTCAAGTGACTCAAATGCATAGCATAGGTGCATCCATGCATATGTGCATCATCATAAAGTAACAAAGGATGTTTCTGCAAATGTGAATAAGGATGTGCTCCAAATATTTCATCATAAAAAGTAAATCTAGGAGTTCCATACTCCTCATGTTGCACCATAAAAAAGAACCCTTTCACCCATACTTCATTGAGATTAATGCTGCAAAACATGGAATTGTAAGATGTAGGAGAATGAACTAACTCACCCAAATGATAAAAAAGTTTAGAAGTTTCATCATGGGAAGGATCCATATGGGTAGTATCATTCAGATCCTTCAAAAGTGTGAAACCTTTGTCATATATTGGTTCCAATGTAGAGGAATCGTGCTCTTATTTTAAAATTGCATAACCTTCATCAAGAGACAATTCAAGTTCCTCTTTAACCACATCAAGTGTTTGGATCTCTTCAAGTTCATATTCAAACACATCAAGCACATTAAAATTTCCATATTTCTCATGATCCACCATGTCATGAGAATCCTCCAAACAATCTACCATTTGACAATCTGAAACATAGGAGAAAAAACAAGTATCTTGCAACTTTTCAAGAAGTTGCTCATTTTGAATTGTGAGCTTATGATTATCCTCATTATTCTTCAAGTACGAATCATGTAACAATTAATTAAGCTCAAACAAATGGTTTCTATAAAAAAACAAAGACATGAAATTACCTTGATGTGGCACATTGCTCTCTGAATCTTCTCCATATTTTCAAGGAAGGATGTTTCCTCTAATGAAGTAGCTCTCCAACAATAATTTGACACTAATTCTTGAGTGTCATGGAGTGTTCTAAGGGACTCTTGGATCTTCTTTTAATTTCTCTTTAAGGACCCTTCAAGAAAATGAGGCTCTTTCAAATGAGCCTCCTCATATTCTTCCTTCTTGCTTGGACCAAATTCATGAAGCTCAAGTGGTGATGGGGAAGTTGATTTTGTTTCTTCTTCAACTGCTACAAGGTATTCATTTTTATGTTAATGGAATTTTGGACTGCAGAAACACTTTGAAAAGTGATCTCTATGTCACCAACATAGAGGTGCGAGCACCCATTAGTAGGTTCTCCTTCATAGTTCAAGCATCCATCAATAGATGCTCTTTGTTTCATTTCCGAGGTAGGATGTGTCTCGAAATGATCTTCAATATTTTCAATAGAAACTTCTTCATACTCATGAGATGTCTCTTCATCTTTTTCAGAGTCACTTGGGAGTGAATTTCGATCCTCATAATGTAATTATTTTTCTATTTCACCACCCATAGAACTTGGTGTCTCCTTAGTATCCTCCATACTTGTGCATTTTTTATTATTCCTTAATTAATTAATATTTGAATTATTTTTCTTAAATTCATTCAACCAATCATAAAAGTATTCAAAATGAATGGTATTATGTCTCTCTTACCCCTTACCCCAACTTACCCCTAAGTTGGCTAGCCATCAATTCGAATCCTTTCATAAACTGCTGGGTCATGTTATTGGTTATGTCATCAAAGAGAGGTTTCATGATTTTTATATTCTCCTCACCATCATATGAGGTTCCCTTTTCATCCCTAGTCATAGTTTCCTAAAAACAAATGCCTTCTTCTCCTACTTTTCTTTTTCAACAAAAGCACTTTTGGTTTCAATATCTAATGGAGGTCCCTAAATTCTTGTCCTCATAAATATAATACCAAATCAGGTGATAAGATTACGCTATGATGCCACTGTAATGTCCCTTTTCCAAAATTTTATTACAATGACCAATTTTTCACTTTTTCCCAATTTCTACCTTTGACTAGTTTTGATGTCTAGGTCTCCAAATTGGTCCAAATGCTCCCAAATATTCACAGAAGGTATATGATTGATATTAAGGTTTGGATATTATTTTCAGGGAATATTTTTGACCCTCTAAATTCTTCTGCAAACTTGTTTAATAGTCTGGTCAAGGTAGGTGTTTTGACTAGTAATTTGGGGTTCTAATTCCCCCACAATGAATAATGAAAAATGGCTTCCCAAATGCACTCAATACAACTCAAATTTATGAATGGAAATGGGAAATTTAAAGGAAATAAATATGAACTCATATACATCACCATTCAACTTTTAATTTATTCTATAATTCCCTTAAATCAGATGCAAAAAGACTAGTTTCAACCTTGGGGGAAATGATAGGCAAACTTCTCCAAATGCTATGAAACTCTACAAAATAACTCCAAATGATTATGTAATGAACATTAAAATCATATAATCCATAAATAACAGTCCATTCATCCATGAAATATCAGTAGTTTACTTATCCATTCGAATCTATCAACATTATATTGGTTCACAATGAGGTAATGGGGAAATGACACTGTTTCTTCATTGTTTAACATTTACACATGAAACATTTTGGGTATTTAGACCTGAGAGTATTATGAAATTTAAAATACAGAAATAACAGTCCATTCATACATAGAACATCAGTAGTTTACTTATCCATTCTAATCCATCAACATTACACTGGTTCACAACAAGATAGTGGGGAAATGGCACTATTTCTTCATTGATTGACATTTTTACATGAAATATTTCAGTATTTAGAAATATTTTAGTATTTAGACCTGAGAGTATTATTAAATTGAAATAAATAGAATTTAAATCAGAAAATAAAATAATGGGGCATTAGAATCTTCCCCAAAGAGATCAATAGCTCACCCAAAGCAAAATCCCTCCACGAGCAAGAATATGCCATAACAACTAGAAATGGTTGAGAGAAAGTGCTGCAATAGAAGGAACCATGACCTGCCCTATATCTTACACCTGCAAAAATAACTCCATTAAATCTCCATGAAATACTTGAGTGTCCTCTCCAAACACCAACTTGGATGGGAATATTTCACCCTTGAAATTGGCTAAGGCAAGAAAAGTAGTCATCCACTAGGTCTCACAATTCACAAATGAACAAAATATATTTTCTTGGTTGATTCCTATATTTTATAAACATCCTTATCCTTCTAAGGTTACCAATCCATCCAAAAACTCAAGCCAATTCGAATTTGGGTGTGTGCTCATGATTTTCCATGTGTCCTCCCTTTCCTAGCCTTCCATCTTCCCCCAATTTGAGTAGGAGCCCATTGAGCTTCCCCAACTCACATGAGTGTTGCTAGGAATTTTTCACCTTCTGTGGACATAAGTTGTTCCTTTGGTATGAATGGTTCAGATCTAGAACAAATAGTTTACAATAAGGTTGGAATACTTTCCCTATAAGATATAAACACATGTAATGCAATCTTTGATGGAGTGATGTGGTTCTTCTCTTATGACAAAAGGTCTCCAAGAAAATACCTGCATAAACACATCAAACACATAAGATATCAAAGATACCAGAACATCATCTATAGATCTATGTCAGTGACTAAGGAATCTGACAATAACATGCAAGATTATAACATAACAAGTATATGGGAAAGGAACCAACATATTATCCCCAACAGTGTTGATATGATCTCTCACCAAACCAACATCTTGTCCCAAACAGCTCCAACTTGCTCCCTCAATCTCTCTTGAATGACTTAGGCCAGAATATCAAAGCAACAACATAACATTACTCTCTTCTCAACCATGGAGATTGAGCCTGCTTTTATAGGCTTGCAATGGATATGGATGGTTGAGAAATTGATGGGTGAGGTGGCTAGGATATCCTACAAGGATGGATCTCGAGCCCAACTGACCCTAGTGATCAAGGATAAGTGTGCCACGAAGCCTTGTTTCGAGAAGCTTCATGAGAACCTATATTTTTCACTTTTTACTAAGGGCACTGCTTCTTATTCACCAAGATAGAGCAGTTTTAGGAAGAACCGCACATTGATTTAAGGGTAAAGGCGGTGCCACTACTTACTGCCAACATATCACAGGCGATGCTGAAGAAGGTACTACTTTTTGACTAAAGGGTAGAAGCAGTGCTAGATTTTCATATACAAATTTGATGTCTGGACCAATGTTCTTGCTTCACAATTTTGGATTGAGGGAAACACTGAAGTTTGAGATCTTATCACACGATGATGACGAGATTTAGGTATAACAGAATGCCCCCCAAAGCATGAGGCTAGAGGGATACGATAGGCTAGATATTTGAAAGAGCAAGTTATCACTTTGAGGCAAGAATCAACTTGATCAAAGATCATCAACCAGGCATCATAGGCGAGATATTTGAAAGAGCAAGTTATCACTTCAAGGCAAGAATCAACTTGATAGAAGATCATCAACCAGGCATCTGCAATACATCAATACTTTGGACTCATGAGAAAAATGTGGCTTCATCATGTCTGCTGACCAATACAAGGCATATCCATGAGAGAGATAAATAAACATGGCTACTATAATACAGCGTAGATCCATGTGATAGAGGACTCAAACTTGGACATAGCTACTAGACATACAATGTAGATCTATGTCATACAGACGCAAAATTTGAGCATAGCCACAATCATACAAATGTGGATCCATGCTGGTACTTCATACAATATATCCCATTGCAACCTGGGGAGAAAGATATGAGTGCTTTCAAACAAATACCCAGGGTCTTCGTCTCATCTTCCACAAAGTATGATTCTATCCATGTGATTAAAATGATCTGAAGTCGAACATGGTAGAAACCACTTGATTACCGGTCAATGATGTGAACCATTAACAAGTGCGATGTAGATCACCATTAATGTTAATGATTCCCAAGGTACCCTAGTACAATATACTAGTTGTGAATAGATGATTTGATGTTGAACACTTAGTCAAATATCTTGATCAAAGGTCAATAATGTGAACCTATGTCGAGAGAGAGAGAATTTGTCATTGAGGCATACACATCTCAAGGTACTAAACTTGTTTCTAAGACTAATTCCTGGATGATGAGCTGATGTCGATAGGAATAGTATCGTCGAAGGAGGGCCATGATGAATCCCACATCGACAACAAGAAACTTGGAACAAAGTTCTGGAATGTTGTGGATAATGTAACCATCAGACTGACTCAAAAGGTACTAACACAAAGGATGTTTTAACTGCAAAGGTAAACTTCTAACTTCCCTTTGAACATCGGGTGGCACGAAAAAATACTTGGAAGCATTGACTCAACGAGAAGAAACAAAATACGACATTGAAAAATGAATTATTTGAAAGACTCAAAGGGGTGACATGACTCATGAAAGTGGATTGACTCAGAGACAAGCTAATTTACCCAATTAACTGAATGCAATACAAACAAGTGCCATGTTCAAAGGTGACAACAAACTACCACTTTATTTGTCAAATGAATTGATTCCCTTCCCTTAATTTCCCCATCATGATTGATGAGTGCCTCTTTTTTTTTTTATGAGTCCAAAGAGGGTAACAAACACTCATTGTATCTTATCCAAAGACAAGTCCATTCTCATACATTTTATGAACCTGAGAAAGGAGGGGTTCATTCCAAAAAAAAGGGTCTCTCATTGCTTAATTTAACGAGTCCAACGAAAGTTAGCTCGGTATCGTTCATGTTTAGAGAGTCTGAACGAAGACAAAAGAAGACTCCAAAGGGTCCTTTTTTCGTATGATTTAGTCTCTCGGGCCCAAAAAAGTGTAATATAATACCCAAGAGAACTCTTCCAGTCATGATTGGTTGGACTGTTCCTTTTTCATAAATAGTCCATCAGAACCAAAAAATAGATAACCTACCATCAGAGAGACGACTCTTCAAATAATTTTACGATATGAAGAAGACAAGTACTTGACAATATTTTCATATTTAGGGAGTCTAAAAAGAGTTTAAAGGAGACTCCATTAGGTCTCTTTTCACGTTGAAGAGTTTTATGAGTCTGAAAAGAATCAAAAAAAGACTTGGAACTTTGATACTGGTTTTTGAGAGTGCGATCAAAGTATCGAAATGAACGCTCGAGGATTTTTCTATTTTCAAAAGTATGAAAAAGTAAAAAACAAACTTCCCAATAGACTTTACTACTTATTTTGTCCTTGCAAGATTTAAACGACCATTAGTTTCCCAAAATATTCGAAAAAATGACTTTCATGAAATATATTAAAGGGTATTTCTATAAAAATGAATTTAAAACATAAAAATCCCTAAAAATAGGCTATAAAAGTCTAAGTAAATAGTAAAAAAAAATTCATTTCACTATTTACCAACCTTGGAGAGAATGTTGGGTAGTTTGAAGCCAAAAATTCAGCTGAAGATTACAGGAGCATCCACTGTCCGGTTTTCACACTGTTAATTCCAGGTAACATCTAAATCCATCCTCTTTCCTTTTATGGTTTCCAATTTTCAGTTTTCATGGTTTTTTGAGCTCATAGGCCAAAACTAAAATGGGAAATGCGAGCACCGCTCCTAGCCCTTACGGGAAAGGTGGTTCTTGATAGAAATCAACGTTTCTTCAGTTCGACATAGGCGGTCGCACCACTCTATCGACCAAAATAAAAGTTTGAAATAAATTTTAATGATTGGGAATGCTTCTAAATGGATTTTGAATTGTTTTTGGCAGGTTTGTTGGATCAAAAAATGGTTATCTGGAAAGAAAGGAAACATGACCTAGATGATGTTGCTCCTGCAAGAGATGCAAGTTATGTGGGTTCCCTATGGGGTTGTGGACTTTTGATGTTCTTCCAGATCCTGAGCATGATTTCCCATCCTCGCTTGCTAGAATATATCCTACAAATGTGGAACCCAGAGAAACAACACTTTGAGGTAGGGATTCATGTTTTGACCATAGAGGTAGAGGACATCTACTTTCTGACAG
Organism: Pseudotsuga menziesii; assembly: GCA_001517045.1. Classification (NCBI taxonomy): domain Eukaryota; kingdom Viridiplantae; phylum Streptophyta; class Pinopsida; order Pinales; family Pinaceae; genus Pseudotsuga; species Pseudotsuga menziesii. The sequence goes on from LPNX010452045.1 coordinate 642,786, forward strand.
GGTCATCCAGATGAGGGACCTCTATATCTCTTACTGGTTCTCGAGGAGGGGATGTGACTACTTAAGATCTGATCAACCGTCATTGTCATCCTGGCATGAGATGCCAGGTAAGAAGAGTCTGATTAGGAATGTGGTGGATATGCCACTTCTCACAGTTTTGTTCATCATGCAGATGTTGGCGGGAAACCAAGGACCTCATTAGGCATCCCGGGCACATATTTTATATGCCCTGGAAGCTATGGAACCTATGGTTTACAATTGGGAAGAAGCACTTCTTCCCGTATTCAAGGACCAACTGACAAAGTGTCGGAAGGGAGAACTAAAGCGGTTCGGTTTTGGGTCCATTTTAGCTTGTTTCTTCTTTGAGAGGGTGCCTCTCATGATACCTTAGGTGATATTCACTGAGCTTAGGGATAGAGACCCACACATGGTGAGGTGGGTCGAGGTCATGGCTCATATAGGTGGTGGCAGGGCCAAGGTGAAATTTGAGGCCACTTTCTTCCATTGGTTGCGAGATCAAATCCTCATTATAGAGGATTATGCCTACGCAAGGACATATTTCAGAGGTGACCTTGATCTACCACTACCGCCTGGTGCTCAGTGGGGGGATATTGGTAAGAAGCAAAACCTTAAAATGGTGATCATGTTTTTATGTTTTTTATATTTTTATATTTTATTTGTAGTAACAAGACCTAATGTTTACATGCAGATGTTAGTGGTGCACATCCTGGAGGATATTCTCCTATGGATAGACGAGATGGGGCTCAATTTGTTCACAGGAGTGATGATCACCTTATTGATTTGGAGGAGAAATTAGAGAGGCTGACTCTTGACATTCCTAATGCGACGATAGATGACCTCCCCATGAGGTATCAAAGACATACTGCAGGGGTGCATACTGCAGGGGTGCCAGGACGTTTCAGCCGACTTCTTCCCAGGGTAGCATGCGCTATCATGTGCTATCATAAGCATCACTATATAGTGGAATGCATGATGTACTATTGAAATCTTACTAGCTTCAGGTTTTTTTGTATGATTTTGTATTTCCTGAAATCCACAGCGCTTCAGATGAGGTCTCGTGACTACATTTTTTGTAAATTTTATTTTTATTATTATTATATATACAGACTTATTACTGGTGTTTATATATCTCAAATGGAAATCATATTTACATGAGTTTTATGTGTCATTTATAGTTTATTTTGCAATGAACCATGTTTATTTTACAAGTTATGAATGGGAAATATACTAGTCTAGGATGTAGTTTTCTAACGAATCAGCAACCGTATTATTTGACCTAGGGACATGCCTGTAAGTAATACACTCTAATGAACTTTCTAATAAATGGAGGATTACAAAGTTTTTGATGGTATGAACATGGTTTAGATGACAAACCACTAATTGTGAATCCATAAACACTACCAAGTCATAAATGTCTCAAGATGCAACCTCAGTCAGTAGACCTATTCCGCCTGATACTCGGCTATGTTGTTGGTAGCGGGACCAATGAAAACCACTCCTGAAATGATCAAGTCATGATCTGGGGAATAGAGAACCCAAGTAGCTGAAGTAAGGTTCAGGGTATGATGGAAAGAACCATCAGCGAAGCTGTAAAAAGCCATCCAATTTGCATAACCAAAACATGGTATAAACAGTTTGGACACTAAACTCAACACCATACTGAATCAAGACACAAAAAACTGAAAGTCAATAATATACATATATACAAGGTACCATATAAAAATGATTTAAGCATAGTACCTCTTTAGGTACAACCCATTGCGAGGTTTCCCGAAGGGTATCCTGTCATAATCCATGAGCTCATAAGCTCCTTTGTCTAAAACTTTCCTGATGACAAAGGGACCATACCACATTGACTCAAACTTTCCTTTACCTAGTTTATCATGTCTATGATTGTAGGTCAGAACTAGGTCACCTTCATTAAAAACCTGAGGCTGAAAATTTTTATCATACTAGGCCTTGACGCGTTTCTTATGTGCCTCATCAGCTAAGGAGACATCTCTTCTAGTTTCGTCAAGATTAGTCAGGTATAGAAATCTCTCTTCCTCAGTGGAAGTGTTTGGCAGAAGTTCTACTGCAAGTTTTAGTGACAGAATATATAATTGGATAGGAAGGACAACTTCTAGTCCATAAACTAACTGGAATGGTGTAAAACCAGTTGATATTTTTACCGAAGTCCTGTAAGCCCAAAGGGTGGAAAAGAGAGTCAGGTGCCAGTTGGATTTATGATCTCCAACCATCCTCTGCATCATGGTTTTTGAAACTTTGTTAATGGCATCAACCTGACCATTAGCCTGTGGATAGTAAGGTGTTGAGTTTTCATGGAAAAAACCCAACTTGTTACTCAACTCGGTCATCATTTGATTTCAGAAATGTCATCCGTGGTTAGTGACAATGGACTGTGGGACTCCAAAACTAGATATCACGTGATTAAATAAGAAGAGGGCGGAATTATTACCATACTTTGCATACGTAGGCATAGCCTGAACCCATTTTGTGAAATAATCAACAACTACGATGATGTAACCATGCCCCCCGGCTGAGGTAGGCTTACAATGCATAAAGTCAATTCCCCATTTGGAAAAAGGGCCAATTGCAATGACAGGGTCTAAAGGAGTAGGGTGGGTGTGATTTTTTGTATAGAAATGTTGGCAGGGTGGGAATTTCTTAATAGCCTCGTGTTAGCCTTTGAAGATTGAAGGCCAGAAATATCCAGTGTGAAGGATTTTCTGGGCCATAGTCATCCCAGAAAGATGACCGCCACACACTCCACAGTGGCAATCATTAAGGACTTGTTCAGCCTCTTAATGTGTAAGGCATCATCAGATAATGGAATTGATACCACGTCTATACAATGTATCATTTAAGATAAGGTAGTACTTTTCATGGTGACGGATACGGAAACGATCGTCACTAGATATATTGGGCTGAAATATTTGAGTTTGGAGATAAATGATTAAATCTCCATACCATGGGTCTGTTGTGCTTATTAACAACATGAATTCATTTGGAAATGAATCACTGGGCTCAATATCCATCAAATCATAGGGAAGGTCACACATCAACTCTAAAAAGACCAAGGATTTCTTTGAAGTGACCTTGGTAAACTCAAGGTCATATTCCTATAGGATGACAATCCAACGGGAATATTTTCCCCTAGCACTTGACGAGTTAGGATGTAGTACATAGGGTTCTGATCTGCAAGTACTATGTTAGTGCGAAGCAGGATGTAATGGCGGAATTTATGAACATTAATGACAGTAGCCAATGCTAACTTCTCCACATGCAAGTATCGGGTTTCATAATCAATAAGATTCTTACTGGCGTAATATAGCACATGCTCCTGACCGTTGGGATCTTCCTGTGCTAAAACCATCCCAATGGTAGTGGTGGAGGTAGAAACATATAAGAGAAAGTACTTTGAATAATCTGGGGGGTGTATCACTAGTGAATGAGTTAGAGCATGCTTTAGATTATCAAAGGCTCACTGGGCCTAGTCATCCCAGAAGAACATAGTGTTCTTCTCCAGGAGACGCATATAACCATGCGTTTTCTCAATGAAATTGAAAACAAAACGATGGAGAAATTTTTCCTTCCCTTGAAAACTTTGGAGTTCAACGATATTTGTTGGGGCAGGTAGGGGCAGCATTAATCTTCAGTGGATCAATCCGGATGCCATCCTTAGAAACCACAAAGCCAAGGAGACATCCCGTCTCAATGCAAAAAACACATTTGTGTGGGTTGAGATGTATGTTATAATGACGACATCTCAGAAAAATGTCTCTAATATGCCTAGGGTGGTATTCCCATTGTTGCGAATGTGCTGGGAGATCATCAAGGTACGGCTCCACAATGTTTTTAATATCGTAAAACACATAGGACATGGCATGCTGGAATGTAGCTCCACCATTCTTGAGGCCAAATAGTAACTTCTTATAGGAAAAATTTCCCCACGGACATATAAATTTCATTTTGTGTTGATCGACGGGAAATATCTCAATCTGATTATAGCTAGAAATCCATCCATGAACGAGAAGATGACACTTCCATCAAAGTTGTCGATAATCTGATCGATATGTGGAGTCGAAAAATTGTCTTTGGGAGAAGCTTTGTTCACGTATAAAAAATTGATGCATACTCTAATGGTTCCCTACTTTTTTTTCACAGCGAAAATGTTAGATACCCATTTTGTCAGGGGTATAGGATAAATAAATCCTTCCTTTAGAAGTTTTTCTACTTCGGCTTTAATAGCCACAAGCTTCTAGGGACGGACTTGACAGATTTTCTGCCTGACAGGTTTTGCTGTGGGATAGGTTTTAATTTCATGAACCATGATAGACGGGTCTATACCAGGCATCTCTTCATAAGTCCAGGAAAAAATATCTTGGAATTATTTGAATAATTCTGTATATGATTCAGTTTCTTCTATTGAGCAGTTTTGCCCTACGTGAACATGCTCAATGGTTCCAGGTTTGACTGATATGTCAATTGAGGTTGTTTTAGTAATGTTGCATAGGTTTCCTTCGAATTCCATATTTTGCAACAATACAAGTGTTTGCGGACGGGTGACAATATAAGTACTGATAAGTGATTCAAGGTCAAAACCCACCGAAGTGGCATTGGGAAGAAAATAAGATCGATGATGATGATCTTCCCATATGGGTTCGCTCTCACTCATAATATGCATGATGGACTCATCTGAAGGAAAAGTCTATGAAAGATAATCTATAGTGGGAAGAGAAGGTTCCAACCAATAAGGTAGGTGGTAAGGATTCAAAGCCATGAGATCAAGGTCATCAACATGGTCATTGAAAATCGATTGGATAGCATCATACATTACTTCATGTGGGCAAAGCGAGGATGAATCAACAATTTCTTTTCCCTTGGTACTAAAGCCAGTTGTGGAAATCATATTTACTGTCACCATGTCTATACTAGGAGGGGATGACAGAAACACACCCATGAGGGTGGAGTCTTTCAACATACCTATCCCAATTGATTGGTAAGGAGGATGGGATTGACCTAGCATAGGGATGTTATTATCCATGGGGGTTTGTAACATCCGGTGTGCAATAATCAAGTTGATCTATAGTCACAATATTTCCCATACGTGGAAATTGGAGAGTTCTAAATACTGTCAAAGAAACATCGGTCATAGCATAAAACCAATTCCTCCCTAATAGAAGATTGTAATCTAACGAGGCATCAACCACTTCCACCTGAATGGAAACAACCTTGCCCCTAAGCTTGATAGAAAGTGCTGGAAATAGACCATGGGGCTAAAAACCTCATCCATCAAAATATTTCAAGGTAGTAGGTTATTTTATAACCTCAAGAGAACCAATGTCTCTCCAACAGGCTATAGACAAGACTGAGGTTGAAGCTACTTCATCCAGGACGGTCCGATGGACCTTTCTCCCAACTACTTTAGAAGCAATCTGAAACATGAGTTGGTGAGGTAGTTTGGATTTATAGTTCTATACGTTGAAATGAATCAAGTTGGTATTATCTGGGTCTAATGCCTCCAAATATGTTAGTAGTTTTTTACGTTGTGTTGGACAAATTTGGAGTACCTCAAGGGTAGACATCGCACAAGGTTCCTGAGCTAGATCTTCAACAACATTATAAAATTGCGTAGATCGGGAATTGTGATTGAAAATAGAATTCCTGAAGGTATCCTTAGGTGGTCATAAAATTAAATCAATATTAGGTTTTTTGATCACGAGAGGGCCCTTAGACGAATATGGGGGAGAACTAGTAGAAGGAACTTTATCAGAAGAAGGATTTTCGTCCTTTTTCTCTACTATCTTGTCATAAGATTTACTAGTACTCAAATTGATGGTCTCAAAAGACATAATTCTGATTTCTTCTGTGGAATTGGAGGTTCCCTGATTAGACATGTGGTCTATCAGTTGTTGTTGAGAGGGAAAAGGATTAGTAAGAACTGCTGGTGTGGGGTTACTCTTCAAAAATTTATTGATCTCGTCACGACGAGGAAATTATTTTGTGAAGTGATCTCCTCCACAAAATAAGTAGGGATATTTGGATTTCCTCTTCCCTTTATCATTCTTGTTGGTCATTGGTTTAGGATTCTCCTGTTGGTTCCCAGGTTTCTTGTTTTTACCTTTTCCCTTTTTCTTATTGCTGGGTGCATGTAAAATTTGAATATAATTCACCTTGGCGGAAACCGTACGAGTTGAAGGAGTAGTGGTAGAAGAATTTGGTTGCTTGGAAGGTTTGGATGTTGATGAAGGTTGGATCGAACCAACCACCCCATCAATAGGAGTTTCTGCTGGTGGCTTATTGGGATCTATGCTGATGCAAGGAGCTTGCAGAATTAAATCATACAATGTTATGTATTTGGAATAGACTAGATCCAGATATTGAGTGTGACTGGTATCGTGCTCTTCAGTAACAACATCGTCCATAGCCACATCTCGGGCGATAGGAGGAAACAATGACTTAGTGAACCAATCAGCTAGAAGTTGGTCCAATATAGGAGCTTTAATGAGTCTTCTCTACCTTCTCCACTCATGGATATAATCCGATATGTGCGTGGAGGTGTTCTAATGGAGTGAAGTTAAAATATCTGTACCCATTTCATAATGAATGGGTAACTGAAAGTGCATAAGGAAAACAATTTCCATAGAGCTAAAGTCCACAAACAAATGTTGTGGAAGTTCAATGTACCATTTCGTAGCCGTACTGGTCAATGTGCACTAGACGAGTATTAAACAAATAGAATCATTCATCAGGGAGTTCGAGGAACAGCATAGTAGAAGGTCATAACATGGTTTTTGGGATCATCTCCCTGATTTCCATCGAATTTTGGAATGTTCTATGGAAACTTTACCGAAATCACGAGCCATGAATGGTTGTGTCGAATGGGATCATTTATCAATTTTGACAAATCAAGTAAGTCCAAAGTTGCTAGGAAAGGTAACTGACAATTGGGTTCCACATACAGGTAGTATTGACAAGGCATGCATCCACCAGTATGACCATATGTTGACTGGTATATAGGTTGTTGAAACGGCTAATGAGATGATGAAATTCCCGAGGATCCACCTGAAGGGGGTTGACTTCTAGGGTTGGGACCGCCAGGACCACCAAGACCACTTGGTCCTACTGGACCTCTAGGACCACCAAGACCACCAAGACCACTAGGAGGAGGACCGCTAGGACCTCCAGGAGGAGGACCTCCAGGACCTCCAGGACCTCTAGGAGGAGGACCACCAAGACCTCCAAGAGGAGGACCGCTAGGTCCCTAAGGGGGAGGACCTCCATAAGGTGGCCCTCCTGCACCTACAGTAGTATGAATAGGTATTCCTCCTATTGCTAGCATGTAGGACCAGTTGGGTTTCCCCCATGATGTAAACATATTCCCAGGGTATGGAGTTCTAGTATAGAGCATTCCTGTAGAGGTAGGTTGATAATTCATATTCCCTACAGGTATTTGGCTTACTGGATAACCATAACCCCATGAGGGTTGATTAAGTGCAGTTTGTGCTGCTAAGGGTTGACCTGAACCTAAATGAGGGTTTACCATATTTGTATTGGTGGGAGGAACATATACTACGACTTGTCCTGTAGTATAGGTCTGTCCATTATTAGTAACAATTCCACTAGTGGGTAATGTAGGTCACGCAGGGGGTTTCCCCCCAATGTTAGAAGGTACAATCACTACTGGAATTGAAGGTTCCCCCCAAGCCATAGAAATTACAGGATGACTAGATACTGACCTAGAATTCAAAACTGCAGGAGCGAAATTGGAGGTTTGACCTGGATTGCGAAAAGTCTCACCATATGCTGGATAACCATCAATGGAAGCTCTAATTTAAGCAACATGCCAAGGATCTATATTACGGGGTAATATAGCCGATATAGATTCATTATGAGGTGCAAGTGCAACCAAAACTCTGTCTATCCTATGCATTCTCTCTTGAAAATCTCGTGCACGGTGAATAGATGCTTGGATTTTTCTATATTATTCTTCACCTGGAGAATTTTGTTCAAGAGAGGTTCTATTAACCCCAAATGAGGAAATGGGATGACCCATATAAGTTCTAAAAAATGGAGTATCAAGGCCATACTTAGGTGCATCAATACTATCGGTACGACCTTTCATAGGAGGATGAAAGGAAGTATCAGCCATAGGAGGCTGTTGAGCCAAGGGATTAACGTAAGAAGTGAATTGATCTCCACTTTCTACAAATATATTTTCTTCCTCATGGGAACTAGTTGTAGCTCCTTGGTTGTTGGATTTTATTGGACTTTCTCCCGTAATAGGAGGAAAATTGGGTGCTAAGCCCTGATTCCTTCTGGATCATCTTAGCTGAAACTCAGCCAGATTGTATCAGTCACTAAACTAACCTAGGTTTTCAAAACTAAGAAAAATCACACAAAAACTTCTCTTACTCAAGCTACATGCCACAAGCAAACTTAAGTGATAGGATGATCTCAAAATAGTCAGTCTCTCACAAGGATTGTTAAGCAGGTGCAATTCATGATATACTCAAGGTACATGCGTAGTAATCTCCTTGAGTGCTGTTATCAGTGTATTGCTCCAAACAAGATGAACAAAGGGTTTTTCTCCGTTGGATAAGGAATCCTAGTAGGGTCTCCTGATATACACAAGGTACGTGGGAGTTCAAATCGGTAGTAGTGCTGTCTAATGCACAACCATTCACAAGGGTCCTTTTGATATATAATCGAGTACGTGAAGCCTTTCTATATACCTCAAGAGTATGTGAAAGGCCGTTCGATATACCGATGGTACGTGGAAGAACTGAGAGAGTCCCAGGTTGTAGTGCAGACAAATTAACAACAGCTACTGCATTTTACAACGCCCAAACACGTCACTAACTTATCACTCAAATTTCTAAACAATTAAAGACCTATAGCTACTGTTAATTTTATCTTGAGCGGTTAGGTGAATGCATGAGATTTTGACAGAAATGTAAATCCATGCAAATATGAAATGCAGATAATTTCACTTTACTTTTCAACACATGCTTACATATGGGAAGGAGAGAGTACTTTTCTTTTCAATTTTTGTTTTGAAACCAAAAATATTTCCCAAACAACTACACTAAACCAAACTTTTTCCAATAAAGAGAATAAGCAACAAACTTAAAACTAATTTTGAAAGCAAGCAAAGTATGGTAATACCTCTTTTTCTAAGAAGAAAGGCCAAACACACTCAAAGGTATAATTAACATTTTTTCAAATTTTTCTTAAAAACTAGAAAGATCTAACTTAAAAGCACTAATATTTTTCTTTTGATGAGATCAACATATAAAAGAAAGAGAAGAAATATGGAAATCTGAAAGCTGATGAGGCTAATCATAGGTCCAATAATTCCTCCTCCAACAAAAATACAAACAACTCTCAACAAAAAAATTTCTTTTTTCAAAGCAAAAAGAAGTCCTTCACAAACTTTTTATGAAAAATGAAACAAGATATCAATCAAGCAAGTATTTATTTTTAGATTTGTCTAACAATAAGATTGAGATATAACTAATTCTAAGCTCTCAAACAACATTCCTTTCGAAAAACTCAAAACCAAGTGAACAAGCCAATGAAAAGATGAATCTATCCTATCTCTTTGATTTCAACAAAACAAGATTCTTACCACACCAAATTGAACACTCAGGCAATCAGATCTCTTCAATACAAACCCAAACACTCAGAACTGAAAGCAAGATAATCGAAATTTTTGCAAAAAACTTTGAAAAAACAAGTCTGGCAAGACCTACCTGGCACCGCTTCCAGAGGGTCATTGACAGAGTGGTTATGCTCGAGCACCGCTTCTTGATTTTTGCTTACAGGCGGTGGCACTGCTTCTTGCCTACTATTCATATGCAGTTCCCTGTAGATGTCCAAAACAAAAAAAAAAAATGGTGAAAAAGAAAAGTTAAATTACTATGCAAATGGCATTAAAATAAAAAAATTAACATTATTTAAGAGCATAGAAAGTCAGAAAACTTAGATCTGAACAGATCTGAAGATACCTAACCAATAAACACTAGATCAGCTAGTGGATCTAATTTAATTGATGAAGAACGAGAGCTTGGATTTCAGACAAGTGTTTTGAAAAAGTCTAAGGAAGATAAGACCATCTGAAGCTCTTCCCCAGTGGAGTCCCTAGATTTCTTGCTAGGAATTTTGCACCTTCTACGGACATAAGCTATTCCTCTGGTCAGAATGGTTTAGAGCCAGAAAACATAGTTCACAATAAGGTTGGAAGACTTTCCCTAGAAGCTATAAACACCTGGAATGCAATCTTTGATGGAGTGATGTGGTTCTTCTCTTATGACAAAGGGTCTCCAAGAAAATAACTGCATAAACACATCAAACACACAAGAGATCAAAGATACCAGAACATCATCTATGATCTATGTCAGTGACTAAGGAATCTGACAATAACATGCAAGATTATAACATAACAAGTAAATGGGAAATGAACCAACTTTACATTAATAAAATGAAGAAAGAGTTTAAAACCTATGCCTTAGTGTTGATATGCTCTCTTACCAAACCAACATCTTGTCCCCGACAACTCCAACTTGCTCCCTCAAGCTCTCTTGAATGACTTAGGCCAGAATATCAAAGCAACAACATAACATTACTCTCACCTCAACCATGGAGATTGAGGCTGCTTTTATAGGCTTGCAATGGGTAGGGATGGTTGATAAATTGATGGATGAGGTGGATAGGAGATCCTACAAGGATGGATCTCGAGCCCAATTGAACCTAGTGATCAGGGATAAGGGTGCCGCAAAGCCTTGTTTCGAGAAGCTTTGTGAGAACCTCTCTTTTTCAATTTTTACCAAGGACATTACTTCTTGTTCACCATGACAGAGCAGTTTTAGGAATAACCGTGCATTGCTTTAAGGGTAAAGGCGGTGCCACCACTTACTTCCAACATATCATAGGTGGTGCCGAAGAAGGTACCGCTTTTTTACTAAAGAGTAGAAGCGGTGTTGGATTTTGATATACAAATTTGATGTGTGGACCAATGTTCTTGCTTCACAATTTGGGATTGAGGGCAACACTAAAGTTTGGTATCTTATCACATCCTGATGACGAGATTTAGGTATAACAATGAGTGCTCTCTTGGATGCTCTATTTCAACCTGACATTTCATATATGTCATATTTCAGCATTCATATCTGATTTATGTCATAGGTGTCATAGAGCTAGGGAATCTAGTCCAAGTATCTCACTAGCTCCAAAATGCCTCTTCCTCTTCCATGGGAGTTACTCTTCCACTCAAAGTAAACCTTAATTGACTCATTCTAAGTATATTGACCTTAAAATTCATCCCAAGACCCTTGGTATTCTTATGGATTCAAAATGACAGGAGGAAGATGCCATGTGGCATAGAAAATCTAGCTTGTGTGGGTCCCACATCCTCCATGTGTCTTCATGATCAATTTCCACTTTTATTTATTTATTTAGATCCTTTATTAAATATTTATTTAATTCTAATGTTCAAACATAATTTATTGTCCCCCTTATTCCAAATCCCAAAGCTTCCACTCCCAACCCATGAAACTAGTAATTTTCCTCCTTGGCAATTATTTGACCCTTAGCATACATTTGACAAACTCTCATGAATATGGAAAATGTGATTAGACCATTGTGACCCAATTCAAAATTTGGGACATGACATCAAAGCTCAACCCAAATTCCAAACCAAGAAATGGGTAAATTCATATCTACCTTTTCCCCAATATTATCAACCCCAACCTTCTCAATCCCAACTAGTGCATGAGAGAGTTAAGGATATTGATCTTGGAATTGACCTTGAAGGAATATCATGGAAAATAAATGTTCTTTTTCCTCTAAGAGAATTGATTAAAGTCCCATTAAGGCTCAAGAAGGATAAAAATTATTCAATCTTAATTGGAGTGAAGAGTTCAAGAATGACCCTCCCATAAATCTCCAAACTTTCATCTATGAAGGGAAGAATGGGGGTCACAAAACCTTTTACTTTCATTATTATAAGGATGTTATTACATAACTATACGTTGGATTTTGGAGAGACCACCAATGTTATGCCTCTTCATGTAATGATAGCATTAGGGATGGAATTTTCTTAACCTTATGAAAATGTCTATGGGATTGATTCCAAGGAAATTAGATCTCATGGTATTATCAAGAATATTAGGGATGATTTTTTACTTGTCTTGATATATCAACCTTTATAGGTGTAGTAGTTATTTATATTCCTCCTACGTATGGCATGTTATTGTCTATAAAGTGGTCTATTTGATTAGGATGTCATTTGAAAATGGATCTTTCCTATGCATACATCCCCAATTTTAAAGGGAATATGGTTAGTATTTAAAGAGAGAACTTTGAAATTCCATATAGAATAACCTACTAATGGGATAAATAAGAATCACAAAGTATCTTGTGTAGAAATGAATAGATTGCATATAATGAGTGAAATCAACCCACTCATGAAGGAGGAAGTCCAACCTTGAATGGATGGGAGTAACGATAAAGGAAGGAACCAATGTTTTCATTATCTCTTATAGTATAGCAACCTCTCTCAACTAGCCATAATAAAGTTTCAATTGAAAGTGTTAGAGGTTTAAACAGGGATGTAACTTTTAAGACTCCTCATGGTTTTGTTGGGTGAAATATCGTCTTGATTAATTCACCAAATATTTAATTATCGACCGGGGTTGGTAGGCTTAGAGTTGACACAAAACATATGCGAAGGTAGAGGGGTTACTAGGGTATCGTGGTAATAATTTAACAAACAAAATATCAAAATATCGTTCAAAATGAAAAATTGAGTCACACTCCTAAGAATTCAACTATCGGGATAATTGAATAGAGTACTAGACTAAAGTGGTATCAAATTATACTACTCTACTCTATAAACATAAATATGTAGACAGTGTTATGACAATGAACTATCCTATATAACAAGATCTATTTTACTGCTAAACAACTTTAAAGACTGACTGCACAAAGAAGTATTTACAACAACAAGTTATGCTTTCTAAAAAAACTATACATGCAACTGACAAATGTACATAATGGTTTAAACTAACTATCTAGTTCCATTCTCCTTGATTATTTTGAGGATAAGGGTTCACTGTGATTGGAACAGGAGAAGTATCAAAGTGACTTTCAAAAGAAGTGAAGAAACTAAAGGGAATTAAATCTAACTTGACCTCTACAAAGATATGCAAACTAAGAAATGTCCAATTGCAAGCAATAGTAAACATGATGATTTATAAACAAATAAATCCTACTTGCAAAAGATAGAACAATATTACAAGAGGGTAGACATAACTTATAGGTAGAAGACTTCTAAAGATGATTCTAAATTCTATTCTATAGGTTTCTTCAATAACTATATAGTGGAAAGATCAAGCCTTATTGCTATGAACAATTTACAAGGTATTAATCTATTAATGCATCTAACCCTAAACTTCTCATGCACAGAGATAAACCAAATCAAACCAAATATATAATTACAAGGTAATATAATAGACATAATTTCAAACATCAAATGAGAAGAAATAAGAAGTAAGAATAAAACTTAATAAGATTTTAAACGATCTAATCTAAGGCTGTAAGAAAATACACAACCATTATCTAGTTAGCACCTATCAAAACATAATAAAAAATCTAAGAAAACAGGCTTAAAACAGGTTAAAAGCACTAAAGGCTGAATGGAAGACTAGATAACAGACTAAAACAAAGGTTTGTATGACAGACAGAACAGGTTGTCCGAATGACAGTCTACACTCAAAAATACTAAAATGTCAAGACATCAATAATCTAAATGATTTAAGGTCAGCTGACTTATGCACATGACAACGAAATATAAAGGGCAATAATTAAATCTACTTAATAACTGAATTCATTATGTAAAATAACTTAAATTAAATTCATAATTTAAAACATTATTACCTATTTCCATATTGAATAAACTGAAATATAATTAAACAGACTCATAATGAAATGGAAAAGGACAAAATCAAATCTACTGTAATTGAATCCTACAACATCAAAGCAATTTATCCTATCAGCATAAAACCAAACAACAAACTAGAAATACTTCAGAAAATAAATTGCAAACTAACTAATACAAAACCGGTTTCTTAGCTTATAAAAGGAAATTACATTAACAACATAATATCAAAGTTTAAGCTACAGGAAATAAATGACATGAACAATTTCAATAACTAAATTGCAGAAACAAATTACAGATAAAATTATTCTAATTGCAAAAAGGGAAGAATGAAAATACACAGAAATAGAAAGCTTTGGTTAATGAGGGGCCCTCCCAACAATCAGAGTGATAACTAGCTCACGCTACTTAAGACAAGATCACACACACCATCAACAAAACTTCCATTAAAGTAAAGAAAAGTATTACAGAGTTTCCTGAACTGACCGATTACATGTATCAACTAAAAACTATTTATCTAACTCCTTTCTCGCGTAACAACATTTATAAATAGTGTTTTACAAAGGGTGAGTAGGTTGACCCTTTCAGTGGTCGACTGCTCTTAAGATAAATCAACCATTATGACATGTAACTAAACAAAGGCCAACACATAATGTCTTCCTCTTTCTTCGCAAATATGGTTCTTCTATGGCGCATGATGTGGCATACAAGCTCTACTTCGGCATGGATGATGTCAAGGTGTCATGCAGAGGCATCATACAAGCGATCTTCCAGAAGGGGGTTCGTGCTATCACTCTAGCACGTGGACAACAATTAGTTTACAGGCTGTTTCATGCTTTTAACACTCATGAATCTATTAATAGCAGTGCGCGCTTGGCTCGGCGGTTCAAACGACGAGATGGACAATGAGATGGATATGATCTACACACACCTAGGATGGATGCATCACCTTTTCGTTGGTTCGTTGAAGACCATGATTCTACAATGAATTAGCATATCATCACATATCATCGAATTTAACCAAGAAAATCGTGAAATAATGGAAATAAATCATAACTTGCATAAACCCAAAATATAATTGTACCTGGTGCTGAATAATGAACTGTATGATGGAAAATATGTCAAAAGGTGACAAAAGATATGTCAAAACATGTAAATTATTAGCCAGAAATGATGACAAAACAAGGGTTAATAGGTTTATTAGAAGAAATGATTCTCCTTTTAGAACAACCTCAACAAGAGGTAAATGATCATGTTCCTATTCCAAGTAATTCATTATCCCCCAACTGTATAGAAACCAATGTAAGCCAATTTGGAGTTGACCTAGGGTTGTTATAAATAGTTTGAACGAAGAGATATCTATTTGAGATATATTTTGAATTGTATCGATTTACTGATCTCTTTGCTCTTATACTTTGTATATATTCAAGTTAGCTGTTTATGATTCAACTAACTCATCGAAGGTTGGCATGCCCAAAGTATCCATGTGTTTATTTGTTAACATCCACTTTCTAGCGCATATTTTATGACCCTCCATTATTATATGAATGACACTGTCACATGCATATTCCCATATTTGAACCTTCATGAGATTCATGGAGTCTAGGCGAAGTAGTTCCTGGGGAACATTCTTTATATGCTTCTTCCATTCACATAAATTATTATAAGATGAATCAACCTTTTTTTTGCTAGTTACATGATCATCCAGGAGGTATGACACATGCTCAAAATAATTAAAATCATCTTGTATTTCTTCAAGACCTTGAAAGAATGAAACTTGAGTTTTCCTCAAACTCTCATTACATGTGTTAACTTCCTCCTTGAATTCTTGAGCAGTGAGTTTGAAAAATGTGGAAGAAGCATGATACTCTATGTTTTCCTCCATTTTAGTTCTAATATCATCTAGCTCTGTGGCTTGTTTAATTACCTTTTCCTCTGCGATTCATTTCTTCCTATTCAATTGTTGAATCCAATCTTTCAATTTATGTAACCCTGCATCATGTTGAACCTTAAGTTGTTATATTTTATGGTTTAGATTATCTTTTAAACTTTGTTTTTCATTTTGTATATTTATATTGTTTTCTCTCTGTTTATCTAGCACCTCATTCAAAATTGATACAAATTATTAGTTGGCCCCTACAAAGCTCCCATAGCGGAATCTACTTCCATGACCCCACTCTAAGGATCATCGGAGGATGCTTTCCAAATGATTTTACTTCAAACAATATATTCAAGAATTTTTACTTCCCTGTTCTTTTTGGAACCTCTTTTCACTATGGATGTTTTCTTCTTGTTGAAATAATACTCCCAAAACTACTATAGCCTCCTCACCAAACATTGCTTGTCCTTCAGTTGTAAAGGTAAAAAGGTATGTGGTGATGATGATAGGAAATGAATAATCATGAATTGAAGGGACTAGTTATAGAAGACTCTTTCAAACTTGTTTGACCTTCAATAATTGTAGCAAGATTATCAATCTAGGGTTGAGTATCTTGGGAAAGAGTGGAATATTTGTATTGCATAGGAGTGATGGTGGGAGTGTTTTCTTTACTTGTTGGTAGATCTTGTTGGGAAGTTTCTGCTATTTGAGAAAGGTTGTCAGCTATAGGATCTTGTTTGGAATTAATACCAAGTGAAGTATTATCATGATTTATGGTTTGATTAAATGGTTTCATAGATAATTGAACTTTGACATCATCAATGGTAACTCGGGCATATAGGGGCACATAATTTTTTAATGGTTCTAAGGAAACATGCGTTTGGTTAATATTTTATATAGGTTGTTCCTTTTATATGTCAATGAATTCTTGAGTATCTATTTTGGGAGTCCGGTTACTAGATGTATCCTCCATCTCTATCTAGAAAGAAATGTTTGGTATAAATTTACGCACAACATCAACATGATAACCTAATTTGGTGAAGGAAGACTTAACTTGTAGGTCCCAGGTATTTTGTATCAATCTGTTTATCTTTTGAATGGGAGAACTAGGGGGAGAACTAGTAGTAGTTTTTTTTCCCTATTTTTTCTCCAACTATAGCTCCTCTTCAGTTTTGGTAGTAGTAGGAGTAATCCCTTTCGATTCATTATCTTCCTTCATTTATTCCATCCTTTCATTCTATTTCTATTCAAAGCATCTATTTCTTTATTCGAACAGTTAGAGTCTTAATTTCTTATGGGTTTCATGGATAAGAACTCTCTGACCTAGATAAATTATATTGCTCATAAATTATTCAAAATTATGAGTTGTTTGGAATAAAGAGTCATCTGGTTCTGCTTCATGTATGTAGGATTTCTTCAAGTTTGGTTGAGCAAATAGGCATGGGATAAACCCTTTAGGGTCATGCATTCTCTTTCTTCCATACATAATTTTAGATGAACTATTTGTTTGGAAATTAAACCACCGTGGGATGCATTCTGAATTATTAAATGTCCAATGTATAATGGGAACTTGTGCCATGCTCCCCTCTTCTTGGAATGGATTTGACTATGAACTCAATCTATGACTGTTTGAAAAGAAACCTATGCAGGTTCCATTCTATCAAGAACAACCCTAGGTAGCAGGTCAACTATTTTGCTTCTGCATATTCTAATATAGGTGGAGTGATCCACAGTATACCAATATCCCATAGTTGTAATAAGCGATAGGGCGTTCTTAGAAAGTCAGGGAGAAGTTTTCTTAAACATGGTGAAGTAGACAGTGATAATAAACTTGTCATGGATGTCATATATATGTTCTATGTAATTTTCTTCCCATAAAATCGAATAGTAAATATGTATGAGAGGTTTTTCTTTTGTCCAATGCCACTCCATAGCAGTAAAAGTGAATAAAGCACATACTACATCCATTAGATAAGCCAATAAATAAAAACTAAGTTTCTGTGTGGCTAACATTTTCTATACCTAGACCATGGTATCCTAAAAAGTGATAGATAATATTTGAGCCCAATTGAATACTTTATTAGTCGTCATGATATAGTATGCCATAGGATCCCATTCCAATTTCAAATTATGACAATTCCCTGATCCGTAAAATATTCATAACATAGTTGAAAGTAACTTGTAGGGTTCCTTGATCAAAAAAATGGGGTATTGCACATTTGTCATCATTATGAAAGTGCTAGGGCCTTCCATCTAGGTTCCTAATAGGAACTATGACTAAATGTTGCTTCCAAATGACTTTATGAGCTCTTGTGTGAGAATTTGTTTTGCAGTATTTAATTCATATATTTTGGCGAATGTATCTGGTTTTATGTTTGCAAAGACCATCTTGTTGGAATCTCTGAATGTGTTGGTTGGGATATTCACAAAGTCGGTTACCCATTTGACTAAATTAGTGTATGGAAGTACTACAAGTCACAAGGAAATTGTATGAAACCTAGACTTGTTGATGTTCTGTTATACAGGGTCATATTCATTGAATTTGAAAAAAATGATCTCCATAAAAAATGACATAGATTCTTTCTCAATCTAGGCATAGGGTGTTAGAGACCCGAGTGTTCATGTCAAAGAAAAAGATGAAATTAGTGTCTTTAATTTTCCAATCTTCAGTTGGTGCTTTAGATTTGGTCCTTTTATTTACGTTCTTTTATGTAATTCTACAAGGAAATAAAATAATGCAAGCTTATCGAATTTTTTACAGGTTTTAAATAAATAATGAAAACAATACAATATTTGCAAATTGAAACCACAAATCTAAAAGCTGTGCACCAAGCAAGATGAATGCTATATTCAATCATGAAAATGGATTTCAATTTTGTTTAGGTGAATGAATAATTAGCGATATTGGATATGGTTAAAGTATTCATTTTTTGATGGTTTAAACCATAAATTCAATTCTATGCATGTTCATATGCATAATACACCCAAAATTTGAATTCCAAAATATGTTTTTGAAAGTGGGACCCAAAAGTTGGGAGCCGCGAGTCAAAGTTCATCATTCTTTTGACTATCGAGTGTTGAAATTATAATGTATGTAAGGTAGTATCAAGAGTAGAGAGTCAGAGATAAGAAAAATGCATGAATTGGGAATGCTATAATATTGAATTGCCAAAAATAGTGCTAAAGTCGGACATCATATGTTGGGTGGGAACACTAAGAACATAATTAACAATATATTGACATCTGTTTGCGAAAAAATAGCTACCGTTAATAGTAGGTATCCGGGATATCTTGATAATCACATAATGTTTCTTCTAACTTCCAACTTCTGAAAAGTTGGATTCAGGAAATCAAGGCTTTTGAAGTTCCATATTTATAATACATGGTGATTCCCTATTTTTATTATAATGTAGTTGGTCAAAAAGTAATGGGTTCAATTAAAAAATATATGACCATTCCGACTCTTCGACTATTGACTTTGATTGCAGCAGGACTTTTGAATTTTTTCTTTGTTTCTTATTGGAAAAATTGTTTTATGTCGAAGTTATTTGTATTTTTATTATGTAAGAAAAAACATTAGAATAATACCATAAGTGAAATTGGAATCAAAAAATAATCTAATATAAAATGGGATCCCATCTTTTATGAGATGGGATTGTCATGGATGTTGGAGTATCGGTACAACCACATGGTATAACCACCGCACCTCTGGGAATATAAAAAATGTGGACTAATTGCCACTCCTGATGATAGGGCCTTGTGTTTGGTTTCAAATTTTCATCAACATTTGTAGGTTTCAGTGTAACAATAAACCTTACATGGTATCAAAGCATAGGTCTCAGGTTCAATTCCCTCAAGCTACACCGGAGGGGGGGTGTTGGAGTATCGGTACAACCGCATGGTATAACAACTGCGCCTCTAGGAATATAAAAATGTGGACTAACCACCACTCTTGATGATAGGGCCTTGTGCTTGGTTTTAAGTGCTCATCGACATCTGCAAGTTTTGGTGTAACGTAAAACCTTACATCTTTGTTAGGATTAATTAATCCTCCTTTGTCCAATATAGCCTATTTGTTATTATTTCCTAGCTTAGGAGGTCATTTATGACCATACTGGAGTTTTGGTTCCACCATGAATATTGGTGCCACTGGTGCCATTGGTTCCATTGGTGCCACTGGTGCCACTGGTGTCATTGGTGCCATTGGTTCCAATCCCTACATTATGGGATCCCACTTGCAGTGCCACCAACAGCCTCCATCAACTAGTTGTGGCAGGTAATAAGTTATGATGAGTCAAACTCCATTTACAATCAGTTAGATCACTTTCATTTATCCTAGCGCTAGTTTTGTATGCATGCAGTGAGAGTGGTTCCTTTTTCCCACCTACCTCATCAGTTAACTAATTGCAAACTGATTTAGACATCCAAAGTTAGACTATTGAGATCCGACAATGATTTAGACACACTAATTTAGCTAGATAGTCAGTCTGACTTGGTAGATTCGAATCCCATCCACAGTATTCGAATCCTATGTATTGTAACACCATTGTATTACTTATTAATGAATGAAGTTTAACATTGTGATTATCTAAGAAATTCTTGTCCGATTTATCTAAAATTTGTGGAATGAATTTCCTGTTCAGTGTACATTCTCTTTGATTATTCCACTGCATAATTCCCTTCCTACAACATTCATATTTTCCTGTAGATCAATGGTTTACAAATTTAAAATGGTATCAGAGACTTGTTTAGGGTAGTGTTGCATCTGCAACTGTTTCCCCCAAATTTTTAAATTTTGGACCCCCTCATGATTTTAATATTGCCTTGAATCGTTGGGATCCATGAACTCTTTGTCGTGCTTTAATTTCGGACTATTTTTTGAGGTTAACTCTCTTCCTGTTGTAAAAGATTGCTTATGTCTGAAGCTGCTGTGGGTTGCGGAGTTTAAAGTTTGTTTTGTTACCCTTCGAGCTGCATTTTCCTCTCGGGAACTTAGTTCCCGTGCTAACCACTATTTTGGAAGTCGTTTAAACAACTTATCAGCACCATGTTTCCTTAGGGAGCCTTCGTTGCGGAAATAGAATGATGTCCTTAACTTCTTTGTTGTCGCACTATTTTGTTTGGCTTGTTCACATTATTGGAGGCGTTAGTTTGTTTATCTTCCGCCCTTGCAGCTCCCAAATAAACTAAGTATCTGACATACAACCGCTCTGCCCGCCGATGCTTTGTCGGGTCTTCATCACCTTGTGTTGGATCAGAGGCCGTAGTATTTCTTCCTCTGCCCTTGCAGCTGTGTAACACACTGAGTGTCCGACGTTGATGTCCTACCACTCGCCGATTGAGAAATTTTCACCTAGATTTTGAGTCTAGCTTTTCCGACTACGATGAACTTAACGGTCTCACGGGTCCCGTTGCTTGTTGGAGATCCACCGACGTGGCTGTGGGTAAGACTACCTCGACCAAGGTTTTAGTATTTTAAGCTGCCGATAAATTTTCCCTCCCCGTCGTTTCGTCAGTTTTAAACCCTTATGGATGAGACGGAGGTTCTGCCATTTGTTAAGGTTTTTTATGACAGTATAAGGCCTCTTTTGATGACTAGTCATTTTGTTGATGCATTTTGGTTTTATTGAAAAATACAGTTCTGATTAATGATACATGTCGTTTAATTGCAGATGAACTCAAGATATTTTTTATAAATTACTACTACAAGAAGACATAGCAGGGAGACGGAGTAGCAGAATCAATGGTGACAAAAGCCTAGGCCTGGAAAGATCTATCAATTACCAAGCGGATCCCACTTTGCCGAGTACTCTAAAAACGTAACGCATGAAGTGAATCATGAGCACTCACAGAAAAGAAAAAAATAGGGATATTAAACAATTTGGAGGAACCCAAAGGTCACACGCTTGGGGGCAGCCCAAGCAATTAGCTGATTTGGTTTAAATATAGGAAAGTTAGAACTTACAGGGGCTTTTTCCCCTGGGAAAAATTTATGAACTATTGTTTGTAAGAGGAACTATTTCGTTTTACAATCAGAAATTGCAAATTTTTCCTGTTGGAGAAGGTTCTATGTGGAATGTTTCAATGTGATAAAATGAGTGATGTTGAATGGGAACTATTTCATTTTCGACTGTGTTTCATTAACTGTGGGAGCGTTCTAAATTTCTGAACCTATGTTCTTGCCTGAATGTTCTCTAGTATATTCTGTAATGTTTTCCACTATGATTAATGGGATTTTTTAACTGTTGATGAGCTATCTTGTCATGTATACTTTTATTCATGTTTATATGTTTTGGTTATAAGAACAACTATGTGTGATTTGCCATAACACGTGGACAGTATTGCATTACTCATGAACTAATATCTAGCTCTCTAGAGATAGTCTGGTTGGTATTTATTTTCGTGCAATGTGTGTGATTTAGATGCTTGGGAGTTTAATATGAGAGGTAAGAACCTACGCATCACATTGTGAATACTCCTTGCATTCTTTATTACTCTGCACGTTAAGTAGGAACTTGCACATCATCTTTTAAATAAAAAAATACAAAAATATATACGGTGGAATGGGCCGCAACTGGTAAAACCTTTATTTTGTTACCTGACCTACGGTAGCCGGACCATAAACCAGACGGATTCCCTACACCAAACAATCACGGGCTAATTGGGAACGTTGACTGAGGAGAATCCCTTGCTGTTTCTGCCAGCGATTTTCCAGGCCTCAACAATTTTTGGCACTAGAAAGAGGGCCGCCAGTGCATGTCTGGCCGAGGAAACCCATTTTCTTGAGACTATTCCACCGGTAACAGTTTAGAAAGTAGTGTGTTTCATAATCCAATTCCGGAAGAAGGGGGTAGAGAACATTTGTATTCTTTCGACAACGAAGTTGTTAATAATCTGAGAAGACACACTAGGGCATATGTGAAGAAGATTGGAGGATTTTCGATCATCCCTGAATTTCCTAGAAGAGAATATAAAAGGAAAGATCGTCCTATATTGGAAGACTCAGTGCTGGTTGGGGATTGGGAAGAACTTGTAGAAACAGCCTTATAGGAAGTTGTATTGCCTTTGAATCAAGTAGGCCCGGATACTCCTCACAGTTCTCCTATTCACACTCCTATTCTCTCACCCCCTCACTCTCCACCCAGACTCATGGTAGGCGTAAATGCAAATCAACCACCCAACCCACCGAATCCACCACCTGCCTGGAAATCCAGATCACCTTTGAACCTAACACCTCCTTTGCATGATTTACCCCAATCTTTTGAAAAGATGCTGCCCAAATTTGACCCTAACGAGAAGATACTAGTAGATGACCATTTGCAAAGTTTCTATTTGACAATAGAAGGGTTAAGGGCTGGGGAGTATGAGGATGTAGTTTGCAGACTGTTCCCACACACCCTCAAAGGAGCTGCCGCATCGTGGTATTTTGGTTTGCCTGCAAATTATATCCCTGATTGGGATATCTTTGAGAGGATTTTTAGAAGTAAGGATGCGACCCAAAAAACTCATGCAGCTCTCATGAAAGGACTATGCACCTTAAAGAAAGAAAGGAAGGAGAAGGTGCATAGTTTCACCCAAACATTTGCAGCATATCTTAAGAATTTTTCTGAAACTGACAAACCTTCGAACAAAGTCCTGATTGAATACTATACCTCGGCTTTAGGACCCAAGTTTGCCATGTTTGCCAAAATGAAGGCCAAGCCTACTCTAGAGGAAACCTATGAGGAGGCAGAGAAAGTAGAGGTTGAAAGGGAAAGTATCGAAGATTATGTCAAACGATTAGGAGAGAAAATTGTGGGAAGGAAAGCTTTGTTGTTTACTAAGCCTAAGGAGGAGCAATCACCAGATTTTGAAGGAATGGAAAAAATGATGTAGAAGCTTTGTAACAGAATCATAGACTTGGAAAAGGAAAAGGAAGCTCAAAAGTTCTACAAGCCCTATTACAAGAAACGGGAGGATAGCAATCAATCCCAGCCCCCCCCGCAAAATTTGGCATCTATGAATTTAACAGAGGTAGGAATGGACAATTTTTGCACTTTCCACCAACAAACCCACTCTGAAAAGAATTGTCCTCAATGGATAAACTCAATGACGTTGGTTATGAATCAGTTGTTGGATTCTAAATTAACAGAAGATGAAGATGAAGAAAGGAAAGACAGTAATACATCAACGAAAGAACAAGAGGATGAGACCATGGTTCTATGGGACTGTGTTTCGTTATTTGATGCCAAGGAAGAAAGGAATTTGGGATACAAGGATGTCATGGAAACGAATGTAACAACAAGAAGCCAAGGGTTGGCTAAAGAAAACAGTCTCATGCTCCCAAAGATTAAAAGGCTTCAAAGGAATGTTAAGAAATTTCAGAATAACTCCTTAGCTAATGAAGTTCTGGAATTCACCATCACCAGTCAAGATCCTAGACAGACTAATGTGTTCACCAAGCCCAATGAAGGGAAAACAAATAATGGTAAACCAAATCCCACCGAACCTAATATGGAATATGAAATTGTGGAGGATATAAAGAAGGTAAAGGTGAATATCTCATTATTTGAAATGTGTAAGGTGCCGCAGTAGAAAGAAAAGCTTTGGAAAGCACTCAAAGCATCAGAGGAAGGGCTGCCCACTGGAAATCAACCCAGGGAGGAAAAAATTGGAGAAGCAAGCATATAAATTAAGTCTAAAATCAAGAATCCACAGTTTCTCCTCATGTTTGAAATTTTTAACCACAACGTACATAATTACTTGGTAGACTCAGGGGTATCTGTTAACGTTATGCTACTGTCGGTCTACAAAAGGATAAATGGGAAGCCTAAACCATCCACCTGGAGGGTTGTTCAGTTGGATAGAACGAATGCGAAGGTAATTGGGGAGATGGAGGATGTTCGAGTCCGCTTATCTTCAAATGATAAGGTGTGTCAAGTTATTGATATTGTGGTGGCTGACATACCAGACGATTATGGGCTTGTTCTGAGTAGGGACTAGTCGGCAAAGCTAAATAGATATTTTGCCTCAGAATGGTCACATCTGTGGTTTCCGTATAAAGGAAGCCCGAATCAAATACAAATTTTGAGGGAGCCCCATATGAAATACAACGTTACTCAGTTTGAGGAAAAAAACGAACCAGTGGATTCTGTTTTGGGAAATTACTTTATTGAGTTAGAACCAGGAAATTACCAAGTAGAAGAATCCAATGACACATCAGATGCTCAGCCTGATCTCCTTCAGTTTTCACAGGCTGATGAAATCGATTGTAAAATAGTAAACTTAGCAGTAGAAGTAGATTCCCATACAGTTGTTAGCGATTTCTGGACACTTTTTTTTGACGGATCTAAAATGTTAGAAGGGCCAGGAGCCGGCTGTGTCCTAATAGACCCTGAGAAGAACAAACATTTTCTCTCATGTAGGTTAGAGTTTGAATGTAAAAATAACACAATTGAATATGAAGCATTGGTTCAAGGTTTAAGGAAAGCAATTGAATTAAAGGCAAATAATTTGAAAGTTTTTGGATATTCTGAAATAATTGTAAAACAAATTAGGAATCAAATACATTGCATTTCTCCTCACTTAAAAGCTTATCAAAATGAGGTATGGGATTTACTCAAATGTTTTAACACATTTAATATTATATCAATTCCAAGACTTAAGAATGCAGCAGCTAACTTGTTGGCCACATCAGCTGCTAGGCTTGTGCCATCTAATTATCGGTGCTCTGTTGAATTGCTTTCCAGGCCCTCGGTTCCAGATATGATTACCAACCTACGAGTGTTCGACGATGATCATCAGATTATAGAATGCTTAACGAATGACGAGGTATTTAAAGGGGAGATTATCGATGATGAAGAACATCAAGCCGAGCTGAAATTTGATAATTTCATCCCTAAAGGAGTCAGAACCTTAGAACAAATGTTTGATTTAAATGAAAAATTTAGAAGAGCAACAAACGTGAAGACTCATAGCTCATCTCTACAGTTCGAATTGATAAATTTAGGAACTGAGACAAAGCCTAAATATGTGAATCTTGGAAAATGCTGTTCACCAGCGAAAAGAAATAAGTTCATCGGTATTTTTAATCAATATAAAGATGTTTTTGCCTGGACATACAAAGATCTGAAGACATATGACACCAGTATCATCCAACATGTTGTCCCCATCAAATCTAGAGTCAAACCTTATCAGCAACCTTTAAGGAAAATGCACCCAAAATTGGAACCTCTAATCCAGAGTGAAGTCAAGAAATTATTGGATGCTAGAATCATTTTTAAGGTTAGACACAGAATGGGTCTCAAATCTGGTACCAGTTAGGAAGAAATATGGAGAAATCAGGCTATGTGTAGATTTCAGAAACTTGAATTGCACTTCAGATAAAGACAATTATCCTATTCCACCCATGGAGCAACTACTACAAATGGTCTCAGGTTTTGAACTATTTTTTTTATTAGACAGATTCTCAGGCTACAATCAAGTATTGGTAGCTGAAGAAGACAGATTGAAAACAACATTCAGGACCAGGTGGGGAACTTTCGCTTACCGAAGAATGCCCTTTGGGCTTATAAACGCTGGAGCTATGTTCCAGAGGGCTATGGACATAGCTTTCCACGGTTTGATTGGATGCAGTGCTGTAGTGTACCTCGATGACATCATGATATTCTCAAAGAGGAGAGAAGAACACGCATTTCATCTAAAGCAGATTTTTGAACGCTGCGAGAAATATGGTATCTCACTCAACCCCAAGAAGTGCATGTTCACTGTTACGGAGGGTAAGTTGCTGGGTCACGTAGTTTCAAAGAAGGGAATCTCCATAGACCCAGAAAGGATCAATTCCATTGAACAGATCCCCTTGCCCCATAATAAAAAGGGCATGCAATCATTTATGGGGACAATAAACTTCGTGCAAAGGTTTGTGCCAGATTTTGCTCAAATTGTTAAACCTTTACAGCAAATGGTAAAGAAAAGTGTACAATTCAAGTGGACTGAGGTTGAAAAGAATGCATTTATCAAAATTAAAACCGTGGTCGCGCATGCACCCTCCCTCAAAAGCCCAGATTTCGATAAAGATTTTATGCTGTACACTTTCGCATCTGATGATTCGCTAGTAGCTGTGCTTACTCAGAAGGAAGATGGGGGAGATGAATTCCCTATATCTTTTATGAGCACTGGTCTGCAAGGGGCCAAATTGAATTTCCCGGCTATAGATAAACAAGCTTATGCAGTGTTCAAAGCAGTGAAACAATTCAGGCCCTACATACTAAAAAACTGAACCAAGGTAATCGTCCCACACCCAGCTGTGAGGTCTCTTTTTGTACAGAAGGAGTTAGGGGAAAGAAGGGGTAATTGGGTAACCGCTCTTTAGGAATATGACCTCAATTTCAGGCCAGCTTCTATAGTTAAAGGGCAAGGGTTGTGCAGACTAATGACTGAAAATAGGAACAATGAAGAACACGCCTGGGAAGATGAGGCTGAATTACATTTGATGGATGTATGTCCTCTTTTCACAGCCCTAGAATCTTGGTATCGATACCTCATGCATTACCTTCAGACAGGATCATTTCCAGAACATTGGAATTGTAAGAAACGAAGAGCACTGTGTCTTAAATCAGCCTCCTATCAAATTATTGAAGGAATATTATTCAGAAAAAATTATGACAGAGTTCTTCTTAGATGCTTAGAGAAAGAAGATGCGAAGAAGGTAATGATAGATTTGCATGACGGGCCTGCTGGGGGACATTTTTCAGGAGATACTACATCTCACAAAATTCTCAGAGATGGATACTATTGGCCCACGCTTTTCAAAGATGCACACACCCATGTCAGGAAGTGAAACATTTGTCAAAGGTGTAGTGGAAGACAAGCTAAAGCAGCAGGGCCATTGAATCCTGTGATAATAACAGAGCCCTTTGAACAATTGGGGTTAGATATCATTGGGGAGATAAAGCCGAATTCTTCCCTACAACACAAGTATATTCTGACAACAACAGACTACTTCACTCGTTGGGTCGAAGCCATCCCGTTGCACAAAATAAATGAGAGTGCGGTCATAGACTTCTTGCAAGACCATATTATGACCAGGTTTGGAGTTCCAGTTTCTTTAGTTTTTGATAATGCTACTTACTTTTCCTCAATAAGATTAACTGCTTTTGCTCATGAGAAAGGTATTAAGTTGCATTACTCTGCTAATTATTATCCACAGGGAAATGGCTTAGCTGAATCTACCAACAAGAACCTAATTAGGATTTAAAAAAAAATGGTAATAGAAAATTAGAGGAGTTGGCACTCAGCTTTACCAAACGCCCTTTGGGCTGATAGAGTCACCCCAAGTCTTCGATAGGAGTGTCTCCATATACCCTTGTGTATGGTAAAGAGGCCATTATACCCCCCAATATCATGCTACCCTCTTCCATAATAGCTCAATAATCTAGAGGATTGGATAATGAAGTCTTGCAAATGAGGATATATAATCTCCTGAAGGCAGAAGAGTCCCGATCTAAAACCAGAGAGCACTTAAAGCAAAAACAAGAGGTAGTAAAAAGATGGTTTGATAAACACAAGGCAGGAACAAAATACTTTGAGGTGGGAGATTTGGTTCTCAAGTGGGATCACCCCCATGATGAGAAAGAAAAACACACAAAATTCCAACAGTTGTGGGTAGGTCCTTTCCAGATTGCGGCAAAGCTTGGCCCTTCAACTTATAAGCTGCAAGATTTACAAGGGTGGGAAGAGAACTTACCAGTAAATGGCTTATTTCTCAAACCTTATTTTTCCTGAGTTTTGTTTGTGTTCTTCTATCTTGTATATAGATAATTTGGCCTGGCCGTCTTCTTTGAGTTATGTAGTTTAGTTTTGTTTTAGTTTAAATTCTACTGATTTCAATAAAGGAGGCAAACCCGCGGTTGTATGGAGAACATCAAAATTTTGGAATGATTAAAATTCTTGGGTATAAGACTGTGTATTACTGTTTATCTAAAAGAGCTTCTTCCATTTTAGTAGTTTTCTCGAATAGCTATGTATGCATTGAAGTCCTACTTAACCCTTGTGAAATAAACTAGAATCAAAGGGTCTGGAATACTATTTTGAGGCTCCATCCATGTCACATTTAAAATGTCCCAAGGAGTGACAGTAAAGGGCCCATGGAAAAGAATCAAGGTAAACATTATATTATATATAAATGATCCCATGCTAAGAATTGAAGGCCAAAAGGCAGATAAGAGTCGAAAGCTCCTATGAAAGCATTATATCTCAAAACAAATGCTGAACCATATAAGTACTAAATCGTCGAAAGTTCCTCTCCGTCCGTGAGCTAAAACATGAATACATCTCTCACACAAAAGGACACTAGGGATAGAGGAGCCTGAATCAAAATTCAGAAAGAAAGGCATGCAGGAGGACTCATACAAAAAGAACAAAAGTTCAAAAGCACGAAAAGTGCAAAATGGCATGGGAATGAGGAACAAATGAATATTTTTGTTTACCATATGCTACAATCCTGTGGTGCCTGAGCTAGCAGCTACCTGAAGACAAAGGTAACAAATGAAATTCATCTTTCGTCCTCAAAAGAGTTATCTTGACTTGAAAATCCTGGTTTCCACTCTCCCAAATCGGACTATCATCAATGCTTAAAGGTACATATATTTTCCATTTGAGAAATCCAGATAGCTGGAAGAATTCAATAGGTTCATTTGTTGTTAACAGTCTGTCATTCAAGGAATAATCGTCCAGAGATCTAGGTTCACCAGGTAGTCGCCAATTGTTGCAGCTGCAAATGTTTCCCCCAAATTTTTAAATTTTGGACCCCCTCATGATTTTAATATTACCTTGAATCATTTGGATCCATGAACTCTTTGTCGTGGCTTTAATCTCGGACTATTTTTTGAGGTTAACTCTCTTCCTATTGTAAAAGATTGCTTATGTCTGAAGCTGTTGTGGGTCGCGGAGTTTAGAGTTTGTTTTGTTACCCTTCGAGCTGCATTTTCCTCTCGAAAACTTAGTTCCCGTGCTAACCACTATTTCAGAAGTTGTTTAAACAACTTATCAGCACCATGTTTCCTTAGGGAGCCTCCGTTGCGGAAATCGAACGATGTCCTTAAGTTATTTGTTGTCACGCTATTTTGTTTGGCTTGTTCACATTATTGGAGGAGTTAGTCTATTTATCTTCCGCCCTTGTGGCTCCCAAATAAACTAAGTATCCGACATACAACCACTCCGCCCGCCGATGCTTTGTCAGGTCTTCGTCACCTTGTGTTGGATCGGAGGCCGTAGTATTTCCTCCTCCGCCCTTGTCGCTGTGTAATGCACTGAGTGTCCAACATTGATTTCCTACCACTCGCGGACTGAGACTTTTTCACCTAGATTTTGAGTCTAGCTTTTTCGACTCCGATGAACTTAATGGTCTCATGGGTCCCGTTTCCTGTTGGAGATTTTCCAGCACGGCTGTGGGTAAGACTACCTCGGTCGAGGTTTTAGTATTTTAAGCCACTGATAAGTTTTCCCTCCTCATCGTTTTGTCAGTTTTAAACCCTTATGGATGAGACAGAGGTTCTGGCACTTGTTAAGGTTTTTTATGACAGTATAGGGCCTCTTTTGATGACTAGTCATTTCATTGATGCATTTTGGTTTTATTGAAAAATAAAGTCTTGATTAATGATACATGTCATGTAATTGCAGATGAACTCAAGAGATTTTTTATAAATTACTAATATGAGAAGACATAGCGGAGAGACGGAGTAGCAGAATCAATGGTGACAAAATCCCAGGCCTGGAAAGATCTGTCAGTTACCAAGTGGATCTCGCTTTGCTGAGTACTCTAAAAACGTAACACATGAAGTGAATCATGAGCACTCACAGAAAAGACAAAAATAGGGATATTAAACGATTTGGAGGAACCCAAAGGTCACACGCTTGGGGGCAGCCCAAGCGATTAGCTGATTTGGTTTAAATATAGGAAAGTTAGAACTTACAGGGGATTTTTCCCTTGGGAAAAACTTGTGAACTATTGTTTGTAAGAGGAACTATTTCATTTTACAATCAGAAATTGCAAATTTTGCCTGTTGGAGAAGGTGCTATGTGGAATGTCTCAATGTGATAAAATGAACGATGTTGAATGGGAACTATTTCGTTTTCGAATGTGTTTCATTAACTGTGAGAGCGTTCTAACTTTCTGAACCTATGTTCTTGCCTGGATGTTCTCTAGTATATTCTGTAATGTTTTCCACTATGAGTAATGGGATTTTTTAACTGTTGATGAGCTATCTTGTCATGTATACTTTTATTCATGTTTATATGTTTTGGTTATAAGAACAACTATCTGTGATTTTCCATAACATGTGGACAGTATTGCATTACTCATGAACTAATATCTAGCTCTCTAGAGATAGCTTAGTTGGTATTTATTTTCATGCAATGTGTGTGATTTAGATGCTTGGGAGTTTAAGACGAGAGGTACGAACTTGCGCATCACATTGTGAATACTCCTTGCATTCTTTATTACTCTGCACGTTAAGTAGGAACTTGCACATTATCCTTTAAATAAAAAAATACAAAAATATATACGGTGGACTGGGCCACAACCGGTAAAACCTTTATTTTGTTACCTGACCTACGGTAGCTAGACCATAAACCGGACGTATTCCCTACACCAAACAGTCATGGGCTAATTGGGAAAGTTGACTGGGGAGAATCCCTTGCTATTTCCGCCTGTGATCTTCCAGGCCTCAACAGGTAGAAAAAATTCATGTCTGATCTCCATTGTACACTAGAAGTAGCTGAGTTTCCACATAAATCCCGGAATCATAGCATTGCTCCCTCTGAATTATATCTGGTGAAGTCTATCTAGGTGTGACGGACTTTGAGAAAGTGTACATGTCATATGGAGAGGCTTGAAATAACATATGATTGTGAATTGAATTGGTTTTGTAGTGTTATTTGCAGGTACCTACGTATATTCTTGAGGAATTGATTGATCAACATACAGAAAGATGGATTCTTCAGCTCACATACCCCAAATCCTTACACCCTTCAACTACTATGATTAGAGGGAAGATATGTAGGTAGCCTTGCGTAATATTGGTCTGTTTAATATGACAACGGTAAAATAAATTGAGCCCTAACAGTATGTTGAGAATATTGTTTTTTTGAATCAGATTGATGAGGCGTTTGTCTTCATGTCCACTCATATCTCCTAGGATCTTTTGTTCCATCTTGAAGGACTAAGGACTCTGAAGGAAGATTGTGATAGTCTTGAATTTTTGTTTGGAAAATGGGATGAATTTCAAGGGTGTATTTTAGAGAATGAGCTCATTTCTCTACAACCCAATAGTTTCGAATCTATTAAGCAATTCTTTACAAAATACAAGTCACTAGTAATGCAATGCAAACAATGTGGATTAGAGAGGAAATATGGGAAGCTTGTGCTATCAGTGCTAAGAAAGCTTGGATCAGAGTTCTCAATATTTGTATCTACATTCCATTCCATAAGAGATTCCATCCCTAATTGGAATATGCGTTCTCTAGATGCTTTTGTTGAGTCCTTAACACAAGAGGAAGATAAATTTGCTCAAATGGGAGTGATTCAGACCTCAAAGAATCAATGACTCTTAGTGATAGACTCAAAAAATGTAAAAGAAAGAGGGAAGCACAAAGGGGAGGAGACCAAAAACACCGATTCAAATCCAAAGTAGAATAAAATATATTCCGAAGGAGCCTTGGGTTCCAAGAAAAAGAAGAAATTCGAGAAGACTAGATGTCCCTACTGTATGAGAGGATTTAATCCAGAGAGCTAGAGCATGATGAATACCATCGATCAAATACCAAAAATCATTGAACAAAACAATATTGCTTTTCCACAAAGAGTAAATAAGTCTGGTGTTGGACAACCGATAAAAGATCATGAGAGGTGCCATGCCTTGAAGGCAGGCCTCACTCAGTCGAAGGCTTACTTGATAGAGATTTGGAGAATCCAACCACATGGTTGCCTCCAGGTAATCCTTCATCACTCTAAATATCTCAGGAGTACCTAGCATTCATATGGGTGATCACTCACAGATCCCAGTTGTTGGGAAAATTTCTATTAAAATCCATCATGGAGAGTTCCAGAATGTACTCTATGTACCCTCTCTTGCAACAAATTTGTTATATGTTTATCATATGACACATATTGGCTCACCAAAGCAAGTTTTATTTGGTCCTGACTCAGTGGAGATATCAGATATCTCAACTTGGAATATTATAAGAAAGGGTGTTGCAAACCATGGCTCTAAGGCATATGAATTATCACACATTCTTCCATACTCAACTCCAACACAATATCAATAACCATTCGAAAGGGAATGTAAAAAATATCTTTCATATCCATTTGTAGATAATAATATGTTTGTTGGAACAAACCCAACCAGAAAAACCCATTCGACAAGGGTTCCCACTCTGTCGACACTCAAATCACCACGATTTTCTTGAGCACCGACCCAGACAGGTTTTACCATGTCTGACAACAACCATGAAGCAGATGAAGTCTCAACCGAGATGTTTGAGGGAGGGATGATAGAACCAAGTTTCCGCATAATAGAAGAGGACTATGGGCATTGACAATTCATCGACTTATCTATCATATTTGACCAGTGCTTAATCATATCAACATTTCCCTAACATATCGCATCATTCATTCATAGAAGAAATAAATATAAGAGAAAGAACCTTACTCTTGCACAAATAGATCTAAGAATATAATAACGTTCATAAGTAGTAAACATTTCATCATAGATCCATGTCACATAGTTAATTCATACTCGTCATGGGTTTCACAAAGCATAAAAACAAAAAGAGATAAAACAATGATAGTAAGGCAACAATTTAGATCAATCTCCTTCTCATTATATTAACTCTACGCAGTCAACTGCAGATTCAAAATAAACAATAATTCAGCTGATCCTTAAGATCCCGGTTCACAGTCCACAACTTTATTCATTCTGCGATCTCTTCTCTTCTGATTCATCCATGATCACATTTACAATTATTCTTCTACTTATAGGCTTGTGCCTTTACATTAATGGTCCACTTGGACAATTTCTAACTAATTCCTAACTAAATCCTAGCAACAAGTGACCAATATCCATGAAATATGGTCAAAAGTACAAAAAGTGAAACAAAATATTCAAAAATAATCTATTTTCCATCTTGCGCACTATCTTTGCCTTGCATGATGTCTTCTAAGATTGTGTAATATCTGCGATGTTGCGCAACTGGCTTACCCCAAACCCCTTGCCAACAGGTCCCCAACACAATGTTGTGTCTTTCCCTTGATCCACATCAGTTGGACATGGTGTATTTAATGGTTTTGATCTTGAAATATTCATATGGTTGCGTGATCTTGGCAACTTGTGTTTTGAATTTTTCAGCAAGTTCCTAGATTCCAAGCAAATATTGCTTTATCGAGTGTTCAACCAGCTTGGCATTCACTTCCTTCTTTCCCTCCCACATAACCTGTAGTGAAACGACTGCTTTTACCGACAACTGAGTGGCAATGACCTAGAACTTGTTGAGCTAGTCAGTGTGCTTTTGCTTCCTCTCCTGCGCCTTGCCAACACGTTGCTGTAGCTCCCTTAGCTCCGCTAACCTTGTAATTTGGACAATTGGTGGCATATTTTGTAGTGCCATCTTCAATGTTGCCAATTGTCCCTTGGCTTCCTGTAACTGCTTTATCAGTTGCTTTAACTGTTCATCTTGGACGAAATAACCCAAAAATTGTGTTGTTGTATCAACAATCTTCTTGGCATCCTTCTCCTTTTCTTTGAACTGTGCTGCGATATCATCGATGGCGCTCTTTCATTCCATGACTTGCTTTGGTGGGGTATCTGGGTAGCCCAGATTGTTAAGATAGGCATTATCATGTTGCAACTGCATGATAAATGCCCCGAGTCATTTTTCCTTTACTACGGCATCCAACTCTGTGGTGCTTTCAGGGATGTGCTGACAGGCCTCTGTAACAGCCTCTTCCACTTCGCCGTGACTAGAAAACAATTGCGCCTTTTCAATAAAAAGGTGTCTAGTCTTTTTCTTTAGCTCTGCTATTTCTTCTGCCATCTTTGCCTTGAGCTCCTCTTGTTCCTGCTTTAGAGCGACAATTTTCTTCTCTTTGGCATCCGTCAATATTTCCTGTGCATGGCGCAATTCCTCCAACTCTTTTCGTAGTGCCTGCTCATCCACTTTTGACCGCAAGTACTAGTTGTTGCTACCCTTTTGACGATCGAGCAACTCCTGGTTGGAAACCCGTTGCATGCGTACTAATGTCTGAGTGGACAACTTATTGATTTCTAGCACAACGTTCTGCAACTGCTGTAGTGAGGAATTCATGTCCTCTTGTCCAGCGTCCAACACAGTTGGGGGAATCTAAATATTCTTGACCCGTGGCTCATTTCTAATTGATGTTGTGTCCTGCATAGCGGCACTATTTAGTTCACTTCGTGAAACATCATTGTATATGGAATCTAACTTGGTGCATACCTCAACAAAGCCTTCCTGAGCTAACTTCCTCATTTCTTTCGCTACAGTGTTAGATGAGTCAGTGACGACCTTGATAAGCCATTGAAGTTGCGCCTCCATCATGGATCTGGTTTCGCTGCTCACATCCTTCTCAATTATCCTCTTAGTCCTTATCTCCTTAAGGATGCGTTGTGCATCTGGGTCAATTGGAGTATCTGTCGATGATTCACCATCCAATTCATGGTGAATCTATTGGTCAACTCTTCATATTGGATCGTCAGGTGCATATTCTAGTGGTCCTGCTGATACCTCACTGGAGCTAACTAACTCCCTCCATGCTATAGTCCAGTCATCAATTCACCTCTAATTCCTCATCCATCACCTTATAAGACATCGATAACCACTATTTATCTGGGTCACAACGAGATTGTACATGAGTGGTATGCAGTCTTATCGTGAACCGAGCGATCCTCTGATATTTGGCTGTGGACTCATTTGTCATTCAGGGAACTTTAACAGTTGCTTCTAGCAGTGCTTCCCAGTATACCCAAAAGTGGATCACGTAATCCTCTTCCCTACTAGGCTCCTCGACCCACCACACATTTTGATACCATGCGCCTTTGCACACCTTAACAGCTTCAACATCCATGCTTTGGTAGTCCTTTAGCTCCAGGAAATCTACTAATACGATGAGGATCAATAGACAGCTATATGTGAAAGGATGATCTCTGGCCTGAACTGCTACCGCATCCTCTATCAATTGGTTTAGAAAAAAGAGGGATCAATTCATTTGTACCCCTTCTGCACATTGTTGTGCAAACGCAATTTCTCCTGAAGTACATTGGATGGGGTGATTCTTTCTTACAATATTGTCGACAAGAATATGTGCCCCAATGCAGACTGCGCATTCATTGATAGTGTCTATCCGATAGGCCCTCCCGTCGTGTTGCAAGTCGAACCTCTCTTTCAACCTTGCGGCGAGCTGCTTATCATTATCTCTACCTTTGAAATACTGCGATGGGTATGGCCCATCCTTTGGCAACCCTGTAATCTCTGAAATCAAATCTACAGTGATTACAACTGGCGTGTCCAACCACAACATCCCTCCATGAAAGCAGGACACAATATGCTTGACATAGGCATTTTCCTCATTCATTCGCCGAAAGTGTGACATGTTAATGAGTCCCAACAACTCGGATTCATCCAATCCTTACGCCGAAGGCTGCGGGATACGTACTATGGGCCCTCGTGCGACTAAAGGTAATGAATCATAGGGCTCATTTGCGACGCCCTGTAATGCCAATAGGTCATGGTCCTCATACTTCATCTTCATCAGGGATGGGACAATATTGGTGTTGCACACCATCCCTTTTGGTAGTGGTGTTGTTATACACCTGAATGGCACCTCTCCGTCCGAGTGCTGATATCCCTCATGTCGGCACACAAAAGGACATCTATGGATTGAGGTTGCCTGTTTTCATTATACCTTGGTTGATGATGAAATACATTGTCTATATGCCCAGCTGATTACTTTGCCATTTGAAGATTTTGAGTAGCATGCGCGACTATCCCTATTTACATCTCACGCATCATGCGCGAGTTTTATGTTCAGCAAGTCGCGTATACTTGTATGCACGGGTTGCATTTGTATGGAGTCACGTATCATGCGCGGGTTTCTCTACTATAGACCCGCGCATGGTTTCCTCAAAATTAATATTTAAAAACACGAGTTAATGGGAGATTAGTTTATTCATTTACCTTAATCCCATTAACTACTGCAACCTCCCTAACCTTCGAGAACTGCCTCCTTTCATCCATATAAATAGAGGCCTTGGGGAGGGGGTTGGATATACATACTTGGAGAGCAAAGTTATGCTGGTGGATTGTCTACAGAAATATTTGGAGCAGAGAAACTCATAATCCTTTGGTGACAGAGGAGTCCTTGTTCAGACATTGGGTTGTAACCTAAACTCTTTCTATTATTGTTAATAAAGATATTACTTCTTCCATATGTGTTCTATATCTTGTGGATTGGTAAATGTTTACATTTCAATATGATATATTATTTGCCTAACCTGCATCTATATATATGAATTTCTTTGTATCTGGAAGAGTGTTTATTAACAGGTGAAGGAGGAACTATCCTAGAGACTCTGGAAGAGGATCAGAGAGGGAGAAGCTAGCTTGGATCAACCTTCGTATTTTACAAGTAAGTTCTTGTTACTTTCCTATTTCCTATTTTGTGCTTTTAGAGTCAAACTGTCTGCAAGTCATGAGTATGTTGGTAACCCCCCAGACCTAGGTTATTAGGTGAATTATCTTGTACAACAGAACTGGCGACTCCGCTGGGGAAGCCTAGTCTGCTTTAGGTCTTTTTCTGTTGTCCTGACCAGTCATTGCTCGAAGTTTTGTTTGTGATTGTTGTCCTGCTTTATTACTTACTGTAGCATTTGAAAGTCTTGGGTATTTCTCTGTTATTGAGAATTATTTTTATGCCCATACGTGGGTTGTCTCACTAGACAGTCGCAAATATTGAGTTCCATACGCGGGTTGTTCCACTGTACAGTCGCGCATCGTTCGCGACCTGCACTACTACACAGTCGTGCATAATCCTGAAAACTGTGATTTTTGTGTCAAAGTTTGCTTGTTCTTTGGCCTGTTATAAGTCCTATTTTCTGTTAAGACTTTCTTTAAGAGTGTTGCAGAGTTGGCTAAGTGTATCAGGTGATCACATCTTAGTAATTTTCGAAGCCCTTGGGTTCTTTTTACTTGTTTTATTTACTGTATGCATCTTGAAACTTTCTGGCCTGTTTGGGTTGTTGGTTTGAGTGCCTGAGTCTAGATCAGTGATCAGGGTCTTAGACTCTGTTTGTCCAGTTTACTGTCTGTTAGTTATTGGTTTGCACTTGCTTGTTTAAAATTCCGCAGTGATTTCTTGGTCATTGTCTGCACCCAAGTTGAGGTCCTAGCCTGCTTTTCTTGCTGGTTTTTAGGTTCTGTTTGCCTGTTAGTTTCAGTTTGTGTTTTTTATACAGTCTATAAGTGTCAAGTTTACTCAAGCTTTGCATTTATACATGCACAATAGTTTTTTGAGCATTTAAAAAAAAAAAAAAACATAGTTAATCTTTTGCATTGTAATTTTTGCATTAGAGTAGTGTTTGTTTCAGTTTAAGAAATACTATCTCAGAAAAATACAAAAACATATAGGCTTAGTTTCTCTTTTTGCTGCATATAGTTCATCAATATTTATTTGAAAAAATGAAAAGAAGTTTATTTCATAGTGATAGTTTGCTTTAAATGCACCTTTTACTTTCATTTATTTCCCGCTGAGTCAAAACATCATACAGTCCATCACTTCCACTTCCTTTGAGTAAAGAACAGCCCTTAAAATTAACGCTTTAATTTAAAATCTATTAGTAAGTTTTTATTTTTAGGGCCTTCCACCTACTAGCTTAGGCTAGGTTTGTGGGCTAGGGAGTGTAAACTTCCCACAAACTATAAACTCAGACGTAGTGGGATTTTCATTAGGTAAATCCTTGGTTCTACCGCTGTATCTGGGAAGCTCCTCTCAAAAGGGAGTTAAGCACTAGGCCATGTGGAGGCTTGGACAGAGGGGATAACCCCCTGAATCCTTGTCAAAACGTAACCCAGGACTTTTACGCATCTGGGGATTCTGTCTAGGAAGAATTTCGGGCTCAGCTACCCTGCCCATGCATACGAGTTCGACTTGCGACTGTCCCCCCAGACAGTAGGTATTGTCAAGGTAGCCTTAGTCTCTTGTCTTTTTAGGGCTCATACCCAGGTAAACCAAAAGGTTATTTCTCGTTCACCTTGACCGAACTTGGAAGGTAACCCTTGTGGAAAGTGTAGGAGGGCGGTTGGGTGATTCCTCCACTTGTGCCTAAGAACCCCTCAAGGACGCCAAGTAACTATTCATCAGCTTTCTTCGGGAAAGCATATCTTTATAGCCTGTTTTGATTGCTTGAGACTATAG
>LPNX010452060.1:7047-177968 GCA_001517045.1 Pseudotsuga menziesii
CTCACATGGGGTAGTACTTTGTATTTTATGTGAGAAATCCTCCTACACCATAGTTCACTTGGGATATTGACCACATGAAAAAGGCTTGTTTCCAAATGGCCCTTAAGTTTTTATAATCCTCCTTCTTCTTAACCAATGACAATTGCATCTTCAGTTGATTTTCCTTTGGGCCACATAAGTACTTGTCCATCTATAAACACAACCATATTTCCTTTGTTATCTAATGTTGAGATGGAAAGTAAGTTCTTCTTCAAACCTAGTACATATAAGACTTTCTTCATTCTAATGGGAGTTTTAGAATCAAGATTATAGCTTGATTCACCAATACCTTTGATATGATATTGATAGTCATCTCCTAAAGATACTTTCTGAGGAGAGTTCTTTTCTTCAATTTTTGATAGGGTTTTCTTCTGTCATGTCATGTGCTTTGAAGAACCACTATCAATAATCCATGTAGCTTATCCAGGTGTTACAGACCCAGAGAGTGCATAGAATAATACATACTCGTTTGCATCTTCTTCTTTTGCTTGTTTTCTTTGAGGTCCTTCTTCCTCTTCTTCTTCATATTCAACTAGGTGTGCATGATGTCTTTTGTTGTTCCTCTTGTATTATTATTTCTTCAATGGAGAATTTATGGCAAGGTGTCATATCTTGTGACAATTGAAACATTGAAAGTTGGAGTAGTCTTTCCTTTTCCTTTTGTCCTTCGAAACCTCTTTGGAGGTTGGGACTCCTTGTGGCTTTCATTATTGAAGTTAGATTGACTTCTTCCTATTTTAGTATGGGTGGCTAAGGCTTCATCATATTATTTAAGTATAAATTCTCTATTGGATACTCTAGCCTCCTCTTGGATGTAATCTTCCCATGCAATGTTAAACTTCATGCTTTCCTTTTTGGAACACATAGTTTGGATGAAACAATCCTAAGGTCTAGTGATACCATTGAGAGTAGTCATAACTAGTTCATCTTCATCAAGGGATTCTCCAATGACTTCTAGTTTCTCCTTGAACTAGGAGACCCTTGTGAAGTAGTCTTGGATGGATTCTCATTGGCTCATCTTGTTACTTTTCAATTGAGCTCTCAAATTCATCTTTTTCTTGATGTTCCTTCCTTCATACATTCTGGATAGGGAATTATACATTTCCTTCGAGGTCTCTTTGCATAACACTTAACAAATCAAGTGATCTTTGATAGAATCAACAATGATCCTCATTGCCCTAATTAGGTCCTTCTTGTGGTTCTCCTTAGCTTCATCTTCTTCAGGTTCTGCAACTTGTTTTATCATGTATTTATCAAGATCATTCTCTCTAATAATGAGACCAATCCTATATTTCCATGCTCGAAAGTTTTCTATTCCTTCTAGCTTGTCATCAAGCTTAGTGCTTGGGGCCATCTTATTCAGGAGGTCACTG
Organism: Pseudotsuga menziesii; assembly: GCA_001517045.1. Taxonomy (NCBI): domain Eukaryota; kingdom Viridiplantae; phylum Streptophyta; class Pinopsida; order Pinales; family Pinaceae; genus Pseudotsuga; species Pseudotsuga menziesii. Next base: position 8,460 of record LPNX010452060.1, read on the forward strand.
AAGAATGAAATTTCTCAAAATGAAAAAATGGCCTTACTAGGAGAAGTGCTTGATTGAGGTGATTTGATTGTTACACTTGATTTTTGGAGATTCTGAATCTTCACCTCTCAAAATTGACTTGTGATATTCTGATCTACATTTTCTACAGTTTTCTAGTTTTCTGGTTTTTTGCAGTTTTATGGTCCACCTCCAAACTAGGGTTTAAATTTCCTAGAGATCTACCCACTCAATAACTTCTATCTAGGGCTCAATAGATGCACTCTAGGGAGGCACAAATTTCTATGCAATTAGATCTTCAAAATTCTAACTTTGACTTAAACCCTAATTTCTTGTCAAAGGGAGAGGAGAGAGATTTTCACCTTGTGAAATTTGTTCTATTCAAGCTAGATTTGATACCATGTTAAAATTCCTTATGCTAAGCTAGATATAATTACTATTCAATTCAATTTCACAACAAGAGCATATGCATGATCACTGAAAGAAACACAATTAGAATATAGAAATAGATTCATCCTGGGAAACCCTCTAGGGGAAGAAAACCTAGTAAAATTTCCTCTATATAGATGTATCAAAAGTACAAAGATAAAACCCCAAAAAGGTTCTCCTTCTCCTTGCAGATATGTTGCTCTCTCTCTCTCTCTCCTATGCGCTATACACAAGTGATTGTGTGCGTTTTAAATTAGGAACACACCTCCTCTATTTATACTCTTTCTTCAACTTGACTTTTTCCCTAACAGGTCATCCTCAACAAACTTACTGGGAAAAATTCACCTCGGAAGAAACAACAAAATATAATATTATATTTTGGAGGGTTCTATTGACACAGCTTACAATGGATTTTTTACCTCATGAATTTATTATGACCAAATATAATAGTAAAATCTTGATGGAGGAATAAACCACCTCTGATAGCTTACATCAATAAAATACATTTAGAATATCTTCAAAGTTACGATATTTCAACACATATTGACTGATTCAGATGATGTGAGTAGCATATTGATTGGTAAAACTTGATTGGACAAGTTGATTATACAGATTGATGAGTAGTGGAATATTTGCGCTGCATGGACAGTTGATGAACAATGGTTAGTGGTTGTGCAATGTGGGACAAATTATGCAGTGTGGTAGAGGTGTTGGTTAGTATTGGAAAGGGGTTGGTGTGCGGTATCATTTTCAATAGGAAGGATTTCAACAAAGATAAAATTAAACCATGGCGAAGGAAGAAGGCAACAAATTAGGAATTTTTTGTTGACTCAGTTAGAGATTGGTCAAGTGGACCATTTTGTAATAGCGTAGTGAGCCTATAAGTAGAGTTAGGATTGTAAATTAAAAGGTCATATATCTGGGCATCTATTTATTGATCAATTAATCTAATGTCTATTTTTGTAAGAAGATTAATCGACTAAGGAATGTTTTTGACTTTTTCAATTTCATTCTGGTATTGATGGGGGGAAGACTTTGTCCTCTGAAGGGAATTTGATCCCTATTTTGGAATTTTGAGTTGTACTCTCGTAGTTATGTGAAATGCATTGTTTAATGTGAATTTAGTGTTTTTTGAATTATTTGGGTAAAATCTACGATGGATCCGATGAGTTGATGAATGGTTATGCTACATCTATGTTTTCCCTTTTACAGTGAATGATGTGAAGTATCATGGTACTTAGCGATTTAATGCATATTTATGTCCTTGTTGATGTAAATCTGAGTAAGTATGATTTTGAATGATGATGATAAGTAGCTTTGGCTAATAGGATGGCTGTGAATTTGGATTTCTTGGTGTTGTTGCGATAGGGTAACAGATAATGTGAAGTCCTCTTCCCACTATGGAAACTTGGTTCCTACAACCCTCCCTCAAACATCTTGGGTTAGACTACACCTGCTACACTTGCTCTGTAGGTGTTGCTAGAAAGGTTAAATCCTTTATGGGTCAATGTTTAGGGAGTCTATGTTGGTATTTGCTGATAACAGTGTGATGTGAATCGATGTCGACATAACTATGTGTGTGCTAGGATCTGTGCTAGTCACACCTTTGTGCTGATGTCGAATTCTACTGCCCTTTGCAGCTCTTTTTCTTGTAGTATCCTTGTCCCAAGTACTGCGTTTGTAAGTGTTTGCATTAGTTGTGTGACTTGGTGGAAGTAACCTGTTACATGTTGTGTTACCTTCACTTGATTGTCGTTGGTCATCATAGTGATTTCTTCCAGTACCATGTTTACCATGTTTATATGGTCATGCGATAACCCTCGATGTGAACTGATTCGGGTGATTCTTCTGTGCTATCTTGATCGTCAACAAATTTTTTGTGATTCTAATTTTCTTATGATTGATGGTATCAATCACATATTCCCTTTTTTCCTTTACTAACCCATATTTGGTTCACATCTTTTCTTCCAGCTTCTTGTCGTTATCTTTTCCTCGAAATTACTATGACAGGTTGACCCCTAACTTGGGTAGGCCAGTGATTTGGGTATCAAATCGACCGTAATTTGGATATTTTTCCCCAACCATAAATAACCACCATGTAAGCATGCCAACATCTTCTTCAAGCACACATTCACTTCTGTGCATTGTCTAAAATGCGGCATATGGATGATTGACAATAGACCAAACTGTTGCAATCCCAATTCCCATTGTGTAGGTTCCCTAGCAATTAGACCTCCTTCATCGTGTTCTCTTTTCTCATAGGTTCCCTTGGTTCATTCCATAAATTCCAATATGTCGTGGTCGTTGTATTGTATATTTTGAAACTACGACACTATATTGGTCATCACATGGATACCTTTGGGCGTTATTGACATCTTGATAGCATACTTGTTGGTTTTTCCCACCCATACTACTGGTGCCCCTTCCATTCTTGGTGGTCCGTACCTAGGAATGTTTTCTAATATTGTTGTCCCTTGTAGTTTTCCATTTCTCATTGTTTCTTCTTCTTTCATAGTTGATGGACCTGCTTCTCCCTCTATTGTGGATCCCTCTCTTCAAACCTCATATTATCTTGGTTCTTCTGTCCAAGGTGATCAGATGATTAGCACTCCTCCTTCCTAACTAGCTACCCTACTATGGATACAGTCTCTTGCATTTATTCTATGACGGTTTCCCATGAAATCATATTTTATTGCATGCTTGTTCTTGAGATAATATGCACCATGATTTCTGCAACACCTCTAGTCTCACTTACACTACTCTTCTCTAACTCTTATGCTCTTTTCTATGAATATTCTTCTTGACACGTTTAATAGTTTGAACCATGCCCCTTGGTCCAATTTTATAGAATTCACGCCTTTTGTGCGATGGATTTGAACCATCATTTTGAAATACTCATTGATTGACCAAATCCTCCATTGATTCTGCAAATCTAATGTGATCCTTGGTCATTAATTACAAATTTTTGCAACTTACGTCATCTCCTACATGGTGTATTTGCTTCATTTATTACCTGATTTGACCAGGTTGTGCCTTGTCCGATATCGACAAGTTCCAAATCTTGTCACAGTGTAACTTTTCTCATATCTCTTCCTTCTATCGACAGAATTCCTTCAAAAATTTCCAATTTTTTTCCTCAGGTCATTGGAATTGGTGTTGCACCTGAATATCTTGATAGGGCTTTATACGAATCCAATTTACTAGTTTTGGAAAAAAAAATACTTCGTCTAACTGTTGCAACTATACCACACCTCCATTGGTAATGAAATGTATGATGTAGGGACCAAGCCAATGCATCTGAAGCTTACCTGGGTGCTTCACAAACTTGCTGTCACCAAGGAGAACCATATCTATGCGTTGGAAGTGATTTGTTTTTATGTGGATATCATGTTATTCCTTATGTCGATCCTTTTCTACTTGCTCATGAAATCATGCAATGAAGTGGTCCTCTTCAAGGCATACTAACTACGTCAGTATTTCCACAATTCATCTTTTGTCACTCATTCTTGTTACAGCTGTGTTGACGGGCCGAATTGGCACGAGTGTCAACCAAGAGACAACCCGATCCAAGATTTTTCGAGATGCTCTCAATCGTTTAAGTGGCTGTCCCTGACGGGATTAAGGCCCCATTGCCTTTCCTAAATTACTCCTAGCTACAGGAGAAGGCTTCCAAAAGGAAAACTAAACTATTGTTTGTTAATTAGATCTACGTTATACCTACGAATATACAAATAAAACTAATTGATCTGATTGCTAATTAATTAATATATTACAAAATTAATCATTGGAAATCAATCTACTCAATCAGTTAATTCATAATACAAGAATAAATAGTTAAATGATATTAACATGCTCAATGGATTACAAAAGGGAATACATTATAAACACATGTACACTAATCATAGAATCAAAAAATAATTTTAACAGTGGTATAAATATAGAAATATGATTCAATGGATTTTCAATAAAATAATTAAAAGAAAAATCTTAACCTACTCTAAATCCTATCCTGATCAGGAGCGTAAAAAAAACATTAACCTCGAATCAAATTGCTAATAAGGCTACTGTGTTGATATTCTTGAAAATATTCAGAGGAAATTCAGAATTTACACAAGATCACACAGTGAACATCTAAATCACATATATTTATTGGTGACAACACCAAATTTAGAACATGACATATATCAGCAAATCAAAACCAGCGTAAGTCGACAATTATACATGATGTATCTGCATAATTCATTAAAGAAATCATGACAAACATAAATACTGTAGAAAAAGTGACAAGATCAGAAGATATCATAAACACATTCGCATAGCATAAATACTGAGAATATATATATATATCACCAGTTAAAAGTGCTGTAGCTGCCGACAAAAAATTGTCTGAAGTCACAGGAAAAATAACAGTGATCTTGTCATGTGCCTTTTCACAACTCTCGACCCCCATCCAGTAATACATGTCTTCTTTAAATACAAATTACTTCACATGAGGACAGTTCTATAAAATTGGAAACTATAAAATCAAAATCATAACCAATTTCGTTAAAAATGACAAATGCCTCATGTCATTTTTCTATATGCATACTAACGTCTTGAAATTGGAAAGACTCTGTTTATAACACAAAATCATAAAATCGACAAAGGCACTAATGATATAGTGACACCTGGGAAACATTACTACCAATCGATTTGTTCCCGATTATCCAGGGATCATCCCGAACATAAGCGATTGCCAAAATCCAAAAAGAAACGCATCGACAACATCACCCTCGATACTACACATAAAATAAATATAATTAAAACACACACAAAAACAAAATAAAATAAACAAAATATTGCAAAAAATCAATACACACCAATACCTGTAACAAAAAATAACTTGATTATCACTTGATTACAACTTCAAACCTGAAACCAATAGTAAGTGCGCCCAAAACATTATAGATTAACAGGAGCAATAAACACCTAGATATTTACACCATTTGCTGGGTTCTGCAAATTCCCTTTGAATTGCATCAGTGTGACCTGTGCATTCAATTCACGGAACTTCTCCTCGTTCTTATGACTCTCGTTTTGTAGTTTCAGGACTCTACGAATTAACCTATTCTTATGCTTCTTAAGACGGAGCAGACACTTATCACCTGAATCAACTTTCTCTTTCAGCCTCAAATTCTCAGCTCTGATAACATCATCACGTGTCACCATCTCTGTCAGTTCTAATTCCATTCTATGGATTTTATCTAACAGACAACTAACAAAGAGTGGGTGAGTGGTTTCACCAATTTGATAAGCCACAGGTAAATTAACTTCAACAGACCTGCCTTTTATTGGAGAATCGATCACAGGGTCAACCTAAAGATTCTTATCAGACACATGAGGACTACTATCTGCAGGGTTTACGAAAGGATCATGATCAACATCAAGACTGTCATCAGGTAAAACAGTTTTTTCTTCCTCATCGTCAATCACGACTGTTTCGATGTTAACATGATTGCTCACTGCAGACCTAATAGCACGACCCTTGGATAACATACTCCTTGTAAACCTACCAGAGAACTTACCATTCAGCCTTTTGCCCTTCGGTTCACAGGTATCCTGATTACATTTCGGCGTCATCGACGATAGATTTGAAGACTTCCTCATGCACTTAGAAGGCAGATGAGTACTGGGACTACTCACAGGAGTGGGAATAGAGTCATTACAAACACTGGGGTTCATACGGCCATTAGGGTTTGACACAGGCTCATGCACAGGCGAAACCGAAACTCGACTAGGCTCTTGATGCCTTACACATTCTTCAGGGAAGTCAAACTAACAATGACAGAAGGCCAAGAAGCCATTCGACTCGATAAACTCATCCCATGACCGATTATGCTTAGATAATTCTTTCTCAATTAATATCCTCACTAAGCCGTGATGAAATAGACTGTGACTAAGGTTCTTCGGCCCCTTCTTAATGGCCAAAGACATCTTAGACATACTCTGAACTAGATAATGAGGCAAATTAAGAGGAAAACCGATAAACACAGCCATCAACTGAAGGTGATAGATATAAGCAGAGGAGAGACAACCTTTGCAGGTCACGTACCTATGGATAACATCGAGGACAGGTCGCCAGACTTTCTTGAAGTATTTCCTTGATACCTCAGTTCTGAAAGAAACATCTTGACAAGGATTCTTCAGCATTTGCGTCCACTCAGTCATTTCCATCTGCTTATACTTGAACCATCGTTGTCCTGTCAATGGCAAACTAGTAGCAAGAGAAACTGAACGCTCATCAACCCTAAACCGGAGATCAGCTACCTTGACCCAAGAATTGGCCAAGGACAAAGCAAACAACCTAGTTACTTCTGGGTTCGAATCCAAGAATTTGCAAATAAATGGAAACCATCCTACTGTTTCAATCTTAGCTGAGAGCTCAGGATTTGAATCGAGGAGTTTCATGTCGCTGGGTTCGACTCTGACCACAGGAGCCATGACTGCCTGTGCAAATGCACGAAACCAGACACAGAAAAGGTACCACAAATCGAAACACGACAACGAAATAGAGAATGAGCACTCAGGATGTAAACCGAGCAGCACACATAAGCAATGGAACCCAAGGTTCTCATAAACAAACTGCGCCATGAATAAAACCAGACGAGACCACTGTAAGCTTGGCATGCGGGAGGGAGAATAACCACGTAGAGTGGTAATCAAGCGATAAAGGAATTGATGGCAAAGACTCCAGATGAACTCATGTTACCATTATTTATTTGGAGTACTTGAAATACAATCATACCGTAAATGAATCACAGGTGTTCAACGCACAGGGAGACACGATGTTGAGCTTGTATTGGAAAGTCAATGTGATTGACAGAGTTAAGTACAGGTGCAATAATACCATATCAACCTTGCAGCTGGTGGATTGGATTCGGAGGCGATGACATAGATCGAAACAATCGTGAGGATTAAACCTTAGACGTTAATGTATACACCTTACCGTATGATTATATAAACCTTCGAAGGTTGCGAGCATACGACGCAAAATAAACCATCACACCAACAACAAACCTTCATAACATGAATCATATTATAAAAAACGACATTAAACATTTATAGTATGAGCAAATATGATTCGGGGTTTGTAAAAATGAACTTAGGAAGATGCATGTTTGCATAAATTATTAATCCTTCGATGTTCTAGGACCTTGTCAAACTTGCAATAAACCAATGACACATATCCATTAGTTAATATTCAAGTGAAGACCTATAACAAGCAAAGATTATCCCTTAAGTTGTTAAGACAAATTCATCCAAAGTAATGATTTTAATGCAGTGATTTATGCCCATTAACCATAGTTCACACAGGTTGTAAAAAAAATTCATCGATTCAGTAGCTCGTGAAATGTCACCATTTCAGTAGCTATCAATTCTTTAGATTTACTATAAGAAATTCGAACATTTCATCAAAACAAAATAAGATTTTGTTTGATGAAATATGTTTTTTAAGGTTGTTGGGTAGTGGCACAACAGATGGCGACTGACTAGGCGGAACAATTATCTCTGATTTGTTAACCTGAAATCATGCAATCAAAGAAATTAGATCCTTCATGTATGCCATCATAGAGAAATCAATATTTTAACATCTTAAACAGATTCATGAATTCCACATCTCTAGAAATTTACCAGAAATTTACACCTTTGGTTATTTATTTGATAAAAAATTTAGTCTCTCACAAAAATAAGACCAAACGAAGTAAAACAGTAAATGGTTTGGTTTTAAAGAATAAAATCTCAATACCACAAGCATGACCCTGCTGCCAGTAGGCGTCTATAGCCTCGACAGGGTTGCTTCAAATCCCAAGGAATGCCAGTATCCCATCTGCTAGTTATAGATATACAATTCTAGTTAGGTTGAACTGTTACCATCATTTTTTTTTATATACTTCTGAAGGCCACGATTCTGTCTTGGTAACCAGATAATAACCATGTCAGTCACCAATCTGCACCACAGTAAATAAACCGGCTCGTAATGAGACCTTTTATCCCTCAAAGTTTTCTGTCCAAGGGCCATTGTCCAGGATTGGTGACCAGAAATGACAATGTTACTGGATGCAAACCTATTATCCTGAACAGACCGGCTCGTTATGAGACCTTATGTCCTTCAGATTATTATGAAAATATTCAAATCCAACCATGGCCAGAATGTACTTATACTTGATCTGTAGTGAGATTGTCTTAGTGGATGGGGAGGCAAGTCCAATTCTCTTTACGATAAGGGATGGCGTAAAAGACTTAAATAGATAACCTTGACAAATACTGCCCTAATTCCTTTGGAAAAATCTTTGTAGAGACTCATATTATTGATTTATATTAACATGATTTGAGAATTTCTGGTAAAATCTAGAAAGATGAAAAACTGCTCACTGTTCAAAACGTAAAACAACATGACGATTTTCAGGATAGTAAGATCTTCGTGCATGATTTGTAGATCAATCACAGAACTTGATAACAAAATCATCAGGTTGCAGTTTGATAAATTGAGCAGACTCAACAATATGCAAATAAAAGGACCAATGAATATGAGAAAATATTCAAAGCAAACAAGTAAAATAAACACACTAATAAATTCCACAAACCAAGCACACCACACCAGGTATGTACAGGATAATCCCTCGAGGGGGATTAGCAGAAATATTTCTTGATCAGATGACCATTTACCGGAAGGTTCTCGATGTCCCCCTCCAGCGTCTGTAACCTGAATGTGCTAGGACCAAGTTTTTCTGTAATAATAAATGGTCCCAGCCACAGGCATTGGACTTTAGTATGTTTTCCTCTATCTTCATGCTCCTTGTCCCATTTCAGAACTAGGTCACCTACTTCCAAATCCCTACTGGTTGATTTTCTATGATCAAACCAACGCTTCACATTCTTTTGGTGTTGGTCAAACTTTTTTCTAGCCAACTCTCTATCTTCTTCCAGTTTAAGAAAGGTATTGATTCGATGTTCCATGGCAGAACATGGTGTCTCCTGTACTGACTGGGAGAGTTGTAGAGAGGGTAAAAATAGATGAGGAGGCAAGATAGCTTCCTTACCATATACCAGAGAAAAGGGAGAATTACCTATGGAAGCTTTGGGAGTCACTCTGTCAGCCCACAAGGAATTCGATAAGGCGTTGTGCTAATTTCTATGATGATTAACCACCGTGCGTTTCAGAATTTTGATTAAATTTTTATTGGAAGACTCAGCGAATCCATTACCCCGAGGGTAATAATTAGCTGAGTATTTTAACTTTATGCCCTTTTCCAATGCATATTCTGTTAACTTTATAGAAGAAAAATATGTTGCATTGTCAAAAATTAAAGATTCTGGAACACCAAACCTGGTGATAATAAAAGAGTCAAGGAATGATATCACCTGTTCTGAGTTAACCACTCGCAAGGGGATGGATTCAACCCATCTAGTGAAATAATCGGTGGCTGTCGGAATGTATTTGTGCTGCTATGAAGAAGCTGGTGTAATTGGACCAACAATGTCCAAGCCCCATTGTTGAAATGGGACTTCAATAATAACATGTTGGAGAGGTAGTGCTACTTTCTTAAGCCTACCGCCAGCTTTTGGACACTCTTGACATTTCCTAGCAAAGGCATATGCATATTTGAACAACGTAGGCTAGTAGTAACCAGCTTTGAGTACTTTATGTGCAGTGGTTTCCCCACCAAAGTGTCCCCCAGCTGATCCTGCATGCAATTGAGACAACACATTATCAGCTTCATTATTTTCTAAACAACGAAGGAGAACCCCTTCAAAATTCTTTTTGAACAGAATGTTATCAATCAGCTGATAAGGTGCAGATATTAATCTCAAAGCCCTTTTTCTATGTGAATCTAAATGTTCAGGATCATTCCCATGCAATAGAAAAAACTTAATATCATGGTACCAGGAATCAGAGGGATCTGAGATTGGAAAAACTTCCCTTTGGAACAGAAAATGTTCATAAAATAAGTGCAGATCAGATTCGGAGTTGTCTGAAGATCCAGCTGCCAACTTGCAAAGTCCCTGTCCTCTGACAATCTTTAAAGGCTTGATTTCTAGGTCATACTCCTGAAGTGCTGTGACCCAATGGGCTTGTTTTTCACGAAGGTCCTTCTGCACCAAAATATTTCTGACTGCGGAATATGGCACAATGACCTTGGTATGAGACTTCAGCAAATAAGGCCGGAAATGTTTTACTGACTTAAAAACAATGAATGCCTGCTTGTCTACTTCTAGATAGTTCAGCTCTGCACCATTCAAACCATAACTCGTAAAAGCAATGGGAGCTTCATTATTTTCCTGTTTTTTTTTGCGTTAGAACAACAACATATGAAGAGTCAGAAGCAAACGTGTACAAAATAAATGGTCTAGAGAAGTCTGGGCTTATTAAGGTAGGAGCTTCAGCAATCGATTTTAATATATCATGAAAATATTGCTTTTCTTCAGCAGACCATTTAAACTCAGCATCTTTCTTTATCATTTTCTGAAGTGGTCTGACAATTTCAGTGAAACCAGGGATAAACCTGGAGACAAAATTTATCTTCCCTAGAAATGACTGCATAGTTTTCTTTGAGTGAGGCATAGAAATCTGTGATATGGCCTAGGTATGTTCCGGGTCAATATTGATACCTTGTTTTGAAACTACAAAACCCAATAGCTTACCTTCTGTAACTGCAAAGATGGATTTCTTTGGATTCAGGGAAATCCCATATTTCCGTCAACGCTCAAAGACCCTTTTAATATGTGTCGGATGGTAAGCTCTATTTTTTGAAAATATAGTTATGTTGTCAAGGTAAATGACGACAAATTGGCCAATCAGGCCTCTGAACGCAATATCCATTTCCCTTTGAAACATGGATCCGGCATTAACTAAGCCAAATGACATTTTCATGTAGGCATAAGTTCCCCAAGGGGTTCTAAAGGTTGTTTTCAAATGATTTGCTTTAGATACTAGCACTTGGTTGTATCCCAAAAATCCATCTAAAAGTGAAAACATTTCAGATCCGGAGACCTGTTGTAATATTTTTTCCATTGGAGGAACAAGATAATTATCTTTTTCTGAAACCTTATTCAGATTTCGTAAATCGACGCATAGCCTGATATCACCATTTTTCTTTCTGACAGGGACGAGGTTTGCCACCCACTCGGCATGCTGCACTATAAAAATTATTCTAGCAGTGAGGAGTTTGTTAAGCTCTTTCTTAACAGCCGGTTCTAGGCTAGGGTGCATTTTCCTCAATTTTTGCTGGAATGGTTTAGCCTGTTCTTTCATGGGAATGACATGTTGCATTATGTTGGGATCAAATGTATTGAGATCGTCATATGTCCAGGAAAAAATGTCCTTAAACTCATTAAAGATCCGTATGAAGGCTGTTTTTTCTTGGGGAGTACATGTACTGCCCATATTTACACATTGAGGGTTGTGTTTAGTGCCTAGATTTATAACTTCAGATTGCATAATGGAGCTGTTGGTCTTGCAGTTCCTTGCACCTTTAAATTTATCCTTTAGATCATAAAATTTCTCAAGTTTAATCACAGATTTAGGAAGGGTGCTGACCTGATTAAGAGATTCCTCAATTGTACAAGGCTTATGAATTACCGCAAAATTGTACAGGTCTTCATCATGAGTCATTTTATCGATGACTGCATCTTTGAAAGTATGCTTCATGGTTAAGAACTTGATTAAATGCTCTTCATGGTTGAAAACTCTCCAATTGACAATGTTATCAGGTATGGAAGGTCTGAAAAGCAATTCAACAGAGAAAGAATTAGCAAGCATGCCTTCAGACAAAATTAGCCTTGAAGCAACATTAGCAAACAAATCTGCTTCCTGGTTTAAATAATGAGGAATAGAATTTATGTTAAAAGCTTCAAACGATAATAATAAATTTCATACCTCTGTCTGGTAATTTATCAGGTGTCCAGCAATACAATGTATAGTGTTACATACCTGTCTAACGATAATTTCTGAGTCTCCTAGCACTACCAAAGATTTAGCTCCTAGGTCAATTGCCTTCTTCAGTCCTTGAATAAGGGCTTCATATTCAACAATATTGTTGGTGCATTTGAATTCTAACCTACAAGCAACAAAGTACCTTTTCCCAAGGGGATCTATCAACAAGCACCCGGCCCCAGCCCCTTCCTTTGACTTAGATCCATCAAAGTATAGAGACCAAAGACCATCATTCAGATCTAAATGAGCAGTTTTTGGAGCTGGAATTTCGTCCGAAACTTGTGAAAAATGGAAAACTTCGGACTACTGTACTGATTGTTGGACTGGTGAAGTTTCAGCCTAAAAGTTCCCAAATAAGGAATCATCCATGTAATTGCCCATTATGGTATCAGTAAATAGTACCGGCTCATTAGAATCGTCCAATTCGGTGACAGTGTGTTTCATTTAACGTTCTCGATCAATTCTGATCTTGTTTGGATGACCATTATGAGATATCCATAAATGTGACCAGTCTATTGCAAAGTATCCTTTCAATTTTTTAGACCAATCTCTGCTAAGGAATAAGCCATATGCCTCAGGGATATCTGCAACAATTATGTCAATGATGAAATGGACCTAAGGGTTTGAAGCTAATCTTATCAGTACTTCATTCAACCTTCCTATTACTTTCACGTTAGACCGGGCAGGTTGCACAATACTTGTATCACATGGCACAAGGACTGCGTTAAGTTTTTTACATACCGAATATGGCATGACATTCTTCGAGGCCCCTGAGTCTATCATACAATTGTGTACTTTACAATTGCATATTTCAAATGTAAGCAGAAAAGGAGGACTTGAGGAATATGATTTCTTACCTATGGACGAGGCATTGACTGAATATTTTGTTGGGTTGTCTTTTGTATTAGCAGAACTGTTTTGAGTAGAGGCAGTTTTACCATTTTTACTTAGATAAACCCCTTGCATCATCTTATCTTGAATCACAGGCAGTTTGAGGAGTTCATAGATGGAAATGTTGGCTTTGATTTTCTTCAAATCCTCAACCAAGTCATACTCTAAATCAAAAGATCGTGTTGACTTAGTATTTGAAGGTTGGGTTTTCGTCTTGACAGCTGAACTATTATCCGTAGCAGTTGTTGAAGGTTCCCCTGAGGGCTGATCTTTCTTGCTCCTATTGTTATATTGATGCTGATTTACATTCACAATAGCCACATCCTCATCATCATTCAATTCTATGGTATCCCAGAAGTGACTAATAATTTGAGGAGGCCGTTTTTCAGTGTTACTGTCTTTACTTTGGGCATCCTCAGAATTCTGTCCTGAATATTGGGCTTCACTTTCGGCTGATGTTTCTAAGCCAGAGACCAACAATTTTAGGAAGCTATTAATTTCATCAACATTATTAGCTTCAGATGGTGGAATCTGTTTAGTAGCTATATTTTGAAAAGGTCTTCTAAAAGGCTGTCTAGGTGGTTCTTTATTCAGAGTACTTTCAGAAGCACCTTTCTTCAAATCTATGATCTCATTGGATAGTTTCTTTATGAATATTTGAAGACTGTCCAAGTCTAGTGCATCTTGACCCTTCTTCTCAGGATTTGAGGCTTTGGAAGGACTCTCGGCCTTTTTGCGAGAAGACGATGTAGAATCAGTGTCTACCCCAGGGTTTGTCTTAATAGCAAACATGTCTTTCTCGACCTTAATGGCTTCATCAAAATTTTCAGTAAGAGTAGGTTTGGCAGCTCTCCTAACAAACATGGCCATAGACACGGGTAGGGATGAAGTATAAAATTCAATAGTGACATCCTCAGCCCACCTTTAGATGGCAGGGATTCTGTTTCTAAGAGTCAAGAACCACTGGTTAAAATCTTTAACCTTCTCCTTGGTTTCCATACAGATCCTAGACAATTCTAACACCAACACAGCTGGAGTCTTATCATCTCCAAACTTGTTCATGAAAGCCAACTTGAACTCATCCCAATTGGTAATCGAACCAGTGGTAAGTGAAAAATACCAAGTCGAGGCTTTGCCCTCAAATGTGTAAGGGAAAAGTCGACATACTACATCTTCGTGTTCAACATCCGAAATCCGAACTGCTAGCATAAATTTTTTAACATGATCTTCTGCGGGCTCTTTCAGTTTGGGATTGAACTTGGGAAATAATTTCTCAGCATGCTTTTGCAAAGGATGTTGATTTCCTGGCATAGCAACTGCATCCTGAGCTAACCACGGCATATTTGCATTAGGGTTTTGGTTTAAACCTGCCATGTTCCTTGGTGTTGGAGGTGGTGAAGGTGGAGTTTGGGAAACGTGAGGAGGTGAGTGAGGCGGTGATGGTGGTCGACCAGACCCTCCTGTAGCAGGTATTCCTGAAGAAGATGAAGGTTGATTGGTGCCTATTAGAGACTGTTGTAATTGATGGTCGAAGACACCTAAAGGTTTCTCTTGTTCTTCAAGCACAGACTCAGTATGGTGAGTGCGAGGACGTCTGATCTGTGGAAGAGGAATTTCAGTGGGTTCAATTCCAGTAAGATTTGAATAGGCTCTTGTTAAAATCCTGTGGGATTCATTGATGGCCTGTTCGAATTGGTCAAGTTCTTTAGATGGATGGGCATCGCTAGTATTGAACTGATGAATGAGATTTCGAACCGTATCATTCAACGGAGTCTCATCTAATGACTGGAATTTTTGTGGTTGAGATGATGACTATATTTGAGGGGTAATAGGCTGATTAATATTGTGAACAGGATTGTTTTCATCAGCCATTTGCTTAAGCTGGCCCTCCTTCTAGAGCCAGGAGTGTCAACCGAGAGACAACCCGATCCAAGAGTTTTCGATATGCTCTCAGTCATTTAGGTGGCTATCCCTGATGGGATTAAGGCCCCATTGCCTTTCCTAAATTACTCCTAGCTACAGGAGAAGGCTTCCAAAAGGAAAACTAAACTACTATTTTTTAATTAGATCTACGCTATACCTACGAATATACAAATAAAACTAATTGATCTGATTGCTAATTAATTAACATATTAAAAAATTAATCACTGAAAATAAATCTACTCAATCAGTTAATTCATAATACAAGAATAAATAGTTAAATGATATTAACATGCTCAATGGATTACAAAAGAGAATACATTATAAACACATGTACACTAATCACAAAATCAGAAAATAATTTTAACAGTGGTATAAATATAGAAATCCGATTCAATGGATTTTCGATAAAACAATTAAAAGAAAACTCTTAACCTACTCTAAATCCTATCCTAATCAGGAGCGTAAAAAAAAATTAACCTGGAATCAAATTGCCAATAAGGCTACTGTGCTGATATTCTTGAAAATATTCAGAGGAAATTCAGAATTTACACAAGATCACACAGTGAACACGTAAATCACATATATTTATTGGTGACAACATCAAATTTAGAACATGACATATATCAGCAAATCAAAACCAGCCTAAGTCAACAATTATATATGATGTATCTGCATAATTCATTAAAGAAATCATGACAAACATAAATACCGTAAAAAAGTGACAAGATCAGAAGATATCATATGCACATTCGCATAGCATAAATACTGAGAATATATATATATAAATATCACCAGTTAAAAGTGCTGTAGCTGCCAACAAAAAATTGTTTGAAGTGACAGGAAAAATAACAGTGATCTTGTCATGTGCCTTTTCACAACTTTCGACCCCCATCCAGTAATACATGTCTTCTTTAAATACAAATTACTTCACATGAGGAAAGTTCTATAAAACTATAAACTATAAAATCAAAATCATAACCAATTTCGTTAAAAATGACAAATGCCTCATGTTATTTTTCTATATGCGTACTAACGTCTTGAAATTGGAAAGACTCTGTTTATAACACAAAATCATAAAATCGACAAAGGAACTAATGATATAGTGACACCTGGGAAACATTAATACCAATCGATTTGTTCCCGATTATCCAGGGATCATCCTGAACATAAGCGATTGCCAAAATCCAAAAAGAAACACATCGACAACATCACCTACCATACTACACATAAAATAAATATAATTAAAACACACACAAAAACAAAATAAAATAAACTACATAATGCAAAAAATCAATACAGACCAATACCTGTAACAAAAAATAACTTGATTATCACTTGATTACAACTTCAAACCTGAAACCAATAGTAAGTGCGCCCAAAACATTATAGATTAACAGGAGCATTAAACACCTGGATATTTACACCATTTGTCGGGTTCTGCGAATGCCCTTTGAATTGCATCAGAGTGACCTGTGCATTCAATTCACGGAACTTCTCCTCGTTCTTATGACTCTCATTTTGGAGTTTCAGGACTCTATGAATCAACCTATTCTTATGCTTCTTAAGACGGAGCAGACACTTATCACCTGAATCAACTTTCTCTTTCAGCCTCAAATTCTCAGCTCTGATAACATCATCACGTGTCACCGTCTCTGTCAGTTCTAATTCCATTCTGTGGATTTTTTCTAATAGACAATTAACAAAGAGTGGGTGAGTGGTTTCACCAATTTGATAAGCCCCAGGTAAATTAACTTCAACGGACCTGCCTTTTATTGGAGAATCGATCACAGGGTCAACCTGAATATTCTTATCAGACACATGAGGACTACTATCTGCAGGGTTTACGAAAGGATCATGATCAACATCAAGACTGTCATCAGGTAAAATAGTTTTTTCTTCCTCATCATCAATCACGACTGTTTCGATGTTAACAAGATTGCTCACTGCAGACCTAACAGCACGACCCTTGGATATCATACTCCTTGTAAACCTACCAGAGAACTTACCATTCAACCTTTTTCCCTTCGGTTCACAGGTATCCTCATTACATTTCGGCGTCATCGGAGATAGATTTGAAGACTTCCTCATGCGCTTAGAAGGAAGAGGAGTACCGGGACTACTCATAGGAGTGGGAATAGAGTCATTACAAACGTTGGGGTTCATACGGCCATTAGGGTTTGACACAGGCTCACTCACAGGCGAAACCGAAAATCGACTAGGCTCTTGATGCCTTACACTTTCTTCAGGGCAGTCAAACTGACAATGACAGAAGGCCAAGAAGCCATTCAACTCGATAAACTCATCCCACGACCGATTATGCTTAGAAAATTCTTTCTCAATTAATATCCTCACCAGGTCGTGATGAAACAGACTGTGACTGAGGTTCTTCGGCCCCTTCTTAATGGCCGAAGACATCTTAGACATACTCTGAACTAGATAATGAGGAAAATTAAGAGGAAAACCGATAAACATAGCCATCAACCGAAGGTGATAGATATAAGCAGAGGAGAGACGACCTTCGCAGGTCACGTACCTATGGATAACATTGAGGACAGGTCACCATTCTTTCTTGAAGTATTTCCTTGATACCCCGATTCTGAAAGAAACATCTTGACAAGGATTCTTCAGCATTTGCCTCCACTTAGTCACTTCCATCTACTTATACTTGAACCATAGTTCACCTGTCAACGGAAAACCAGTAGTAAGAGCAACTGAACACTCATCAACCCTAAACCGGAGATCAGCTACCTTGAGCTGAGAATTGGCCAGCGACAAAGCAAACAACCTAGTTAATTCTGGGTTCAAATCCGAGAATTTGTGAATAAATGGAAACCGTCCTACTGTTTCAATCTTAGCTGAGAGCTCAAGATTTGAATCGAGGAGTTTCATGTCGCTGGGTTCGACTCTGACCATAGGAGCCATGACTGCCTGTGCAAATGCATGAAACCGGACACAGAAAAGGAACCACAAATCGAAACACGACAGCGAACTAGAGAATGAACACTCAGGATGTAAACCGAGCAGGACACATAAGCAACGGAACCCAAGGTTCTCATAAACAAATTGCGCCATGAATAAAACCAGACGAGACCGCTGTAAGCTCGGCATGAGGGAGGGAGAATAACCATGCAGAGTGGTAATAAAGCGATAAAAGAACTGATGGCGAAGACTCCATATGAACTCATGTTACCATTATTTATTCGGAGTACTCGACATACAATCATACCGTAAATGAATCACAGGTGTTCAACGCACAGAGATCCACGATGCTGAGCTCGTACTGGCAAGTGAATGTGATTGACAGAGTTAAGTACAGGTGCAATAATACCATATCAACCTTGTAGCAGGTGGATTGGATTCGAAGGTGATGACATAGATCGAAACAACCGTGAGGATTAAACCTTAGACATTAATGTATACACCTTACCGTATGATTATATAAACCTTCGAAGTTGGCGAGCATACGACGCAAAAAAACCATCACACCAACACCAAACCTTCATAACATGAATCATATTATAAAAACTGACATTAAACATTTATAGTATGAGCAAATATGATTCGGGGTTTGTAAAAATGAACTTAGGAAGAGGCATGTTTGCATAAATTATTAAGCCTTTGATGTTCCAGGACCTTGTCAAACTTGCAATAAACCAATGACACATATCCATTAGTTAATATTCAAGTGAAGACCTATAACAAGCAAAGCTTATGCCTTAAGTTGTAAAGACAAATTCATCCAAAGTAATGATTTTAATGCAGTGATTTATGCCCATTAACCATAGTTCACAAAGGTTGTAAAAAACATTCATCGATTCAGTAGCTCACGAAATGTCACCATTTCAGTAGTTGTCAATTCTTTAGATTTACTATAAGAAATTCGAACATTTCATCAAAACAAAATAAGATTTTGTTTGACGAAATATGTTTTTTAAGGCTGTTGGGTAGTGGCAGAACAAGCTGCTATGAGTAGAATGGGTACAATATATTCCATCGATATTACCACTTATTTTACATAAAACAACTTGAATGGTGTCTTCCCTGTCAGTATATGTTGTTCTATAGGCCCATAATTACACAAGTATTTTTAGATCCTAGTCGTTGCGATTCATATCGTATACCTTAGTAAGTGGATTTTCCAATATTTGTTGAATGCCTCTACTGCACCATTCACTTGCGGGTGATATGGAGTACTCTTTTTGTGTTGTATCTAGAATTCCTCAGTCCTCTCTTTGATTTTTTGATCGACGAAGTGAGCTCCTGATCACTCATCAATATCTTAAGACATGAATTCGGTAACCACATTGTTGAATAGGGACCTTGTTGTTGTCGTCGTAGCTATGAAATCCTTTATTGGTGTTGCATAATTGTTGGTAATGGGTTTGGAGAAAGTGAGTTGCGCAACATTGCAGCAGCTGCACAAGCTCACGTGGTAATGCGCAAGGGAATATTGGCGCGATAAGTGGGAACATAACCATTTTTTAATATTTTATGTTTATTTACACCAAGTTTTGTTACAATAGGTTAGTAGTGGTTAGAATTCGGTTATTAGTGGATCTTTGATATAAAGGAATAAGCCTATTTATAGATCCATTTTGGGGACATAAAGAGAGAGATAGAGCGTCATATGTGAGCATGTTGTGAACAATTGTATTACATGCGCGATTGTAAGAGATACGATCTAGTGTGATCTGTCTTATGGATATTTTCCTATCTTGACTGCTATTTTATCTGCGCTTCTTTCTGATGTACGCACTCTCCGATTTTGGAGAAGGATTATGTAATGTGGCATATTTACATGAGATTAATATATGATGTGATATGTATGGCTCAATCCTTGTCTATTGTTGCAAATATGTTGTGATGTTGCAGCTCTATGTTGTTGAAATGACACATTATACATAAGATTTAACCTCCTCCTGCTATATGAATGTGATCTGTTGATTTTAAGTTGTTATAATTTATGCTTGATGTGCTATGGTGTTCCCTAAATAATGCTGCGATATTTTGATACTATATAAGGATTGAATAAGTTATGATCTCCCTCCTTCGAATACCCATATCCTCCCCCCCCCCCACTATCGAAAACTCGGTTCTGATAGATCTCCCTTGAACGCCTCGGGTGAGACCTTGTCTGCTCTGAAGACGTTGTCGGGCAGGTTAAATCTTGTCTAGGCTGGTGCTCAGGGAGATTACGCTATAGGGCGTCGACAAAGCAGGAACCCCTGTTGACGAGGATTTGTTGGTGGGCTTCACCAACAAATGGTTTTGTTTCTGGGACCAAGTCACAATTAGGAGGGGGATATGTTTTGGCATTTGACTCGATTAGAGATCGAGGGATGGTTTGATTTGAAGTTACAAGATTTTCTTGAAGCAGAAAACTAGAATCCTAAGCTGTCGACGGGCCATTGGTTGGATAGATATATCCATGACAATCCTCATGAATGGTTCTTTTGTGAGTTCTCTATGCTCTTGCATGAATGGTTGGAAAATTTTTCTAAGTGAAATACAAACTTTCAAGGAGGAGAGCCGACATCCTGGACCCCAGAATTAATCCAGGCACTGTAAGAAACCGGCAACAACGCATCGTGGGAAGTCAAGGTATGGTTGGATAGTATCTTGAAAGGATACATCACTGAGTTTGTTGTTGATACTAATAAATATTTTAGTGAGGTAGAAAGGGAGTTTTTCAATGGACCTCTTAGAAGGTTCCTATTTTCACTACAACTGTCGATTAAGAAACTAGTATGTGAAAAGGGTATCCTAAATATGGACCAAGAGTAGTGGAACTCTGGTGTGTGGGGGATGTAAACACCGTGACAGAAAGGGGGGAAATGCATAAGGGAGTAAGGGGTAGACGGACTTGAGTTTTGGTGAGAATATAAAGGTAATCGAGGAAACAAGTGGTTGTATGAGGGGAGGAGAAAGGTTTTGAGGAAAGAGGCAGAGGACGGGAGAAGGTCCTGCTGAAGTCAAAGTGCGATACCATGAAGAATAGCCACATAGGATGAAGCGACCTTTTTGTGATGACGAGGACATACAGGCCCAGGATACACCTAGAAGAATGACAAGATCGAACCCTAGCAGTAACGTGTCTACTCCTCTGCACACTACTCCAGCACAAGGAAGGAATGCGCATTCTACATCGACTTGCCCGACGTGTAAGCAATAGTCTAGTAATAGAGCATCAACAAGAGGAAGAAAGTCTAGAATGATAGGAGATGAAATGAATTTTCCAATATTCAATGGAAATGGCATCAACGATCAATAGCAGTACTGGTTCTTATGCGAAGCGATAGGGACTTATTGACAAACTATTGATGATGATGTCAAGAAAATTCAGCTAGCCACTACTCTGAGGGGCCTCCCATTAGAATAGTTTATGAGATTCACACGAATGCCTCAAGGAGGTACTACAAAAACACTAGATGAGATCAAAATAGGACTATTTGAGGAATTTAAGAAGCCGAAATCCGAAGCTCAGTACATTACTAAATTAAAAGAGATCAAACAATTCCCCAATGTAACAATTTGGGATTTTAATTAGCGATTTAAGACATTGATGGCTTGGGTCAGGTTTCTAATGAGCGATGTCCATCATAAATAATGGTTTATCGCAGCACTTGTAGCGCAAATTTGACAACCATTAATGCAACAAAAGATTATGATACAGAGAGAGGCTCTAGAGGCTGTGATGAAATTGGAGGCATCATTGGTAGGGGAAACCACTGTTGGAATGAATCAAATTTAGGCGCAATTGGCCAATTTAATGTTGAAATTGCAAGGCATCAAAAAGAATAATGAAGATCGCAATGATATTTGGCGCACCCATTGCCATGCAAGTAGACATACCAAGGATACTTGTCCGACATTTTGGAATTGTTTGTTGTCCGGAGCCCCGAGCCCGTTGAGTGGTGTCGACACACCATGGTATTGCATATGCCAGGTCTATGGGAATCTGCATGAGAAATATGACTACATGCAAAAGATGGTTACCAAAGTAGAAATTTTTTATTGTAAATTTTGTTGGTTAGTTGGACATGACGACAAAAAATGTTGTGCTTATGATTTGCTTCAGGAAAGAACATATGATTCCTACTTTGTAAAAGGAGAGGATCCCCAGACAACACAAGGACAGCCGCAAGTAGTACAACTGGTAGCACAGGTACCGTATATGCCACTGCCTCCATTGTAGTTTGTCCCTGTGCAACCACAACAAGAATTTATGGCGCAACTGTATTTCGCACCACAACCGTAAATGGTAGTACAACCACAGTATAACCAAGCACTACGATTCCAGTATAATCAGCCACAATATGTTCAAGCCATGTAATATGTCCAGCAACAACCTAACCGACCGCAACAACAAATGGCCCAACCATAGTTTCAGCAAGGAGGAGTCTGGGGGAATTTCGCAGAGGATCTAGAGGTCGAGGAGGAGGATTCGGCCATGGAGGAGGATGAGGTCGTGAATTAGTCCAGTGCTATACTTGTGGGAATTACCAAAGAGAGTGCCCTCATGTGTAGTGGACATATTGTGTAGCTAGCGATCATAATGTTGAAGGATTCCCTCAGTTGATTTCAAAATGGCAAGCAGGACAAATTCTCCAGTTACAGAATGCGCAGAATCAGAATCAGCCTACATTCCAAGTTCAGAACCAGCCGATAATGCAGAACCATGTCCCACCACAGCCATAGACTTAGAACCCACCTTATATGTAGAACCAACCAATGAATACACCATTGAATCAGAACCCACCTTTGAACCAGGGATCGACATTTGCCACTATTCAGGCTGAGCCGTGGATGAAGGATGTTGATATTGGGATTGTCACTTGTGCTAGTGCAACAACTGGAGATGATGGACCACGACTACAAGTTCAGATCGCTGGTAAGAAGAAGGTCACCTTTGATATTTCAACAGAGAAAGATACCTTCTTTGACACAAATAATGAGATCAGGAGAAATATGGGTAAGTTACCAATTGTTGATGTGCCATTTTCTTTCGATCCATCTGTAGATGTAGGACCATCATGGCAATATGGTACCCTACGCAAGCTCTTTGAGAGCTGTCTATCACTGGAAAAGGACTCAAACTCCCTTGTCGAGCTCAAGGAATTATTACACCTCTCGGATAATATAGTGAAGGACTCCACTGTGAATTCCTTACAAAAAAGGAATACTAGCAAGGAGATGAGGATGAATGTCCAGAATGGGGATTATGAGGTTGACTCGTTCATCTTGGACCTAGGATCAGATGTAAACATCCTGACAAAGAAAACTTGGCAATTGATGGTGATGCCAATGTTGGGATGGTCACCTATACAACTACATTTAGGAAACCAGGCGAGGGTTCAGCCCATTGGTCGTGTTTCAAACTTGGTTGTCGACATTGAATGTATGAAAACATGTGTTGACTTTGATGTAATAGAATTTGTAGGAGATGGTGGTTCCTATCCCATGTTTCTAGGAATTGGATGGGCTAATGATAGAATGGAAGTTATCAACTTCAAAAAACATGTTATGACATTTGAAAACCAGGATGTCAGAGTCATTGCTCCTATGGACCCTTAGGAAGGACGGCGGTACATTGAACCCCTCAAGGAGGAAGTCAGGAGAAGTTGTTATCATGCTTATAACATCTTTGAGGACTATATCCACCCTACTGTCAATGGTGAAATTGGATGGCACAGCGTAAGTTTTGTGTCCTTCGACTCTGATGATGCTCTAGAAAATTGGCAGAATCAGCTACATGAGGTATCATTCAGAAAATGCGGGTTCATTACACAGTATCTTCGACATGTCATGACTAAGACTGTCGAGTTACCCATTTATGAAGGACTGCCGGGACTATCTGAGTTCTTCCAAGCATTTGGAGAAAAGGTATTTGAACCGCAAACCTCGATGTTGGGAGACACACAAGCAAACGATCGATGACTAGGAGCAGTGCCACAGGTTGATGACAATCTGATTTGGTGATATAGAAGTCTACCATGCTGGGAGGTATAATGGAAAAAATGATCCCACCCATCATTTGATTCAATGTCAAACATTATGGACATTGTGACCCAGGGATGAGTGGGTTCATGCTTTTGTTCACACTCTAGAAGAGAGGCCACGGTCCTAGTATGTGGCGGCATAATTGCGCAGAACCATTACCACTTGGGAGGATTTGTCAGTTTGTTTTATGCAAACGTTTAGCTTTCAGGATTCCAACCCCGAGGTATGTAATGCTTTGCACATTATCCGTGATTTAGTACTAAAATTCATCTATGTTGCATACCCTATTGATCCTCATGTGCATTTCTCTATCCAATCCATGATGACGTGCTACAACTTGTTTGGGGATTCTGACGATGATGATGAGTTGCGAAATGTTGATATTCCAAAGTCCGAAGGAAGCTATAGTGTCGCAGCTCCCGACATACCGATGGACTCGATGAACCAACCACTAAGGATCCAAAAAGTTAACATTGGGTTGACAGACACTCCAAAATTTGCTAATGTCGAAGACTATTGGGGTGAAGAGACGATGGCCAAAGTCATCGATATATTGCATGAATTCCACGACCTTTTTCCAATGTGATTCTCACAAATGAAGGGAATACTCGGTGATTTAGGGGAAATGAATATTCCACTCAAGCCAGATGCAAAACCAGTATGCCAGAGGCCGTATAGATTGAACCCGTGGTATAAGGATCGTGTGAAAGATGAGATCGATAGGAGGCTCGACGTTGGGATCATTGAACCTGTAGAAGAATCAGAGTGGATAAGCCCGATGGTGGTCCAACATAAGAAGACTTGCGAAATATGAATTTGTGTCGATCTGAGAAAGTTGAATGATGCATGTGTGCACGTTCTGTTCCCGACCCCTTTCACAGATGAAGTCCTGGAAGGCATAGGCAACGAGGAGGTATATTCATTCACAGATGGATTTTTGGGATACCACCAGATCCGGATTGCGAAGGAGGATCACCATAAGATCACATTTGTCACCGAGTGGGGATGTTTCCAATATATTGTCATGCCATCTGAGCTGAAGAATGCACCTTCTATATTCTCCCATGTAGTTGTTGTGGTATTTAAATATTTTATTCATAAATTCCTGCAGGTATATATGGATGACTGGACCATCTATGGTTTAGTTAAATACCATCTAGACAACCTACAATTGATGCTCGAATAGTATAGGTAGCATCAGATTGCATTGAATTCCAAAAAAATGTATTTTCTCTACACCCTTTGGCATACTACTTGGGCACATTGTATACAAAGAGGGTATGTTGGTTGATTCGGCAAAGATTGCACTGATCCTCAATTTACCACCACCAACGAATGTAAAAATGCTCCGTGCGACACTGGGACATACGGGCTACGATCACAAGTTTATCAAAGGATACACTGCGATTACTGCACCAATGAAAAATATGCTAAAGAAAGACGTTGCATTTGAATGGACTCTGGAATGTCAAGGAAGCTTCAACACCCTGAAGGCCAAGATGGAATCTGCACCAATACTAGTTTTCCCTGATTAGAATAAAGAATTCCATGTGCATGTTGATGCTTCTTCTACTGCGCTAGGGGTTGTTCTTGCACAGCCAGGTGAAGGCGACTTGGATCATCCAATAGCATATTCTCGTAGAAAGTTATCATTTTCTGAACGAAATTATACCACAACAGAAAGGGAATGCCTTGAGATGGTATATTCTCTGCAAAAGTTCAGGCACTATCTGTTGGATGGACACTTCAAGAT
Source organism: Pseudotsuga menziesii (assembly GCA_001517045.1). Lineage (NCBI taxonomy): Eukaryota > Viridiplantae > Streptophyta > Pinopsida > Pinales > Pinaceae > Pseudotsuga > Pseudotsuga menziesii. Next base: position 34,427 of record LPNX010452060.1, read on the forward strand.
GTTCATTGATCATTCTGCTTTGCAATACCTAGTCAATAATCCTGTGTTGGGGGGGATAAATTGTAGGTGGTTTCTTTTATTCCAAGAGTTTGATTTTGAAATAGTGGTAAAGCAAGGACGATTGAATGCTGGCCCGGATCATCTATCACACATTGAGAATGGTGAAGAACCAACCAATATTGACGATGGCTTGCCAGATGTGCAATTGTTTCGAGTCGTAGGCATAGATGATCACTATCCACCAATTACTTAGTTTTTGTCTACTAGTGTTGCCCTAGAAAACATGTCGATTAGCCAAAAGAAGAAACTGGTCGTAAAATCCTCCAATTTTCAACTCATTGCTGGACAACTATATAAACCTAGATCGGATGTAATATTGCAATGGTGCATCTTACCGCATGAGCAAGGTTTCATTCTAGAGGAATCACATGCCAGAATCATGGGAGTTCACTACGGAGGACGTGCTACTATGCAAAAAGTGTTGTGTGTTAGGTTATGGTGGCCCACATTGCATAATGATGCTACAGACTATGCAAGGAGCTATGATGTCTACCAACAGGTTGGTAAACCTTCGCGGAGGGATGAGATGCCACTGGTGCTGCAGGTGACCCTCCAACCGTTTGATAAATGGGTTGTTGACTTTTTGGGTCCTATCAATTAGCCAGGTAAGCACACTGGAACTCCCTATATCATCACTGCAATTGACTACTTGACTCGATGGGTGGAGACTGCACTAGTCATTGATTGTAACGCTGTGATGGAAGCCCAGTTTATTTTTGAGAACATTGTGACACAATTTGGGTGTCCTAGGATCCTAATGAGTGACCATGGCAGTCACTTTCTCAATCAGATGGTAAAATTGCTAGCTGAAGAGCTCTAGATACAACATAAGAAGAGTACACCCTACCATCCGTAGGAAAATGGTACTGTTGAAGCCTTCAATTTTTTTTTGGAGACAACGCTGACCAAGGTATGTAACATTAATCACAATGACTGGGACTTTAAAAATCATGTAGTTATATGGGCCTATCGCACTACTTACAAATGACTAACAGGTCAGACACCATTTAAGTTAGTTTATGGGTAGGAGGTAGTCATGACTATGGAGTATATCATTCCCAACTTGTGCATTGCCGTTGCAATGGGTATGGATGATGCAGTGGCATTAGAAGAATGCGCTGCGGAGTTGATTCATTTTGAAGAAGATTGTTTCATCATAGGATTCCACCAATGGGTTGTGAAGAATCGATAGAAGGCGTGACATGATCGCCATATTAAGCATAAACTGTTTGTGATAGGAGATTTGGTGTTGTTATATGACAGTAAGTTTATCAAGCATCCAGGTAAGTTACAAATGCACTGGTTAGGTCCCTATCTTGTTCAATCCATTACATCTGGTGGTGTAGTTTAGTTACAATAGTTAGATGGTGCACTGTTGCTGAAACTCATCAATGGGAGTCTCTTGAAGCCCTATAGAATGGGGCCAGTGATGCGCACCACCTGAGGTTTAAAAAAAAAAAGGATTGGAATTCTAGTTTAGCAGCGCACGACAAAACTTGAGGGAGAGACTACGCAAGGTTACAATTGTTAGTGATATTCAGTTGACCCTTTGTGACAGTTGTCAGGTAGTGGGGTGGTCAAATCAAGTAATAAATGCAGGTAGTTAAACCAGTTGGTTGGTGGTGCTTGTTGAAGTGACCTGAATTAATGGACGATCCGACCGTTAGAATCATAAGATTGCTGGTGGATTTGCATCATTACTACCCGATTGGGCAATCATGATGAGGTTAGATTTGGTAATGATGGATTTGGAATTGGACATGGATATAAAACACCATGCAGGATGCATCAGATGGCCTGCTTTAGTTGCAAATAATAGAGATAGAAGGTGTAGTTGGTGTAAGTATTGAGCTATTAAGCATCAGTTCAGGATTTGAGGGGTAACAAATGCTAAGTGGCCTTGATGCTATTGAAATTTTGAGTGAATATGAGTCCCCCGTTTGGCCCACAGCTGTGGAAGCAGAAGTCATGAGAATGTCTGTGGGTTCCTTGTCCATCCCAAAGTAGAAGTAGCAGATGCAGAGACCCAATCCTACGCCACCAGAGAAGAGGCAAAATCGGACGTCTGTGAAGGTGTGCACAGAAGGCACTGCACAGACTGGGTTGTTGAGCGCAGGAGCTGTTGAGTCCGCGGCACCTCGGGGTGTCTCGGTGTTGAGGCCTAGAAAAATGCAGGCAACAACAGCAAGGTATTCTCCCCAGGCAGCATTCCGAACTAGCCCGTGACTGTTTGGTATGGGGAATCCATCCAGTTTGCGGTCCGGCTACTGTAGGTCAAGTAACAAAAACAAAAGGTTTTACCGGTTACAGCCTGGTCCACCGTGTATATTTTTGTATTTTTGACTTAAAGTATGATATGCAAGTGCCTAATTAACCATGTAGGGTGATGAAGGATGCAAGGAGTAGTCACAACGTGATGCATAGGTTCTTACCTCTCGTCTTAGAGCTCACAAACATCTAAATCACATATGCAACAATAAAGTAAACTAACTATCCACCTATCTATCTATCTATCTATCTATCTATCTATCCCCGGGGAGCCAAATTGTAACTTATTATATGAGTAATGCGTAATGTGCATGCATTATAATGAGAAATTACAGGTAGCTGATATTCCTTCCTACAACACATGAATGATTAAATATTTAGACAATCAGATAGCCAATTGTTTATGAACAACATGCATTACTCATGGTGGTAATCCCATAGAATAAACTAGAAATAATTCAAACAAGAACATAGGCTCTGAGAGTTAGAACGATCTCACAGTTGATGGACACAAAGCTGGAAAAACAAAATAGTTCATCTTTCCACCATCCACAGCATAACATTTGAAAGTCCCACCACTCTTTCTCCAATAGGAAAACAATGATTCTTTATTGCAAAAAAAAGTAGTTCTTCTTACAATATCACTTTACATGTCTAACTGGGAAAAATCCCCTATTCCTTCTAAGCCTTCTACATTTATACAAAAAGGGCAAGACTTTTGGGCTGCCCAAAGTAACCTTTGGGCTTCCCAACTCTTCACCTCCAATGTTTCACTTTTCTCAAATGTTTTTACAAAATCGTTACAAATTACAAAAGTGACCAATCTTTTACGAGGAGGGTCCCACTTGGGTGTCCAGAAACTTCTTCCATGCCAAAGCTTTAGAGGTGATGCCTTCAAAGGCATAAGGTTCGAGAAACTGAATGTTGATTTCAAACTTCACAGCCTGGTTCTTTATAGCCTCAATTCTGGCTGTGCTCAACCGAAGCTAATCCTCCAAAAGCTGCACACCGATGGCTGAATTATCTACTTCACTCCTTAAGATCTGATCATCTAGGGTTTTAATATGTTGTACTTTCACTTCCTCCTCCTAATATCTCTTCTGTAACATCTACACAAATGAGTTGTGGCCTAGGAAAACATCAAGCCTCTGTTCAACCTCTATTTGGCACCAATTGTAGGTAATAAGGAGCCTCCTGAAAAAATCTGTGCATGCTCCTTTTGTCTTTTTAACGGCCTTTTTGAAATCCTCTGCGGTATTTATGGCAAAATCCAGTAAGTCATAATCCTGCTTGAGGGCCTATTTATCCTTTGATGGAAGCTCTGCTAGAGTTTCTTCATTATTCTCCAGCCTTGCCATTCTTACAGTCAGGACTTCAAGGATGTCCTGAGATCTATCAACAAAGTAAGAGGAGGTTTCCAGGATTTCCTCTAATCGGCCATCTACCTACAGAACTTTGCATCTCTCCTCTTCAATGGCAGTCTGTAGCTGTAGCATCTTGGCCTTTTGTGCCAACACATGCTCTTTGAATGGTTGGAGGTTGACCTACTGCTCCCGACTTCCTCTAAAGAAGTTTTTAGAGAAGAGATACGCTCTTGAAGTTTCCTTTCTTGTTCTTGATCTTGCTTTTTTGTTTGCCTCCCAGGTGGTTCTCTGCAGCTCTAAGTCTTCTACCCTTCCCATTAGTTGTTCCTTCTCCACCTTTAGTTCTTGATACTCTTGCTGCATTTTCTCCAGACGCTCTTGTGCATCTTCACTAGCTTGTCTCTCTGTTTGGAGGAGTTGCAGTTCATCTTTTGAGGACCTCATCTCCCTTTTCATGTCCTCATATTTCCTCTTTATCCTATTGATTTGTTCTCTCTCCTTTCTCAATGTGTCTTTCAGTTGAGCAAAGGACTTCTTGGATTGCTCCAAGTCTGTCATAATCCTATCCACATTGTCTTCTGAGGCTTGAATCAGTGCAGCTCCATCTCTAATGGTGAATCTTGGATCTCGGTCTGTTCCAAACACAACGGGTGTATCCATTATCATTTTCCCAGGCAGACCTCCAGTTTCAACCTTCCTTTCCGTCCTCTTCACTATCCTCTTTGTCTCTCTGTCATAGAACACAGTGTTAAAATCAGGTATTTCTTGACCCACCTTCTATACAAAAGGGACCAGTTTAAGGGTGGGGACCACAGATTATCTAGGGGTGCTCGCAGAATGTACTTTTGGGTCCTGAACCTTGGGGTTCTCCATGTCCTATGTCTGTCCTCCAGCTGTGCCAGAGGCTAACTATTCTGTCTCTGTCTATGTCAGCTTTAGCCTCTCTGCTTCTTGCTTCTGTAGCTCCTCATCAAGCTTTCTTTTCTTTTCTTCTTCTTCATTCTTATCATCTTCTTCTACCTTTTTGGATGCTTCTTGGGTAGCTCTTCTTTTTCCTTCTTCCTCTCCCTGCAGCTTCTTGCGCCATCCTTTGGGCTTCCTCATTTCTTCTCTTGGCTTCTTCCTTAGCTTTTGCTTGTTCATCTCCCTTCCCACCTTTAGTGGTGATCTTCTTCTTGAACCTTCTCTTCAAAGATGTTATGTTTAATGCACTTCAGAAGACAAATTCTTCTCTATCCCAATGCTGGGTGTATTTAAAATGTACGTTGTTTTCTTTACAATGTTCAGCTACTTTATTGCGAGAGTCACTTCTATGGAAGGGCATCTCACCAAAATGAAACCTTTCTAATTCTTCTACCAACTCATCAGCTTTCTTCACTCTGGTGAACCTATAACTTCCTAACTTGAAGGGAAAAGGAGGATAGGCAGCCTTCTTATGCTCAAACAAAAATCTTCCTATGCCATCCAGGAAGACCTACCTAACTGCTTCCTTATGAATGATGTAGTCAGTGGCGTATCTGGGCAGTAGGGAGGGTGCTCTGGAACCTCCAAACATTCTGAAGTATAGGCAATCCTTGGTCAAATAATAATCTACATACTCCTCAATAACCCACAATGCCTCTTCTGACATGCAGTCACACTCTTTTAGGAAAATGAGTGTATACAGTGGCATGATGAACTGTTCACAGATTTCTAGGTAATGACTGTGGTACTTGTGCACCCACAGTGGCTTGTATGCAGCATAAACAGGCATCATTTCCCTGTCCCGGATGCACCTAAGGCTAGGAAAAGGTTGATTGCACAATATAAAATCGACAAGTATGGAACTCATATAGAATTCAGATCTCTTCTGGGACACTCCTCCCAAAGCCGAGGCCATGCAGTCTGAAAGACTGTTTGATACAATGTTGGACCAGTTGAAAATGGTCCCCTGGGTGGCAACATAAAAAATAATTGGTATCCATTCCAATTTGAAGAACCTGCCATGAGCTCTTCCAAAAATCTTGTTAAGCATTAAATCTATGAACCTGTATGGGGCCCTTAAGCTTGCTGTGTCATACTCTCCAGTAGCCCTGGTTCTAAAATGCTTTCCAGTCAACAGCATTCTTTTAAGGGTCTCAACAAGGTCCATTCTAATGTTGTTCAACCAATCATCAGAAAAAAATATTTGAGCTTCTGGCAGGTGATAGGCCAGTCCTACATATCCTGGGCTATAAGCAGCATAGCCCTGTTTGTTGACATTCTCTAGGATCATTGTGGTGACATCTTCCCAGGGCAGAATCCAACCCATTACTTCAGATCATAGGAATAGCTCTGGTGGAAATATTCATCAGTGAAGATCTCTCAATATTGGTATATATTCCCTCTTCTTCCAATCCCATATCGAGCACTTCCCTGCGGGTGATTAACCTATATATTTCCCCCCATTGGTATTCAGGTTCGACACCAGATATACACTTGGTGTCCTCATATATGTACTCAGTCTTGGTGAAAACTTCCATTTCTGGGTCCTCTTCAACCACAGGAGCTTTCTTCTTCTGTCTCTTCGACATCTTGAATTCAGAATCTTCCTGTTATACATACAATTATCATCATTAAGACCTTTCTGCCTAAGCTACAAACATTGGGACAATAAGGCACAGTGTTTAACTTCATCTATGTTTAGCATGATGGAAATAGTTACATGAAGAAAATTTTGCAAGCCAACATTGCTTTCTGATATCAAAACAACTCTAACAATAAAATTGAGTGGGAAGCAAATCTACTTAAAAATGAAGCAAACTCGGGCTATTCACAGGCGCCATGATCATGGTGCTGCGCGGGAATGACAGTGGAAAATATTCAAGCTTTTCAACGGTGCTTTAACTAAATAATACCCATGCGATTCTGACCAAGAAAACTACATGCAGTGACATATCCTCTTCCACCGACTTGGGGTTCGAAACTAAGCGTGAATGGGGTCATGCGGAACCACATAGATAAAAAACGGTTGGGGTTTGATGAAGCGGGTAGCACGAAAACAAAGGGGGAGAGGGAAACCATTTCAAGTGCCACAGGAAGGCCATGAAAGGCCCCCCCCTGCAAAAACATCATCACACAGGGTGGATTGGTGTAGACAGCGTAACGGCCGTCTGCACCAAACCCCCATTACCAAGCGCAGGGTCGCATAACAAATGTCTGGGGGAAAAACTACTCAATGGGTCAAAAATACCCCCCTTATTTCCATGGACAGTAACGCCACAAAATTCCCATATATATAGGCATGTAACTTAATGGGGCAAGGGAAAATGACCGTGGGAAAAAAACCAATCGTAGGAAAACAACGAAAAGCTCGAATGGAACGGGATAAGCAACAGGGAACCTATATGGAAACGCTGCATAGACGGCGGGAAGAAAGGCGGTCAAAATCCCACAGTTGAGCCACCTGGACGCGGGTACCGACAACGGGGTCTTTCGCTAGCTCGAGAGAACGACACCGTGTGATAATGACAGAGCACGACAGTTGAAGAATAATAGAATAATGAACAAGCCTAACCCCATTCATATATATACAAATGTAAGCAGCGGGGAAAAATAAAATACTGGACGGCGGAGAGAAAATGGGTGGGACGTCAAAATCCTAACTCCTTCCGCAACGTCGGGTGGCCAAACCACTAATCCATCTGCGGGGATAACCAAGAGACAAAAAATAACGTGCCAGAGCTTTAAAACATTAGAATAGAACTGGAACGGGAGCCGCAATGATGGATATCTAAAGGACAAGTCAAAAAGGACAAAAGCTTCCGCCATAGGCAAATTCTTTATCGGAGGAGAAAAAAACTAACTGGCTGGAAGGATAATGCTTTCGCAGCCGCAATGGTGGAATAACAAAGGGCATCACGCCTCGCCAATAAGGTCTAAATCGGAAGAGAAAACAGCTAAAGGCTTAGAAATATAATGCATTTGGAAGCCGCAACGACGAAAAACCCAAGGCTTAAAGAACGACAAGAACAACGACGCGGGGTTTTGAACAATCAAAGTGATGATTGGGAGAGTTTAGAGTTTACCGTCCACAACGGCGGAGAAAGAAATAACAACATGTTCCGATTCGAAACCAAAAAATCATTCGATTGAGAGAAATGTATCGGAGAAAATGTCGAAGCCAAGACCTGTCAATCCTCCGCAACGGCGAGAGCACCAGCCAAATAAACTTCCGATTCAAACATGCTGAAAATGCATTTAAAAGCAGCGATAAAGCTTGAACAAATAGTGGATTGTTTCAAGCATTAGAGGAAGAATCAAACAAGTGATAGACCAATCCAAGCATTAGAAAATCATTCTGAAAAAATCATTAGATCAAAATAAAGAAGAAAATCAAACTGATTCAAGCATGAGGAGGGTCCTGAATTTTTTTGGAATTTTGGGAAAATGTTGCAGCTGCAACACTTGGTAAATGATATTTTGGGTTACGCCGCTCCTATGCATCTAGGAGCTAAGCCACGACTGTGGAAATTGAACCCAGTGATAGATTAATTTTACTCACAACAATTAACAATTGATCATGCAAAATCACTCACAAAAGAGACTAAAATTGGAGCTGAACACTACACTGTATTAAATCAGTGTAAAATAGCCAACCTTGTATCATAATATGTTGCTTAATAAATAACATACATCAGGGATTTGAATGCATGAGGAGCAATTCGAATCTAGCATAAAGCAGGCTTACTAAAAATAAGCAAATCCCCCATAGGTGTAAAAAGATGATCCCAAATCTGTCATGGAGCTCACGAATTAGAAAAATGGATTAGGCAAGATAAAGAGTGGTGGAATGGCAGCTCATACATGCTTTTTCATGGAGAAAAGAGTGGAGGATGAAGAGGACAAAAAACTAGTTCACCTCACATAGTCTAGCTTTTCTATTTGCCTTAAAACACTGAAAAAGCAAGGAATAAAGCAGAAAAAGCAGAATGGCGCCTAGGAGGCCAGGAATAAATCAGATTTGATTCCTTGGGAATTCCCATGCACTACATGAGTCAAATAATGCAAGTTTGACCACTATGGATAGGTAATAGACAACTTGCACAAGGTGGGACACATGAACTAGGCTAATAAGACAGAAATAATTAAATTAATGTCTAAATGGGTAAACTGTGGGTTGATTATTCTAACACACCCCCTTAAGCCTGAATTATGAGTAATATATCAGAAAATTATAGGGCCTAGTAACAATTCTTAGTCACCCTTTACATATTGCATGTCCATTTAAAACAAGGAAAGAGGCAAAACCAACTTGGGAAAATCCTCCCTTAAACATGGACTGTAAACCAAAATTGTAAAATCTTGTCTTCACTCATGCTTCATAGCATGATCAGCAATCGCCAGTAGTGATTTGAGATTGTTGAAGGTCTTCTCACAAAATGCTTTGGTGAAGATATCAGCTACTTGTTCTGAAGATGAACAGAAGAGTAGGTGAATGGTGCCATCATGCACAAGTTCTCTGATGTAGTGCATATGGATCTCAATGTGTCTGGTTCTCTGCTTCTGAACTGGATATTTTCAGATTTGAATGGTACTCTGGTTATCACAGTAGATGGTATTTGAGTACTCTGGTTCGAATCCACACTCTCCAAGTAAACCCTGCAACCATAAACATTGAGTTGCTGCATTAACAACTCCTCTGTACTCTGCTTTTGTAGATGAGAGTGCAATGACACTCTGTTTCTTGCTTGACCAGCTAATTGGCCCTTCTGCAAGTATGAACACATATCCTGAAGTGGACTTTCTATCTATGCTATCATCTGCCCAATCATTGTCAGTAAATCCAATCAAATCAAGATCAGATTTTGCTTTATAGAAGATCCCATGTGTCCTTGTTCCCTGAACAAAGTTAAGGAACATTTTGGATTCTTTCCAATGGATCTCTTGAGGCTGATCCATGTATCTAGAAGCCACACTTACTGCATAACAAATATCAGGTCTAGTATGTGTCAGATACAAAAAACATCCAATCAATTTCCTATATAGTGTATTGTTTACCATAGGTGAAGAATCAGCTTCTTCCAGCTTCACTCCTGAAAGGAAAGGAGTTTTGCTTGCTTTGCAATCCTTCATTCTGAATTTGTTCAGTAAGTCCAAGGCATATTTTGACTGGTGCGCCTTGATTCCAGCTTTGGTTTGAGCAATCTCAAGCCTCAAAAATTGACTTAAGAGCCCCAAATCTGTCATGGAGAAGGCTTGGTTCATAGCTACTTTTAAGGAATCAATCTTAGCCTTTGAGCTTCCTGTAATGAGGAGGTCATCAACATATAACACAATGATCATTAATGAACCATTAACTAACTTCAAATATACATTTGGATCTGATTTGCACCGAACAAAATTCAGTGATAGAAAGAAGCTATCGATCTTGGCATACCAAGCCCTGGGGGCTTGCTTTAGCCCATACAATGACTTTCTCAACCTGCACACAAGAGAAGGGTTAGTAGAAAAACCTTGAGGCTGCTGCATATATATCTCTTCAGTGAGATCTCCATTCAGGAAGGCACATTTTACATCCATGTGATGTACCTCCCATTTCCTTGAGGCTGCAATGGCTAGATCTAGCCTGATGGAATCCATCTTTGCCACTAGGGAAAAGGTCTCATTGTAATCTATGCAATGAACCTGTGAGTAGCCCTTGGCTACAAATATGGCCTTGTACTTTAGTGGTGAACCATCAGCAGCAAATTTGGTCTTATAGACCCACTTACACTGTACTAGTTTTCTCCCTGGGGGAAGATCCACTAGCTCCCATGTGTTGCTCTTTTGGAGTGAGCTGAACTCCTCCTTCATGGTTGTTTGCCATATTGGATCTCCTGCTACTTCTTCATATGTTTTAGGATCAGACTCCACCATCAAATAGATTTTTTCAGCAAACATAGGATCCTTCATGCACAGACCACTCTCAAACTGAGATCTAGTCCTCCTTGGGTCATTGGGATCCCAAGCTAGCTCTCCTACTGCATGTAGTGTCTTGGCTGCCCATTTTGGCCTTGTAGGGCTATTAGGGTCTGAAATAAACTCATATCCATTAGAAAAATTAGAATCATCATGTTCAACAAACTCTTTACTTACTTCTTAAGGTTCAAGTGGTGAAGAGGCTTCACCAACTTCCACTGCTGCAAGGGGTTCTTCCTCAAACTGAACACATCTTTCGATGAAGGCTTTATTTGTGCTCAAATTTATCAGTTTGTACCCTTTTGAATCTTCAAATTATCCAACAAAAAGACACTCTTGGCTTTGGGGCTGTAAATCCTTCCTCTTCTATGTTGGAATTCTAGCCCAAGCCTTTGAGCCAAAAATCCTGAAATGGGTCACATCTGGCTTGTGCCCACTCCATGCTTCGAAGGGAGTCATGCCATCAAGTTGTTTGTGAGGCACCCTATTCTAAATATAGGATGCATAGTTGATAGCTTCGACCCAGTACTTTGGTGGAAAATTTTTGGCCTCCATCATGCATGTTGCCATCTCCTTCAGTGATCTGTTCTTCCTGTCAGCAACACCATTTTGCTGTGGTGTGTAAGGGATAGAATGCTGCATCTGAATACCTGCATTTGCACAATAATTAATAAACTCAGACTTGACATACTAACCACCATTGTCAGATATGAGGGCCTTGAGTTTCCTTCCAGACTGGTTTTCAACCAAAGCCTTAAAGACTTTGAATAGGCCAAAAACTTCAGACTTGTGTTTCAGGAAGTGAACCCAGCAATACCTGGAAAAGTCATCAATGAAATTCAATGCATATTTGTCCTGACTCATGGACATATGAGGGAATGGGCAAGCAACATCATTGTGGATCAGCTTGAGGGGTGCATAGGTTCTCTCATGACTAACTCTCTCAAATTTGTCCTCTGGGTGTTTTCCTAGGATACAACCTTGGCAGACTCCTTTGGAAATTTTTATCTTGGGAAACCCTATGACCATCTCTTTTTCACTAAGACCCGAAATATATTTGTAGTTTAGGTGGCCAAATATTTCATGCCAAAGCTTGCTTTCTTCATTAGCATGAATCAGAAGATCAGAGGGGTTTGAGTAAGGTAGGAAGTGTGAGAACATGTATACCTTTTGAGCATGATTCACAACTCCTTTTGCAATGACTCTACCAGTTGAGATCTCTGTGATCTCAATTTCATTAGGTGAGAATATGACTTTCTTATGAGACCCAGTGTGGGTCATCTGGTACACTGATAGGAGGTTGGAGGCAAGACCAGGCACATATAGCACATTGCTGAACTGACCATGATCAAGATCTATCCTTCCTTTACCCAAACTTTCAGTGAGAGAGTCATCTCCCAGTACTATAGATGGTCCTTTCGACTTGTCCAGTGAGGAGATGGCCTCCTTAGTCGAAACCATGTGTCTTGAAGCTTCAGAATCAATGATAAAACTGGGTGAGCTTGATGTGCCACTAACTAGAGCATGAACTCTCTCTCTGTCATCTGAACTTGATCCTACTTCTCTCTTCTTTGAGCCTTCTAGAAGGGAGATGTCATTCTTCTCCAGGAGTTGGGTCAGCATATCTATTTGCTTCTACATACAAGAGCTTTCAGTGTGATTGCCCTTATTGTAGTATGCGCACTTGCTCATTTCACCTTTGCTTTTCTTCTTCTGGTAGTTCTTCTTGGGACCTTGTAGATCCTCCGGAGACTGTTTCTTGTCTCTCTTTTGCTCAGGTGGATTTTTAGCTGTCTTTTGATTTTTTAATCCGCCCTCGAATATCCAACAATCAAGGCTTGATCTTTGGATGGTTTGATGGTTCCCATCATCACCAGCTTGTCCTGTTCTTGTGTGAGAGATTCCATGAAATCTGCAAGGCTAGGCATCTTCCAGGTTCGAGCTGTCAGTTTTTTCGCATAGAAGGTCGAAACAAACAATGAATAGTCAATGCTTAGCTTCGAGAGGATGGCCAGTACGAGCTGATCATATTTATTTTCGATCCCACACTGTTTCAGCTGCAAAACTAGTGCTTTGAACTTGGAGAAATATAGCTGCAGGGATTCAAAGCTATTTGGACTCAGAGAAATCAGCTCATTTTTTATTTGATGTCCCCTCATCTCATCTGTCTTTCCAAAAAGATCAGAAATCTTCTCCCATACTTCATTCGGTAATGTCAATCCATCAAGATGGAAAATGAGGTCTCTGGAAATACTCAGACACAGGAGACCATAGGCCTCATCCCTCCTGTTGTGCCATTTTATCTTCTCTGCAGCTGCATTGGGCTCTGCTTCTTTTGCCATAGTCACCCTATAGAGGCCTTTCACTCTCAACAGTATCTCCATCTCTGCTTTTCATTCAAATAAATTGAAGGGAGTCAAGATAGTTTTCTATGATTGATCCATAGCTTAGAAAATCTGTCCCGGCTGTCAGTAGAAGGTTCCCAATCACTGATGTTGAACCTGCAAAACAATTTTGGAGGAGAGAAAACAATATACAAGCAATCTGATACCATGTGGAAATTGAACCCAGTGATAGATTAATTTTACTCACAACAATTAACAATTGATCATGCAAAATCACTCACAAAAGAGACTGAAATTGGATCTGAACACTAAACTATATTAAATCAGTGTACAATAGCCAACCCTGTATCATAATAGGTTGCTAAATAAATAACATACATCAGGGATTCGAATGCATGAGGAGCAATTCGAATCTAGCATAAAGCAGGCTTACTAAAAATAAGCAAATCCCCCATAGGTGTAAAAAGCGGATCCCAAATCTGTCATGGAGCTCATGAATTAGAAAAATGGCTTAGGCAAGCTAAAGAGTGGCGAAATGTCAGCTCATACATGCTTTTTCATGGAGAAAAGAGTGGAGGATGAAGAGGACAAAAAACTAGTTCACCTCACCTAGTTTAGCTTTTCTATTTTCCTTAAAACACTGAAAAAGCAGGGAATAAAGCAGAAAAAGCAGAAGGGCACCTAGGAGGCCAGGAATAAAGTAGATTTGATTCCTTGGGCTTTACCATGTGCTACATGAGTCAAATAAGGCAAGTTTGACCACTATGGATAGGTAATAGACAACTTGCACAAGGTGGGACACATGAACTAGGCTAATAAGACAAAAATAATTAAATTAATGTCTAAATGGGTAAACTATGGGTTGATTATTCTAACAAAGATAGCTATCAAAGAATTATAAGTACCCACCCAACTTTCCAGTGATGTCAGAAGGGATGACATGCTCGGTCGACATCATCCCTGCATTGCTCAGGCTCAAGTTTGATGATCATGACCTGCTTTTGCTTAAATATGTCTAGGAAAAGCCATGTGAATATGTCCATACGATGCTTGGTGGTCCCATTCAACGAATTTTGAAACCATGGGCCAATGGTATAGAGAAGTCTAGGTTGTTGGGGCTCATCAATATGCCCCATTTTGGCCGTTTGAATGAAGCACATTACTGTGTGAAGAAATTGTTGGCATGTTTCCATGGAGGGACACTTTGGATGAATACGCCAATCCCAGTCACCTTTGACTTGGTTTCTAGTATTACCAGTTTTCCTAAGGTTGGGGAGGACCCAACCCAATATATTCATGGGAGAGATACATATAAGCGACTTGCGAAGCAGCTGAAGGAGCGCTTTGGGTTACAAAGGGATGGTTGTGCTTACCGTATTGACAGTATCAATTTGCAAATGGTGTGCATTGGTGCAATAATTTTGTCCAGCAAGGTTGTTTGCAGCAATAAACTCATCCAGTGCAATTCGGGGGTTGTCATCTGTGCCCAAAAATGTGTCGAGGGGGTATAGATGAATTGGTCCTTATTTTTGTTGAATCAGTTACTTGAGGATGCACTTACTGCTCAGACAGGGAAGCCTTTTTCTTATAGTTGGCTCTTTCTTCTCATTGCTCTTGTTGGTTGGACGGAACCAAAATATTACCAACCAATGATGGTTGAGGCAGTCAATGTTTTCCGCAGTGTTCGCTAAAGAACCTATGGTGGGTAAAAGAACCTAGTCACCAAACTGACTGTGCTATTCATTTCTGGATCCATTGGGAAGCATTGCAAGTGGTCACCATTGTTGTTCCTAGGGTTTCCTCCTACGCCACGTCCAAGTATCAGTGGATTCTTCGATTTGCTGTCGGACCCCACTCCATTCATATTCATGCCAGGTGGCATCCTGATTGACAGTGGCTACCATTGCCTTATAAGGTCACCATAGAAGAGTAAGATGCTATTGTACAAGATTGGCTGGGAGACTGGCGTGTCCCGAAAAGTTAAGAGGAGTTATATAAGGAGCTTCCCCTAGAGGTGTTGGGGCGCGCACCCTAACGGTCCTTAGGATGGGTAACTCTGTGGAGTTACGAGAGATTGTAAGCGGATTTATGACTCAAAACAGTCTTAGGGGTGTCTGGGTTGAGTAAAAACCTTATTTTGTAATAAACCCATGGTTTAAATCCAGGGTTTAGGGTTCGGGGTGCCCATGGCTTAAGTCCATGGTTTTGTAATAGTGCACTGTATAAATAGGCACTCTTGTAAATAATTCAGGTTAGTATTTTTTGTGTAAGAGGAACTGATGTGAAGCTAAGGATATTTTGTAAGAAAAGGTTAAGTCCCAACTGTGTGCGTGGACGACCTCTGCAGCTGTGTGCGCAGAGGGTTTTGGGTGATTAAGGAAATTTGAAGCTGTGTGCGCAGAGGCCTGCAGCTGTGTGTGCGGATTTGAGGAATTGAAGGGATCTGCAGCTGAGTGCACAGATCAGAACTGTGGTTTTTGTAGAAAGTTGAATAAAACACAGTTCTGTGGATGTAACCCCTACACTGGGGGTGAACCACGTTATATCTTGTGTCGTGGTTCTGTGTGATGTTTCTGTTGTGTTCTTTCATGCATTAATATCTATATATCTAATAAGTAAATATCTCTGCTAGATAATAACTTCGCTGTGAATTCCCAGTAAAGGGTTGCACAAGGCACTGTTTGTTTATCTAACCGCGAAGCTAAATAAGTGAATGTTAATATCTGTGATTTATATTTATAATTTATTTAAAAGCTAAAGGTACAGTAATATCCCTCTTCTGCTTGCAGAAATCTGGTTCTGCGGCACCCCATAGCTGTTTCGGGTGAGACTGCAGCCTGTTCGCAGGTTGTTGCCAAAAGGACCAACACTGTGGGTCTTTTGTTGGTGTGAAGTTAAAGGTATAAAACCCGGGTCTGCCCCAAAGCCCAACAAATTGGTTTCGTTGCCGGTTGAACTCAGTATCTTCTCAAGAGGGGTTTACGTTGTACCTCGAGGGCTATGTTCTGGAGACCATCTGTGAAGGAAATCGGTGATTGGCTTGATGATACTTATTTAAAATTCGCTGAGCAAGAGAACAAAGATCCGCGTCGTAGTGCAAATGAATTTTTACAAAGGTATGTTTTTTGTGATGTTTATGAAATTTTCTTTGGTAGTATCCACATAGAGTTGCACCAGTGGTTATCTAGGTTAACAGAGAGAAGGACGAACTTCCAAGAACGTCAGTTTCCTGCTTGGACCCCCGTGAGAATTAATATACTAAAAGGGGTGAACAACGAGATATCCCGCGCTGTTGATTTCTGGACAACGCGAACCCTTAAAGCATTTGTGACGGAGTTCGCCATCGAAACGAATACCTCCTTTAGTGAAGCCGAGCGACAGTTTTTCAAAGGACCAAGGGGTAAGTTTTTGAATTCATTTAGTTTGAGAATTAAAATGCTATTGGATGAAAAAGGTATATTGCTAATTGAATCAGACTGTTAGATTTAGTATTACTAACCTATGGTTGTAAGTGAAAATACCTTCGATGAGAAAAGTGGTTTGCTGTGAAGTGGAAAAAGGTACAAGAGAGATTTTGGATCCTATTCCCAGGGTCAACATACCGAGTATCCCCCTGTAAATCCCGCAGATTCAGAACTTGAAGAAACCCCTTTTGTTGGAAACCCTCTGGTAACCCCGCAGCAAAGACCTATTATCCCCGAGAACCCGTCGCAGCCTGAAAATCGCCCTAGCCCGAGTATTCCTGTCACAGGTCAGTCTACCCCAGTAAGTCCCCCCCCGCCTACTTCCAATCCCCCTCCCTCCCCCCCTAGACCTGCGATGGCCCATATGAATTACGATATTAAACTCCCTGTTTTCAAAGGAACTGGATCAGAGGATCTAGAACAGTTCTGGTTTTTATGTGAAGCAGTGTGGACTGCTAAGTCCATTACGGATCAAGATACAAAAAGAGCGCAGCTGGTTACTTCTTTCAGAGACCCTGCTCTGACCTGGTTCATGAAGTTCTCTAGCACTCAGAACCATGCATTGCCTGATATAAAAATAGCAATGATAAAGGAATTTAAGAAGCCGAAATCAGAGTCGCAGTGTATCACGCATTTGAAAGAGATTTAGCAGAAGCGTGGCGAATCAGTGTGGGAGTTTGATCAGAGGTTCAAAGTTCTGCTATACCAATTTAGTTTCACCATTGGACCTGCGCAGCACAAGGAATGGTTCATTGCAGCATTGCTACCGCATATCAGAACTCCACTCATGCAACAGAAGGTTGATGACCAGCAGGAGGATCTGGAAATCGCGATGAAGCTTGAAATCGCCCCTGTCGCAGACAATTCTAGTATTGCTCAAATTCAAGCGCAATTGGCAGCTATGGCTCTGGAGCTTCGGGATATGAAACAAGGAAAAATAGGTCATGAAGAGGTTTGGTGTACACAATGTCTCACCGAAGGTCATGCCAAGGAATAGTGTCCTGTGGTAAGAAATTACCTGAATACTGGTACGCCAAACTCGTTTACCTCACAAGTTCTTTATTGTGAGCTTTGCAGAACAAAAGGGCAGCATCGACCTGAAGACTGCTATCTGCTACAGAGGTATGGACAAGTACCCAAGAACCCTTACTACAAATTCTGTAAGTCCTTAGGACATAATGAAGATGAGTGTCACAGTTATGACCTCATGAAAGAACGCACCTACAATGCCTATCGGGTACAAAATGAGGGACCGAGTACTGATGGCTATGGATATCGGGGTGGTGCATCAGGTAAAGGTTCTTTTGGAGGCCATGGTTGTGGTAGTATGGCTAGCAGAGGACGCAGTCAGGTGGTGTGTTATAACTGTAACCAGGACGGACATCTGGCTCGCGACTGTTGGAACCCCACTACGACATGTCAGTATTGCCGGGCAGTAGATCATGTGATCGACTAGTGCCCGCAATTGATAGCTAATATTCAGGAAAGAAACAGTGCCCCTACTCAGAATCTTCAGATGATTTCCGTCGAGCAAAGACCTGCCCCAACCATTAATATTGTTACCCGGAGCGGAGCTACGACGCACATACAGACTAAGGAGGAACAACCTGATGAAGCTTGGGTTCATAAGGCCACTATGAAAGTTCCTGCCTCTGATCTTGAAAAAGTGAAAGAGACATTCATGGAAGCCTAGAAAGATTCTGTGGATTCTAGTACATCAGTAGCAGTCGCTGCTGCACTAGGCTTCGACGGATAAAGTAAGTACCCTGTCCTCCTTTTTACAGAGTTGTCTGAAACTCTTAAGAAATCAGAATACTTTAAGTGAGTTGCAGAAAGTTATCGCTTCCTGTGAACCTCAGCAAAGTTCTAGTCAGGAAAAACCTGTTAATAGAGTCAGAAGAACTGGAAGGGAAATGAGATTGAATGCTCAGATAGGAGAATATGATATGACTGATGTTATTTTGGATCTAGGATCAGAGGTAAATGTCTTAATCAAATAGACCTGGGAACAAATGGGAAAACCTACCCTTGAATGGTCACCTATACAGTTGACATTAGCCAATCAGCAGAATATTGTGCCCCTAGGATGATTCCCTAATGTCCCAGTAGATATTGATGGCGTATGTACTGTAGCAGACTTCGAATTTATTGAGATCATTGATGACAGCAATCCCTATCCAACCTTGTTAGGTATTGAGTGGGATATGGAAAATGCTGCAGTTATTAACCTTAAGAAGAGATAGATGACTTTCGAAGGGAAAGATTTGAGAGTCATAGTCCCATTGGATCCTTCCGAAGGAGAAAGGTACACAGAACCCCTCCGAGATGAAGATCAGGATGTGTTGGACCATATCTACAATATTACAGTGAAGGAAGAAGATTATGTTGATCCTAATGCCGAAGGTATTATGGATTGCCAATGTGACAGCTCCTATATGACGGATTCAGATGATGGTTTAGAGAATTGGCAGAACATATTGGATGAGCTACATGGCCACTGTTGTGCAAGAATTACCAAGTCTCTTAGATGGCTTGGCTCGCAAACAAGACCCTTACCTATTTTTTATGGTTCAATAGACCCAGAAGAGTTTATTAAGCAATTCTTAGCCCAGATACCAGACTCATAGAAAATGGAGATTTTGGACTCAGCATTCATAGCCACAGCAGCCAGATGGTGGAATGGTCACAAACAGTACATTCATAGTTGGGAAGTTTGCCAACAGTCTCTTCGCCTGAGATTCACGGATCGACCATAGGAGGTCTGGCACAGATTTAATGGTAAGACTAACCCTCAGAAGCATTTGGAGCAATGTTATGAAGCATGGAAGAATGTACCTCGTGCAGAGTGGGTACATAGGTTTATGCATACCTTGGATCCTGTTGCAAAGAATTGGTATGCGGAAGTCGAGCTTCGCCAGGGTACTGTAAGTTGGGATACTCTTATTGACAGTTTTGTTTTGACATTTTCTACTAATGAGGTTTTCCCTGCTTTAGACGCAGCTATTAGGTTGATCCATACTAAGGTGTTTGATGATCAAGAGATAGCAGAATACCAACCGGATTGGAAGGCACAAGAAGCTAATGCAGTCGAATGTTATAACCTCACAATTGACGAGGATGACGATCCACGCAACATTGATATTCTGGAGTCAGAAGGCCACTGCGAAGTTCATGGACCAGCAGTAAAAGTTCCTGAGGTGACACAGCCCCTGAAGACGTGGACCGTAAAAATTGGCTCAGAAGAACAGCCTAAGCATGCTACCATCGGAGATTATTGGGACGACGAAATGGTAAGCAAAGTGACCCAACTTCTCCATGAATATCAGGACCTATTTCCAACAAAGTTTTCAGAGATGAAAGGTATCCTGGGTGATATAGGAGTCATAAAGATCCCCTTGAAACCTAATGTGAAGCTTGTGAAACAGCATCCTTATAGGTTGAACCCTAAGTACAAGGAAAAAGTTAGGATGGAGCTGGATAAGATGCTTGCTGCAGGAATTATTGAGCCCGTTGAGGAATCTGAGTGGGTCAGTCCTATGGTGGTGCAAGAGAAGAAGACTAAGGGTGAAATACAAATCTATGTTGATCTAAGGAAGCTTAATGATGCTTGTCTACATGATCCTTTCCCCACACCTTTCACAGAGGAAGTGCTAGACAATGTCGGCGGTCAAGAAGTGTACTCTTTTACTGATGGATTTTCAGGTTACCATTAGATCAGAATTGCTCCAAAGGATCGACATAAGACAACCTTTGCTACAGAAATGGGATCCTTTCAGTATACAGTTATGCCGTTTGGATTGAAGAATGCACCTGCTATATTTTCTAGAGTAGTCATCTTTGCCTTTAAGGAATATATACATAAATTCTTAGAAGTTTACTTTGATGATTGGACTATCTTTGGGATACTAAAAGACCATATAACTAGTTTAAGAATTATGCTGGATAAATGTAGACAGCACCAGATTTCCTTGAACTTGAAAAAGTGTATCTTTTGTACACCTTTTTGGATTCTTCTAGGTCACATTGTATGTAAACAAGGCTTGATGATGGATCCGACGACGATAGCTATTATTGTGAACCTGCCACCTCCAACATCTGTTAGACAACTTCGCACTACACTTGGTCATACTGGATATTACAGGAAATTTATAAAAGGGTATGCTCAGATTACTGCTCCAATGGAAAAGCAGTTGAAGAAAGATATTAAGTTCGAGTGGACACCTAAGTGTCAAGCAAGATTGGATATTTTGAAGGAAACGATGGTAACTGCTCCCATCTTAGTATTCCCTGACTGGAATAAGGAATTTCTTGTGCATGTTGATGCATCCTCCATTGCTCTGGGTATAGTATTAGCCCAGTCAGGTGAAGGTAATATTGATCACCCCATTTCTTTTACAAGTAGGAAATTATCCACAGCAGAGAAAAATTATACTACAACAGAACAAGAAGGTCTAGCTATGGTTTATGCATTACAGAAATTTCGACATTATCTGTTAGGATCTCATTTTAAGATGTTTACTGACCATTCTGCCTTGAAGTATTTGGTTAACAAGCCTGTGCTAGGTGGAAGGATATGCAGATGGCTGATTCTGTTTCAAGAATATGACTTTGAGATCATAGTCAAACCAGGAAGATTGAATCTAGGACCTGACCACTTGTCGAGGCTTGAGTCAGGAGAAGAACCTACCAGCTTGGACGAGGTCTTCCTAATGCCCAGTTGTTTGCCATCCAGATGGTTGATGAATACTTTCAGGATATTGTTCAGTATTTGTCTATAGGTTTTCCACCCACCGAGATGACAACACAATAGAAGAAGCAGCTGGTGGTTCATGCAGCTGAAGTTATCTTAATAGCAGGACAATTATATAAGATGGGACCAGATGAAATACTGCGCAGATGTGTCCTAGAACATGAAAATCCATTAATTTTGGCTGAGGCACATTCTGGGGTAGCAGGAGGTCATTACGCAGGAAAAGCTATAGCACAGAATATTCTGACAACCAGATTGTGGTGGCCCACAATTCACAAGGATGCAAGAGAATATTTCCACAGCTGCGACATTTGTCAAAGGACAGGAAAACCATCCATGAGGGATGAGATTCCTCTGGTTCTGCAGGTAACTTTACAACCCTTTGACAAATGGGCTATTTATTTTGTTGGACCTATCAACCCCCCCGCGAAGAATTCAGGAGCAAGATACATTATTACAGCAACTGGCTACCTCACCCGATGGGACGAAGCTCAACCATCTTGTCCAGATTTGGGTGTCCTAGAGTCCTTATGAGTGATCAGAGCTCACATTTTCTAAATAAGACTATTGAAGTATTAACTGAAGAATTTCAGGTATATCATCAAAAGAGTACTGCCTATCATCCACAAGCAAATGGGACTGTCGAAGATTTTAACAAGATTCTTGAACAGGCTCTGACGAAGGTTTGCAACGTTAACATAAATGACTGGGATCTTAGAATTCCGGCAGTACTATGGGCTTATAGGACTACCTGCAAGAAATTGACAGGCCATACACCTTTTAGGTTGGTCTATGGGCAAGAAGCAGTCATGCCCATGGAATACATTATTCCTAGCCTTAGAATATCTGCTTTCACAGAGATGGATGACCCAGCGATAATAATAGAAAGGCTGACAAAGATACTAGAACTTGAAGAGGACATATTTTTTGCAGGGTTCCAGTAGCAAGTGTAGAAAGCTCGAGAAAAAGCATGGCATGATAAACATATCAAGAAGAAGCAGTTCCAACAGGGTGATATTGTGCTCTTATATGACAGCAAATTCATGAAATTCCCGGGTAAGTTTAAGACACATTGGAAAAGACCATACATAGTGCAGAAAGTTACTGATGGAGGAGCAGTCCAGTTAGCTAAGTTGAATGGAGAAATTTTACCCTCTATGGTAAATGGCAGTCATTTAAAGAAGTATAGGGATAGGCCAGGACCTCCTAATCAAAAGTAACCCCAGGAAGGACAGTCTAAGTACCAAGAACAGTTGAAATTGGGTGCTAGAATATAATGAAGCTGTCCTCAAAAATACGAAGTGTGGAAGACTGTCAGAGTTCGAAGGTTAATATTGTGTCGAAGGTTCTTGTCAAGACGAAGCTGAAGCTAGCATTTATGTCAGAGATTAAAAGTGTGTCGCAACTTAAAATGTGACGGATGGGACAAACTAGACTTGGCGGCGTCGACACGGGAACTGCCCTCATTGCCTACAATAATGAGATCTTGGGAAAATCTAGCGCCGTGTGGACAGGATTTTCGACACTTCATCAGATTTGGCGCCATTAATACACCATGATGACAGATTCTATTTCAGGATTCTATAAGAAGCTACATCGGCCTGCGACTCATGCATTGTGCATGTCTTTGCATTTATTCAGTTAGCACTATGTCGAATGACCGTGAAAGAGGTCTGCTGAACCTTCTGAGTAATCCACCTAGGAAGCCATGCTCGACCAAGGCACAAAGAAAGACAGAAGTTCGCTCTAAGGGGTCGGAAGAAAGGAAGAAGTGCGCTCTATGCTGCACAAAGAACAGCACCGGTCTTCACAAAAAAACTCTGAAACATCCCAAGATGTATCCTCCTGGCTTGATAGAACCATGGAGGTTGTTTGTCTTATGTACCTTGACACACAAGTATGTGGACCCTAAGTTATGGATGGTCAAATGTTCGACAAGCTGATCGAAGGATGGGGTCACTAATAGATCCAGAAGGCCTTAACCAGTAGTTCACAAAGGAAAGGAACAACCAGCCAGCAACCGCATGTATGGCTTCAGTAAGCAGCACACCAGGCTTCGCCAACAATATTCTACCACCAGAAAAGTAGTTGAGTATCCCGGGATGGGCCACTGGTGAGTCTTAGGGGCCTGTTGGGGCACGCACCCTAACGGTCATTAGGATGGGTAACTCCATGGAGTTACGGGAGATTGTAAGCAGATTTATGACTCAAAACAGTCTTAGGGGTGTCGGAGTTGAGTAAAAACCTTATTATGTAATAAAACCATGGTTTAAATCCAGGGTTTAGGGTTCGATGTGCCCATGGCTTAAGTCCATGGTTTTGTAATAGTGCGCTGTATAAACAGGCACTCTTGTAAATAAGTCAGGTTAGGATTTTTTGTGTAAGAGGAACTGATGTGAAGCTAAGGCTATTTTATAAGAAAATGTTAAGTCCCAGCTGTGTACATGGATGACCTCTGCAGCGGTGTGCGCAGAGGGTTTTGGGTGATTAAGGAAATATGCAGCTGTGTGCGCAGAGGCCTACAGCTGTGTGCACAGCTTTGAGGAATTGAAGGGATCTGTAGCTGAGTGCGCAGATCAGAACTATGGTTTTTGTAGAAAGTTGAATAAAACATAGTTCTGTGGACGTAACCCCTACACTGTGGGTGAACCACATTATATATTGTGTCGTGGTTCTGTGTGATGTTTCTGTTGTGTTCTTTCATGCATTAACATCTATATATCTGATAAGTAAAGATCTCTGCTAGATAATAAATTCATTGTGAATTACCAGTAAAGGGTTGTGCAAGGCACTGTTTGTTTATCTAACCGTGAAGCTAAATAAGTGAATGTTAAGCTCTACAATTTATATTTATAATCTGTTTAAAAGCTAAAGGTACAGTAATAATCCGCTTTTGCTTGCAGAAATATGGTTCTGTGGCACCCCATAGCTGTTTCAGGTGAGACTGCAGCTTGTTCGCAGGTTGTTGCCGAAAGGGCGAACACTATGGGTCTTTTGTTGGTGCGAAGTTAAAGGTATAAAACCCAGGTCTGCCCCAAATCCCAACAAATTGGTTTCGTTGCAGGTTGAACTCAGTATCTGCTCAAGAGGGGTTTACGTCATACCTTGAGGGCTATGTTCTGGAGACCCTCTATGAAGGAAATCGGTGATTGGATTGATGAGACTTATTTAAAATTCGTTGAGCAAGAGAACAAAGATTCATGTTGTAGTGCAAATGACTTTTTACAAAGGTATGTTTTTTGTGATGTTTATGAAATTTTCTTTGGTAGTATCCACATAGAGTTGCACCAGTGGTTATCCAGGTTAATAGAGAGAAAGACGAACTTCCAAGAATGTTAGTTTCCTGCTTGGACCCCCACGAGATATCGACAGGTTTCCCCCCAAACACAATATTATTACCCAAGTACTTCATCATTGAGTGATCCATAAACATTTTGAAATGTCCTCATAACAGGTAGTGTCAGAATATCTACAATGCATACACCATCGACAATCCCTCCCTTTCTGTCATTGTGTATTTTTCCTCCATATTAGAAAAATTTTGACTTGCAAATGCAATTGGGTGTTCAAATGATCCTTCTCCTTGTTGCGTCAATATTTTTCCTAATGTGATTGATGACGCATCGACATGTACATGGAAATGCTTTGTCCAATATGAAAACATGAATATTGGTGTTGCATCCATATTTTGTTTCATCTTATCAAGGCTCCTCTAGCACTCGTCGTTCCATTCAAACTTCACATATTTCTTTAATAATTTCTCCATTGGTGCAGTGATTTTTGTATATCACCTTATAAGCTTCTGGTAGTCCCCTATGTGATCTAATGTGTTATCACTCCAGGAAACTCCTCTAGGTTGTAGCTCGAGGATGCCTGGTAACTTAATTTTTGTTTTTTTTGTTTTTTCTGAATTGGATCAATCCAGAGAACCTATATAACCTCTCACTCTCAAGACATGCATGAAGCTCACTCAATCACAAGGCTTTTAGTTACAACTTGTTCACTAGTTTGACAAAAAGGTGCAGGGATGAAGAACTCACCAGGATGGCAGACTTACACACATAACACATGCATATAAATGGATAAATATGGCTGAGGATGGTGTTTATAAATCAAATATCACTAAATAACCAATAGGATTACAGCTATCGGCCCTTTAATAAATCTGAAAATTACCTAAATGCACATTCAGGCAATAAACACGGTAAATAAAGAGATGGCCGAATAAATCACAACAAAAGAGCTTATACTTAGAATAAACCAGATGAGACACTTGATAATGGAACAGGCTCATAAATCCCCAGAGTTGAACCTTTACTCATAAAATAATCCTGGGCTTTATAGCCTCTTACAAAATTTACAGATCCTGAAAGTTCGATCTGTTTACAAAAAATTAATCGAAAGTAATAGTTTTTCCCGATTAGGGCTTCAAACCCTTGCTAACTGTTTGTTTATCTACTGGAAAGATATATTTCACTAATTGAATTTTAAATGACTGAAGTGGTTGTGGAAATTGAACCCAGTGTTAGAACAATTACACTCACATCAATTGCCAATTACACATGCAAAATTACTCACAAAAGAGACTGAATATGGAGTTGAACACTAAAATGTATTGAATAAGTGTACAATAGACAACCCTATGAATTCATAGGCTGCCACAATAAATAATTACATGAGGGCTTTGAATGCATGAAGATTCCATTCGAATCTAGTCAAAAGCAGGCTTACTAAATCTAAGCAAATCCCCCTTAGGTGTATAAAGCAGTTTCCAAAACTGTCTAGGAGCTCATGAATTGGAAAAATCAATTAGGAAAGATAATAGTGGATGGAAGGACAAATCATACATTATTTTCATAGGAGAAAAGAGTGGAGGATGTGGAGGACAAAAAACAAGTTAACCTCACCTAGTCAAACTTTCCCAATTGCCTTAAAACACTGAAAAAGCAGGCAATAAATAAGAAAAAGTAGACATGCACTAGGGAGGCTAGGAATAAATCAGATTTGATTCCAGGAGGTTTCCCAAGCTCTCCATGACTCAAAATTAGCAAGTTTGACCACTATGGATGTGTATATGACAACTTGCATAAGGTGGAATATGGAAACTAGGAAAATAAGACAAAATGGATTAATTAATGTCTAAGGTAGCTAACTATGGGTTGATTATTCTAACACCCCCCCTTAAGCCTGACTTATGAGTAATATATCAGAAAATTATAGGGCCTAGAAACAAGTCTTAGTCACCCTTTACATACTGCATGTCCATTTAACCAAAGAAAGAGGCAAAAACCCAGTGGGAAAATCCTCCCTTAAACATGGACTGTAAAACAAAATTTGGAAATCTTGTCATCACTCATGCTTCACAGCATGATCAGCAATCCCCAGTAGTGATTTGATATTGATGAATGTCTTCTCACAAAATGCTTTGGTGAATATATCAGCTACTTGTTCTGAAGATGAACATAAGAGTAGGTGAATAGTGCCATCATGCACAAGCTGTCTGATGTAGTGCATATGGATCTCAATGTGTTTGGTTCTCTGATTCTGAACTGGATCATTACAGATTCAAATGGTACTTTGATTATCATAGTAGATATTAGTTGAGTATTCTGATTCGAATCCACACTCTCCAAGTAACCCATGCAACCATAAACATTGAGTTGTTGCATTTACAACTCCTTTGTCCTCTGCTTCTGTAGATGAGAGTGCAATGGCACTCTGTTTCTTGCTTGACCAGATGATTGGCCATTCTGCAAGCATTAACACATATCCTGATGTTGACTTTCAATTTGTGCTATCTCCTGCCCAATCATTGTCAGTAAACCCAATCAAATCAAGATCATATTTAGCTTTATAGAAGATCCCATGTGTCCTTGTTCCCTGAACAAACTTAAGGATCCTTTTGGCTGCTTTCCAATGGATCTCATGAGGCTGATCCATGTATCTAGAAGCCACACTCACTGCATAAGAAATATCAGTTCTAGTATGTATAAGATACAACAAACATCCAATCAATTTCCTATACAGTGTATTGTTTACCATAGGTGAAGAATCAACTTCTTCAAGCTTCACTCCTGAAAGGAAAGGAGTCTTTCTTGGCTTGCAATCCTTCATTTTGAATTTGTTCAGAAAATCCAAGGCATACTTGGACTAGTGAACCTTGATTCCAGCTTTGGTTTGAGAAATATCAAGCCCCAAGAATTGGCTCAATAGCCCCAAATCTGTCATGGAGAAGGTATGGTTCATTGCATCCTTCAAGGAAGCAATTTCAACCTTTGAGCTTCCTGTAATGAGAAGGTCATCAACATATAAAACAATGATCATTAATGAACCATTAATCACCTTCAAATATACATTTGGATCTGATTTGCATTGAACAAAATTCACTGATAGCAGAAATCTATCAATCTTGGCATACCAAGCCCTGGGGGCTTGCTTAAGCCCATACAATGACTTCTTTAGCCTACACACAAGAGATGGGTTAGTAGAAAATAATTGATGCTTCTGCATGTATATCTCTTCAGTGAGATCTCCATTTAGGAAGGCACACTTCACATCCATGTGATGTACCTCCCATTGCTTTGAAGCTGCAATGGCTAAGGCTAGCTTGATGGAGTCCATCTTTTCCACTGGTGCAAAGGTATCATTGTAATCTATGCCATGAACCTATGAGTAGCCCTTAGCTACCAATATGGCCTTGTACTTCAGAGGTGAACCATCAGAAGAAAATTTGGTCTTGTACACCCACTTACACTGAACTAGCTTCCTCCCTGGGGGAAGATCAACCAGCTCCCAAGTGTTGCTCTTCTGGAGTGAGATGAACTCTTCATTCATGGATGCTTGCCATATTGGATCCTATGATGCATATTCATATGTTTGAGGATATGATTCCACAATAAAATAGCATTTCTCAGCAAACATAGGATCTTTCATGCATAGAGCACTCTCAAATTGAGATCTAGTCCTCCTAGGGTCATTAGGATTTCCAGCTAGTTCTCTAGCTGCATGAATGGTATTGGCTGCCCATTTTGTCCTTGTAGGGATGTTAGGATCTACAATTAAATTATAACTATCAAACATATCAGAACCAGCATGTTCAACTATCTCTTCACTTAAATTCAGAGGTTCTGGTGGTGAAGAGGATTCTCCAACTTCCATTACTGCTAGGGGTTCTTCTTGAAACTGAACACACCTTTCAATGAAGGATTTGTTTGTGCCAAATTAATCATATTTTACCCTTTTTAATCTTAAGAGTACCCAACAAATATACACTCTTGGCTTTGGGGCTGCAAAGCCTTCCTCTTTTCCGTTGGAATTCTAGCCCAAGCCCTTGAGCCAAAAATATTGAAATGGGTCACATCTGGCTTCTGCCCACTCCATGCTTCGAAAGGAGTAATACCATCAAGCTGTTTATGAGGAACCCTATTCTGGATATAGGCTGCACATTTTATAGCTTTGGCCCAGTACTTTGGTGGCAAAGTCTTAGCCTCCATCATGCAGGTTGCCATCTCTTTCAATGATCTGTTCTTCCTCTCAGCAACACCATTCTGCTGTTGTGTGTAAGGGATAGAATGCTGCATATGAATACCTACATCTGCACAATATTAAATAAACTGAGACTTGACATACTCACCACCATTTTCAGATATGAGGACCTTGAGTTTCCTCCCAGACTGGTTTTCAACCAAAGCCTTAAAGACTTTGAAGAGGCCAAAAAACTTCAGACTTGTGTTTCAGGAAGTGAACCCAGCAATACCTGGAAAAGTCATCTATGAAAGTCAATGCATATTTGGCATGAATCATGGATATATGAAAGAATGGGCCAGCAACATCACTATGGATCAACTCAAGAGGTGCAAAGGTTCTCTCATGACTAGCTCTCTCAAATTTATGCTCTGGGTGTTTTCCTAGGATGCAACCTTGGCAGACTCCTTTGGAAAATTTTATCTTCGGTAACCCTATAACCATCTCTTTTTCACTAAGATCAGAAATATACTTATAATTTAGGTGGCCAAATATTTCATGCCAAATCTTTCTTGCCTCATTAGCATGAATCAGAAGAGCACAGGGGTTTGAGTAGGGTAGGAAGTGTGAGAACATGTATACCTTCGAAGTATGATTTGCAACTCCTTTTGCAATGACTTTACCACTTGAGATCGTTGTGATATAAACTTCATCAGGGGAGAATATGACCTTCTTTGGAGACCCTGTGTGGGTAATCTGATACACTGATAAGAGGTTAGAGGCAAGACCTGGAACATACAACACATTGCTGAACTTACCATGATCAAGATCAATCCTCCCTTTGCCCAAACTTTCAGCAAGAGAGTCATCTCCCAGTACTATTGGTGGACCTTTCGACATGTCAAGTGAGGTGAATGCCTCCTTGGTCGAAACCATATGTCTTGAAGCTCCAGAATCAATGATGAAACTAGGTGAGCTTGATGTGCCAGCAACCAATGCATGAACTCTCTCTTTGTCTTCTAAACTTGATCCTCCTTACCTGTTCTTTGAGTTGTCTAGAAGGGAGATGCCATTCTTATCCAGGAGTTGGGTCAGCATGTCTATTTCCTTCTTCATGCAGGAGCTCTCATAATGATTGCCCTTACTGCAGTATGCGCACTTGCTCATTTCTCCTTTGTTTTTCTTCTTCTGGTAGTTCTTCTTGGAACCTTGAGGCTCCTCCGGAGACTTGTTCTTGTCTCTCTTTTGCTTGGGTGGATTTTTAGATTTATTTTTTCTTTTTGAATCCACCCTCGAATATCCAGCAACCATAGCTTGGTATTTGGATGGTTTGATGGTGCCCATCATCACTAACTTATCTTGTTCTTGTGTGAGAGATTCCATGAAATCCGCAAGGCTACGCATCTTCCAGGTTCGAGATGTCAACTTTGTGGCATAGAAGGTCGAAACAAACAATGAATAATTAGGTCCAAGATTTGAGAGTATGTCCAAGACTAGCTGATCATCCTTCTTTTCAATCCCACATTGTTTTAGCTACAAAACAAGTGCTTTGAACTTGGAGAAATAGAGTTGCAGGGATTCAAAGCTATTTGGACTTAGGGAGATCAGTTCATTTTCAATTTGATGTCCCCTCATCTCATCTTTCTTTCCAAAAAGATCAAAAATCTTCTCCCATACTTCATTCGGTGATGTCAATCCATCAATATGGAAAAGGAGGTCTCTGGATATACTCAGACACAAGGGACCATAGGCCTCATCCCTCCTATTGTGCCATTTTATCTTATCTACAGTTGCATTGGGCTCTGCTTCTGTTACCATAGTCACGATGTAGAGGCATTTCTCTCTCAACAGTATCTCCATCTCTTCTTTCCATTCAAATAAGTTAAATGGAGTCAAGATGATCTTCTGAGATTGATCCATCGCTCAGAAATTGTCTCGGCGGGCAGTAGAATGCTCCCAGTCAATGATGTCGAACCTGCAAAACAAATTGGAAGGAGAGAAATTGATCTGCAAAGGCTATGATACCATGTGGAAATTGAACCCAGTGTTAGAACAATTACACTCACATTAATTGCCAATTACACATGCAAAATTACTCACAAAAGAGACTGAATATGGAGCTGAACACTAAACTGTATTGAATAAGTGTACAATAGCCAACCTTGTGAAGTCATAGGCTACCACAATAAATAATTACATGAGGGATTTGAATGCATGAAGATGCCATTCGAATCTAGTCAAAAGCAGGCTTACTAAATCTAAGCAAATCCCCCATAGGTGCATAAAGAAGTTTTCAAAACTGTCTAGGAGCTCATGAATTGGAAAAATCAATTAGGCAATCTAATAGTGGATGGAAGTACAATTCATACATGCTTTTCATAGGAGAAAAGAGTGGAGGATGTGGAGGACAAAAAACAAGTTAACCTCACCTAGTCAAACTTTCCCAATAGCCTTAAAACACTGAAAAAGTAGGCAATAAAGCAGAAAAAGCAGACATGCACTAGGGAGGCCAGGAATAAAGAAGATTTGATTCCAGGAGGTTTCCTAAGCGCTCCATGACTCAAAATTAGCAAGTTTTACCACTATGGATGTGTAGATGACAACTTGCATAAGGTGGAATATGGAAACTAGGAAAATAAGACAAAAATGGATTAATTAATGTCTAAGGTAGCTAAATATGGGTTGATTATTCTAATAGTGGTCGCTGATAATCAACACTGATGGTTTACTATGAATTCCCCCCCAACAACCAATGTTTCTGCGTTTACTGAAGTGATTTTCCTCATTTAATCCGCTAGATTTTATCCATCTCGTCGCCGTAGTTTCGGCACTACAAGTCTCTATTTTCCCATGGTTTACTGTCATGGTCGCTGATCAGAGGATTTTTCCTCTGTTCCATTGGCCCTCCAAGCCTCATCCTTGCCGTAGTGTTATCTCCTTAGTGGGATAACTTGCCGACAATTAGTCTTTATGGTCACCGATGATCTTTCATTGTTGCGCTCTGTGAACTTCGTCGGCCCATACTCCTTTTATTTCCCACCGTTGCGGCTCCCCATTTAACTATCTTGCAGCCAGTTAACCTTCATCCCTTCCGACTGCTGAAGAGTTTATCTAGTGATCGATCGGAAGCCTTAGTTAGTTTTCCTCCTGCCTTTGCGGCTTATTAGTGGACTATTGTGCCGACGACTAGTGTCTTCCGATGCTGACACTGTTGAAACTATTTAGCTTTATCTCACCGATCTATAGTCTTTGTTAACACCAAAAAAAGGTTAACTACCTCATCTACCCCATTACATGGCTCATTTGTCTATCTGCCTACCATATTTCCCTGAAAATCCCACTAAAAAGCCTCCAAAAGGCCTAAAATGCCTCCAAAAGGCCAAAAAACCCCCTTTTTCCTCCAAAAATGTCCAAAATTCCTCTAAAAATAGCAAAATCCCCAAAAGGGAAGAAAAAATATAAAAATAATGAGGAAAAGGAGGAAAAACCCTAAACAAGCTGCCCTAAACCATATGGTTTCCAAAACCATGGGCCAGCACTCCACCACCAAAAAACTATAAATAAGTGGTGGAGACCCCTCATTTCACATCCACAGTCATAAGCATCCTGCCTCTGCCGAAATTATTCTCGAAACCCTAGCTTACCATCAAGCTAGTTTCACCATTGAGAACTCTTTTGGCCCATTTCCACCACCAGAAAAGGAAAAGAAGCATCTTGGAGCTCGAAGCCACCGACATCGGACCAGCGCAACGGACTCCACCAACCTCCTCATCGGAGGTAATATCAATAAAATCACCATTATACATTTCTTTACTGTTTTTGCTTCATGTTATTTACTTTCTACTGCTTTAGCTTAGTTTTTGTTTCAGTTTATTTTTGTTTACATCATTGAACTGCTACTAAGGATTCCAGATTCCTTAGTAGGTGCTCATCAGCACAAGCTAGGGTGAAAACCCTAGCTACAGTCTTTAGCCTTTTCGACGTTGCGTCTTTGTAGTGAACTATTTTGCTGTCGATTAGTCTTTATCCCCTCCAATCACCGATGTGTTCATCTATCGTCATGCTATCAAAAATTTTCTTGTCATTGATCAGAATCCGTATTCAGTTAGATTTCTACCATTGCGACTCCTTAGTAGACTAGTTCACCGATCGTTAGTCCCTTGAACCTCCGATTGTCATAGTTTTCCTTTGATTGTGAAAGCCTTGTCTGTTTGTCTTCTGCAGTTGCATCTCCTTAGGGGACTATCCTCTCGATCGTTAGTTCTTTCAAGTTCCAACACCGAAGTTTCCATTCCCTCCGATTGGCTGTGACTTTGATTTATCGGCTGCCTTTAATCATTATATTTTCTGTAGTTGCGGAACTTCTAGTCACTGTATTCCCCGCAATGGCAACACCATAGTGAACAAATAATCCACAATGTCGGTGATCAGAACTCCAAACCTTCACACCATCGGAACTTTTAACCGTTATATTCTCTGCAGTGGCGGAACCTTTAGCCACTATCCTCTCTGCAGTGGCGGAGAAATAGAGGACTACACCGCCAATCACTATCTAAAAATGTTTCGATGGCAGTAAGAAGTTTAGCAATATGCCTAACTGCTGAAGGGGTCTTCCACTTGCCATTTATCTTCCATCTTTCGGTGGCTAATGAGATGTTCTAATCCTCGTCCAAGCCACTAAAACTACAACTTTGTGAAATTTGCATCAAAAAATAGAGGTCTTCAAAACTGTTAGTGATCTTCATATCCTTCATTGCATCATTTAAATTCTTCATACTATCAAAAATAAGTTTATTTTATTTGGGAGATAACATCTGGCTCCTACTCGGGGATGGGAACCTCCCTGTGAGGTCCCAAGAACCCCAGACCAAAATTCCTTTCCCTAAAAGCAACTAAGTAACTTAACGCTATTCTCTATTGTTCCATAGGGCATGGAGTCTTATTCTGAAATAAAAAACAACCTACGATCTACTAATTTACAATTATAAGGCCTTAGATCCTCAAATAAAATAGATTTTTAGGAACCGCCCATTTACTGGGCCATCGAATACCTCTTTACCTTCCACATTCTGCAATTTGAAGGTGTTATTCTTATATACCTGGTCTATAACAAAAGGGCCAATCCATAAAGAGTCAAATTTTCCATGTTTCCCCTTGTCCTGTCTGACAGCATCCAACTTGAGGACCCAGTCCCCAACCTGGAAGTTGTCTGCCTTTGCTCTTTTGTCAAACATGCCCTTTATCCTCTGTTGACGAGCCTCTGATTTTCGTACAACTTGCTCCCTGATCTGTTGTAACTCCACCAAATCCATCATCCTTCTCATCATATCATTTGGTTCATCTTCCTCTTCCTGAAAGAACTTTGCCACTGGAAGGGTGAGCTAGATAGGAAAGATGGCCTCAGTGCCATAAACTAATTTGAATGGAGAATTCCCTATGGATCTTTTATCTGTCACCCTATCAGCCCATAAGGCAAACTTAAGCTTTGAATCCCAGTTTTTCTGATTTGTCTCTAGCAATTTCCTAATGATCCGGACTAAGCTTTTGTTGGATGACTCAGCCAGGCCATTGCCTTGTGGGTAATAGGATGTGGAGTGCACTAGTTGAATACCCATTGATTCACACAATTTAACCAATGCCCCAGCTTTAAAAGCTTGTGAATTATCAGTTACTAACCTTACTGGGCAACCAAAGCTGTTGAGGATGTTCTCATATAAGAATCTCATGATGACTTGTTGAGTGGCATTTCTAGTGGGTATTGCTTCTATCCATTTGGTAAAGTAGTCAATGGCTACTAAGATCCATTTATGCTGTCCACTGGAAGATGGATTTATTACACCTATGAAATCTAGACCCCATTGCTAGAAAGGTCCATTCACTGTAACATGCCTAAGGGGGCGAGGATTTGAGCTGCTGCTTCCCTTCAAATATTTGACATTGGTCACAAGCCCTTACAAAAGTGCATACATCAACAAAAAGGATTGGCCAATAGTACCCTGATTTTAATATCTTGGGTTTTGGTTTTCCAGTAGTGGTGGCCTCCACATGTAATGGAATGAAAGTGATGCATGACCTGTTCTACTTCCTCTTTATCTAGACACCTTAACCAAATCCCAGACTGATCCCTCCAGTACAACAGTTTGTCAATTATGAAAAACTTAATAGATTTCAATTTAAGAGCTCATGCTTGGTTAGGAGTAAGATCAGGAGAAACTTCTAATTTTAGCAAAAATTGAATGATACTTGACTACCACTCACATGAAGATATGTTCTCAGCTACTGCTGGACTGTTATTCTAATCTTGATTTTCCTCTGTTTCAGTGGCCACCATAGTTTGCACCTTTGCTAACCTGACGTATGTGAAATTCATTTCCAGCAGTTCACAATTTTCTTTGGCCATGATTTTGGCCAGACCTAATCCTTTTACCAACTTGGTGGATTTCACCTCTACATCGAACTCAATGAGTTTGGAAATCCACTTATCTCTCTTCCCATCAATGTCAGGATGAGTCAAAACATCCTTCATAGCAGCTGAAGGGACATACACAATGAACTTTGCATGGAGAATGTAGATTCTGAATTTCTTCAAATATTTTATGAGGGCATAAGCCTGCTTCTCAATTGGATCATACTTCAGCTCAGTATCTCTCAGGGTTTTGCTAAAGAAAGCAATTGGATGATCAAGACCTTCATGATTCTTTTGTAATAGTACAGCTACCACTGTGTCATAAGATGCAAAAGACAAAATGTAAAAATCCTTGGTGTAGTTAGGACTAATCAGGGTTGGGGCCTCCATGATGGCTTTCTTAATGTCTTCAAAAGAATTTCTTTCCTGGTCGGTCCACTTGATTTTTGCATAATTTTTAGTGTGACTGTTATATGCTTTACCAACTCGAAGAAATTTGGAATGAATCTCCTGACAAAGTTTATCTTGCCTAAAAAGGATTGAATGTCTCCTTTTGACCTTGGTATTGATAGCCGCTGAATTGCCTCCACTCTTACTAGATCAATCATTACACCTTCAGCTGAGACTATGTGGCCTAGGAGCTTTCCTTCATTGAGTGAAAACTGGGACTTCTTAGGGTTCAGTGATATTCCATACCTTCTGCACTTCAGAAATGCCTTTCTCAAATGCTGCAAGTGGTCATGATGGTTGTGAGAGTAAACTGTTAAGTCATCCAAATATATCAGCACATATTTATCTTTTATCCCTACAAAATCTAGGTCCATAGCTCTTTGAAAAGTATCCCCAACATTCATTAGCCCAAATGGAATTTTAGCATACATGAAGGTGCCCTAGGGGGTGGTAAAGAAAGTCTTCTTTTAGTCATCTAGGTGCACATCCACTTGGTTGTATCCAAAGAAGCCATCAAGGAAGGACATGACCTTGGCCCCCAAGACTCTCTGCAGTAGATGTTCCATCTTGGGCAGTGGATAGTTTTTTTTTTTGGAACATTTGTTCAAGTTTCTAAAATCCACACACAACCTGATTTCTCCATTTTTATTTCTTACCACTACTATATTTGCAATCCACTAGGAATACCTGATGGGGATTATGATCTTGGCTTTGAGGAGTTTGTGGATCTCTTTCTCAATCATTGGTAATAGAAGAGGGTTGATGGGTCTTAGCTTCTGCTTTAAAGGAATGGTGTCCTTATCCAAAGGAATCATGTGTTGAATGATGTTGGTGTCATATGTTTTTAGGTCACTATACTCCCATGCAAAGACATCAGAAAAATATTTTATCAAGCTACAATATTCAGACTTCTGTTCAGCAGTCAGCCCAGTGGATAGATTTATTAGTTTTGGATGGCTTTGGCTACCTATGTTGTGCTCTTGGATAGAAGGATATAGCTCCCTTTTAGAAGGCTTGAAAGGGACATCATTGTGATCAAACAGTTCTTCTAGTGGTACTAGACCTCGGGGTATGTGGTTGCTAGGAAATTGGACAATATCATGCGCAGTCACTTTATATTTTAGCTTGTTCTGATTGGATTCCTCCAGGTTAAGGTTTTCCTGGTCTATGTGTATGTCAAAGAATTCATCCACTAACTGAAGGAACTTACTAAGCTCCCCATCATTTTCAAACACCCTCCAAAATTTTACATGGTCTGGTAGAGAGGGTCTGTACTTGACCTGAACATCATAGCTGAGCCTAGGGGGTAAACGAGGAAAAAAAAGACTTGCAGAGATAGCCATGGAATCAGCCAGATGATTCAAATCTTTAGGAATATATGACAGTTCAAAAAACATAAACGAGTCTCCGAGTTTCCATACCTCATCTCTATAGGCCTTCAGTCTACTATTTTTTGTCTTAAAAGTGTTGTTGACCTGTTGTATGATGAGGTCTGTGTCCCTAAAAATATTCATGCACATTATCCCCATCTCCTTGGCTGCTTTAACTCCCAGCAGCAAGGATTCATATTCTGCTACGTTGTTCGTGGTTTTGAAATCGAGCTTATACAATAGGTGAATGTTCTCCTTAGATGGGGAGATCAACACGACCCCTGCGCCTGCTGCATTTTGAGCGCTTTCCCCATCAAAATACATGGTCCATATCGTTGTTGTGACTTCTTTGGGCTGCGGATGGGTGGGATCAGTGAGATGAACTGATGTTTGTTGATTATCATCTATTTGCAAGATGCAAGATCCAAAATCGGTGTCCACAGCGTATATGGGGTGATTTACTGAGCGACTCTCCTTGCTTATAATGTATGCTAGCTAATTTTCCCTGTACAGTCTCTTAGTTTCTCCTCTGAACATGGGAATGGTGGTGTATGTGAGATCCATCTGAAGGGTGCCGCCCAATCTTTTGCTCCATGACTGGGACAGCAAAAGGTCGAATTTTGGAGGAATATCAGCCACTATGATGTCCATCATTACGCTTTTTGAAGGCGGCTGAGTAAGTTTACAGCAAGATATTTGATGAGGCCCAAGAACTTGACCTTCCTGGAGTCAAAGGATAATAAATCATGGTAGGGATTGGTAATGCTGAGGCTGATCTCATCCATCACAACATTTGGCATTAAGTTATGAGATGCTCCTGAATCCAGCAAAGAGTTATGGAGGATTTTATCATGGATTTTCAAGGATATATAGAATGGTGGGCAAGAGTTCTTTAGGTCTTCAATCATAGGGCCCAAGATTACAACAGGCTTGTCATCTTGCAGGTTCACAAATTCAATGTCAATGTGCACCTTGGGCTGAAGGGAATTTAGAATGGAGGTTTTAAATGCATCATTCTTCATCAACTCAATTAAAGGGAAAGGGATTTTCAATTTTTGAATTTTAGACTCAAGGTTGAAGGAATAATGCAGCCTATCTGGAAACCTTACGAAATGTGTTGTAGGTTTGAGTTGGACTTGATCAGGTGTGGTTGAAGGTGTTGGTTTATGCAATGCTTTGGATGGAACAACTACTTTCTTTGGTAAAACAAAAACCTTTCTAGCAGGTGCAGCAGGCTACTTGACAGGTACATCATTGTTTTTGAGTGGAGAAACCAACTTAGACCTCAGTTGGTAAACTCCCTGACCATCGGCATGATCGAAAGCCTCTTCAGTGATCTACTCATCAATCAAGGCTTCTTCGTACTCTGGCTATGTCAGAAAAGAATAGTCCACCTCATCCTCCATGCAGTGGATATTGTCTTCAGCTTCTCCTTCTTCTTTAATGAATTCTGGCCCTTCTTCTGATACATCATTTTGAAATGGAGCTCTTATCCTCTGGACTTCCCCTTGATTTCTCTCCCTTATGAGAATCTAAAAAGGGGGGTTTCCTCTTCTATAAGGGACAAAATTTGGGTTTCGAGGAGCAAAAACACTTAGCCCTTTACTCCTCACTGGCATATGTCCTTGGTCCTTCAATTTAGAAATTTCAGCAGTCAGGTTATCTAAAAGTTTATTCATTTTTTCAATCTTTTTCTCTGATGTTGAAGCCCCATTGTAGTCTGCTGGCTACTTTCTCCTGTCTACCTTCCCTTTGACCTTTTGAGATGCCAAAATGTTTGACTCTACCTCTAGGGCAGCATCCTACATGAGTGATAAGGAGGCAAACCTCTTTTCTCTGAGAAGTAGGTAGAAGTCAGATTCAAAGGCATTCGTGTAAGTTATCATAGCTGAGGTACCAGAGGGCTTAATCTCAGTGGGGATCTTGCTGTACATGTTGTTGAATCTCTTGGTAAAGTTGGAGACAGACTCACCATTTTCTCTTTTCATGATATTGAATTCTG
Source organism: Pseudotsuga menziesii (assembly GCA_001517045.1). Classification (NCBI taxonomy): domain Eukaryota; kingdom Viridiplantae; phylum Streptophyta; class Pinopsida; order Pinales; family Pinaceae; genus Pseudotsuga; species Pseudotsuga menziesii. The sequence continues at coordinate 73,288 of LPNX010452060.1, forward strand.
TGATATAGTAGAGGTGGTCTCTCCTCTCTCCCCAATGCTTTAGGAAAAATTCATCTAGGGCCTCTATGCTTGCCACTGACCTAGCAGGCAGTTCTTTAAACCACTTCCTAGCCTGGCCATCCAAGCTTTGCACAAAAACTCTGGTCCATACATCTTCTTGTTCTATATTTATATTTCTAGCATAGCTATAAAAATCCTCTAGATGTTCTTCAGCAGTGAAATCCCCTTCCCCTGTAAACTTAGGCATGTGCTTGAGGTAATCCCCAGTAGGCATGGTTGTGAGAGGATTTGCCAAAATTAGGGGCGCATACCTAGCTACCAGGATCCTTTCCATCTTGGTCAATTGAGGGGTAGCCATATTGGAAATGGGTATGGATAGGGATGTGCAAGGTGGCACTGATGAAAATATTTGCTGAGAAGGTGGTGGTATACTTATCCCAGTGGAGTCACTAGGGATTGGATCTTCACAAACAACATTGCTTGAAGATGCCCAAACCCTATATTTTTCTGATGTATCTAAAAATTTCTGGCAATTAAAAGTTTCAGTACAAGAAATATTAGAAAAAATATTTCTTGAAATACCTGAGGTAGCGTTTTGTGCAGCACTGCTGGTCTATCTTAGTAAAGCCCTAGCTTTCCTCAAGATTTCTTCTGGATCTGAAACGGGTGTTGCTGGTGGCCCCTTTGGGTTTGCTCTGGTACTTGGTCTTCTTGAAGTCACCTTATATCAATGGATTCTCCAGATATATGATTAAAACCGTAATAATGTCTAATCCTTGTCTATCATCAAAGCATGGCTCTATGTCGTATCCCAGGGAAGCTGAGCTTCAATCTCCTCTCCCTGGAAACAACGCCACTTGTTATCACTCCAGGAAACTCCTCTAGGTTGTAGATCAAGGATGCTTGGTAACTTAAACTTTTTGTTTTGTTTTTTATGAATTGGATCAAGTTGGATAACCTATATAACCTCTCAATCTCAAGACATGCATGAAGCTCACTCAATCACAAGGCTTTTAGTTACAACTTGTCCAGTAATTTGACAAAAAGGTGCAGGGATGGAGAACTCACCAGGATGGCAGACTTACACACATAACACATGCATATAAATGGCTAAATCCTACCGAGCATGGTGTTTATAAATAAAATATCACTAAATAACCAATAGGATGATAGCTATCGGCCCTTTAATAAATCTGAAAATTACCTAAATGCACATTCAGGAAATAAACACAGTAAAGAAAGAGATGGCTGAACAAATCACAACAAAAGAGCTTATACTTAGAATAAACCAAATGAGATGCTTGATAATGGAACAGGCTCATAAATCCCCAGATTCGAACCTTTATTGATAAAATAATCCTGTGCTTTATAGCCTCTTACAAAATTTACAGATCCTGAAAGTCCGATCTGTTTACACAAAAATAATCGAAAGTAGTAGTTTTTCCCAATTAGGGCTTCAAACCCTTGCTAACTGTTTGTTTATCTACTGCAAAGATCTAGTTCACTGAATTAATTTTAAATGACTGAAGTGGTTACTGATAATCACCACTGATGGTTTACTATGAATTTCCCGCCAACAACTAGTGTTTCTGTGTTTACTGAAGTGATTTTTCTCATTTAATCCACTGGATTTTCTCCATCTCGTCACCGTAGTTTCGACACTACAAGTCTCTATTTTCCTGGGGTTTACCGCTGCGGTCACTGATCGGAGTATTTTTCCTCTGTTCCATCAGCCCTCCAAGCCTCATCCTTGCTGTAGTGTCGGATCCTTAGTGGGATAACTCACCGACAATTAGTCTTTATGATCGCCGATGATCTTTCATTGTTGCGCTTTGTGAACTTTGTCGGCCCGTATTCCTTTTATTTCCTGCCGTTGCGGCTCCCCATTTAACTATCTTGCAGCCAGTTAACCTTTAGCCCTTTCGACCACTGAATATTTTATCTAGTGATCGATCAGAATCCTTAGTTAGTTTTCCTCCCGCCGTTGCGGCTCATTAGTGGACTATTGTACCGACGACTAGTATATTCCAACATCGACACTATGGAAACTCTTTAGCTTTATCTGGCTGATATGTAGTCTTTATCCTTTCCGACGTTGCGGATCTGTAGTGAACTATTTCGCCGTTGGTTAGTCTTTATCCCCTTTGATCACCGATGTGTTCATCTATCATCGCATTATCGAAAAGTTTCTTGTCATCGATCGGAAGACGTAGTCAGTTAGATTTTTGCCATTGCAGCTCTTTAGTAGACTAGCTCGTCGATCATTAGTCCCTTGAACTTCCGATCACCACATTTTTCCTTTGGTCATGGAAGCCTTGTCTGTTTGTATTCTGCAGTTTTGGCTCCTTAGGGGACTATCCTACCGATCGTTAGTTCTTTCAAGTTCCGACGCCGAAGTTTCCATTCCCTCCGATTGGCAGTGACTTTGATTTATTGGCTACCTTTAATCATTATATTTTCTGTATTTGCGAAACTTCTAGTCATTATATTCCCTGTAGTGGTGGTGCCATAGTGAACAAAGACTCTGCAATGTCGACGATCAAAACTCCAAACCTTCTTACCATCAGAACTTTTAACTGCTATATTCTCCACAGTGGCGGAACCTTTAGCCACTATCCTCTCTGCAGTGGCGGAGAAATAGAGGACTACATCTCCGATCACTGTCTAAAAATGTTCCGATGGCAGTAATAAGTTTAGCAATATGCCTAACTGCCAAAGGGGTCTTCCACTCGCCATTTATCTTCCATCTTTTGGTGGCTAATGAGATGTTCTGATCCTCGCCCAAGCCACCAAAACCACAACTTTGTGAAATTTGCATCAAAAAATAGAGGTCTTCAAAACTGTTAGTGATCTTCATATCCTTCATTGCATCATTTAAATTCTTCATACTATAAAAAATAAATTTATTTTATTTGGGAGATAACATAATGTTTCGCTTATTTTTTTTCTTATCGATGGTGTCGGTGGATCAACAATTATCACAATCTTGGTGGGATCAACCAATATTCCTTCCTTGCATACAATGTGTCCCAATAGGATTCCAAATGCTGCACAAGATATACATTTCTTCAGAAATAGTGAAATATGATGTTGTCAACATCTTTTCAACATCAAGTGAAGCTTTGCAGTATGGTTTTTTACCAACCCATAAATGGTCCAATCATCCATGTAGACAACTAGGAATTTATGAATGAAGTCTTTGAATGAAGCGACAGCTAACCTTGAAAAAATTGCAGGTGCATTCTTGAGACCAAACGACATGACTGTGTACTAGAAACATCCCCATTTTGTTATGAAATTGGTTTTGTGTCTATCTTCCTTCACAATTCTTATCTGATAATAGCCTGAAAAGATCTCCATAAATGAATATATGTCTTTTCCTCCAACTCCTTCCAGTGCTTCATCGGTGAATGGTGTTGGAAATGGGTCATGAAGACTTGTGTCATTCAGTTTCCTCATATCAACACAAATCTATATTTCTTCAGTCTTTTTGTCCAGCACAACCATTGGGATAATCCATTTTGATTCCTCTATAGGCTTGATAATTCTTGTGTCTAACATCCTTTTTATTTTGTCTTTGACGTGCTCTATGTATCTTGGATTCAACCTATTTGGTCGTTGCTTTACTGGTTTTGTATCGGGTTTCAGAGGAATCCTCATTTCTCCCAAATCCCCTGAAATGCCTTTGATTTCAGAAAATTTTGTAAAGAATAAGTCCTGAAACTCGTGTAGTATATCGATGAATTTCATCAACATTGAATCTTCCCAGTAATCTCCAATACTAGAGAAATTCGGGTCTTCTATGGTTCCAACATTCACCTTCTTTATCTTCAACGATTGTTTGAATTTATCCCGAACATATATGGTCCTTAGATGTAGCGAGTTCCTTCTGATTTTGGAATGTCAACAACTCTTGGATCATATTCATCATCATGTTCTCCCAACACATTGTAACACTCCATCATTATCGATGTTGTTGGTCTCCATTATGATCTTGTCGGTAGCTCAGTTGGAGATATCTCCAATACTTTAGCACAGATGTCCTATAGCGCACTATGGATAAATATATTTTCATTCGCAAAGCTAAAATCATGACTGAAGTTGACATTCATTTGTTCCCATGTTGTTTTTTCCCTTCATATCTCTGTAGAAACATACCATCTCCATAGTATTTCATCCAACGTATGGATGAACACGTGAACCCATTCATCCTTTGGCCTTGGTTCCCATGTTGCTTGGCATGTTATCAAATGATCTCTTTGATCATTTATACCATAATATTTCTTTCCATTTTAGTACTCATCCTCCTCAAATTGAAATTTCATCAGTCATAAACCTATTTTCCAGTATGCTATCAATGTCTTGTACACAGGTCACCATCTTGACGTAGTGGCCTCCAGTGCCTCTTATAATGCCAACAAACATTGTTGTTCAAATACTCTGTCTTCAAATTAACTAATTAAAACTATTAGGTTAGGTAGTCCTTCATATGTCAAAAGATCCAATATTTTTTTTCACTACCCATCTCAATGTCTGAGTGATCATGCACATTTTCTAATTGGTACTTCGTGCAACTGATTCTGCCAATTTTCTAGCACGTTGTCAGAGTCTGAATATATTGAGTTGATACTTCTCCATCCCAGTCCTCCATAAGAAGTGGGATTGATGTAGTATTCATAGACATTATGGGCATTATCCCAACCTCCCACGACTTCATTTTTTATTGGTTCCACATGTCTCTTCCCTTGTAGGGGATCCAATGGGGCAATGACCCTCATGTTGCTATTCTTGAATGTCATGGTCCTTTTCTTGAAATTGATAACTACAAAGTTTTCCATTTCCCAATGTATTCCCAATATTTTAGGGTATGGGATGGTATCGCCAACTATTCTAATGACATAAAAGTATGCATACATCTTCAATCCTTCCACTTCGATAGATAGATGAGATACTCGTTCAATTGGAGAAACCTTGGTCTTATTTTCCAGATGAAGATGTACAAGGGAATAGACTAGCTGTGGCTTCCCTGTCATTTCACATGTTCTCTTGGTTAGTATATTCACATCTGATCCTAGATCCAAAATAAATGAATCTACATCATATTCACCGATTTATACATTCATCCTTGTTTCTCTTCTCATTTTCTTCTTTTGTAATGAATTAACTGGGAGATCCTTTCTCCCTTCTTCATGTTGATACAAAAATCTTGCTATATCTACTAATGCATCTTGATCTTTTGCTAACATTAGACAGCTTTATAGAAAAAGTTTCAAAGTACTAACCTTTGTTCTCTATCTTGGTGAGTTTGTTGAATCAAAATTCGGTGGCATCTCGTGAATAGGTAGCTTACCATTATTCTTTTTTAGAGAATCTTTCACTTTAAATAAGGTTTCTTTTTATGTTTCTACATCAAACTGGAATTTCTTTTGGGCTGTAATCTAGAAATTTAGTATTGGTCTGTTGTCCCATGTCATAGCCCCTCCTCTCATTACTACACCAACATGCACTAGCTGAGTCCTAAATTTAGTTGATATATTTCCCACATTTGGTCCAGGATTTTGATTTTGATTTGCATTCTTGTTTGGTTGCAGTTGTTGTACATTATTAACTCTCCATTTCACAATTAGCTAAGGACATTATTCAATAGTGTGATCGGTTGCATGACAATAAGTACAATGGGATTCTAGATTTGGACAGTCCCTTTGATAATGTCCCACCACTCCGCAATTATAGGATTTAACTAGTTTGTGATCTCGACCCATAGCTTCTCCATGGAAAAATCCTCTGTTGTGACCTCCATGAAATCTTCCTTGTTGCTGGTATGACTGCTGCTTGAATTGTTGTTGTGGCGGATTATACTGTGGTTGCTACTAATTATACTCTGATTGAGTACATTGTGGTTGCGGTTGGTTATACTACAATTTCATTTGATTATACTATGGATGCATATGAGGTATTTCCACTTGTCATTGATCCTCTCCCTTAATAAATCATGATTCATAGTCCTTTCTTGGATCAAATAATAAGTTATGTATTCATTTTCGTCATGAACAACCAATCTACAAAAGTTACAAAAAATATAAATTTGTTTCGACACAACCTTTTGTAAGTATATGCAAACTTCCAACTGATTCCCTTTGGTTTGAAATATTTGACACCAAGGATATCGTCCTTGGCTCAATGGATTTGGTGCCCTCGACTATCATTAATTGTGAAATTTGAGACACTAATCCTTGTGATGCCCTCAAAGAGACATCGATTGCACCATACTTCTTCGTAGACCTCTTTCCCTTTCTTAATATCCTTTAATTGGATAGTAAGGTTCTCCAACCATGACTAGATTTGGCTCAATCCAATATCTATTTCATTGACTGGTGAAGCCTGCAACTTCATCACATTCTCCAAGGCTTTCTCCTCAGATGTGATTTTTTGTTGCCTCAATGACATGCGGATATGGGGTACCAAGGCTACAATGTGTCATTCTTTGTGTTGCTTGTTACTCATTCTGAAGCTAACCTTGGTAATTATAATTTTGAATCGTTGATCAAAGTCCCACACAAACTCATTGGGGAATTTCTTTATTTCCTTCAAATTGATGATATACTATGATTTTGACTTTGGTTTCTTGAATTCCTCAATCAGTCCAGTCCTGATTTGTGCCAGAGTTTTCTAGGGATGCCCCATCGGTAATTGTATGAATTTCATGTACCATTCTAACTTCTAGCCTTGAAAGGTCATTACTAGTTGTCCTTTCTTGATATCATTATCTTGTACTTGTTTTACCATCCACATTGCTTCACATAAGAATCAATACTGCTTAGGATCCTCGATCCCATTACCCTAGAACAAGGGTAGCTTTACGTTGTCACTTGTCATTTTGGGTCTCCTCCCAGTTCTCGTTGATCCAATACTATTACCACTATGATTACACATTAGAAAACCTTGGAATGAACTCATTCTTGTTCCTCCTAAGTTCGGTATGGTGCACAGAGTTGTAGGTATGTTTTAGCTTTGGGTTGGTCCTTCCTCAGGTTTGGGCATATCATGGTCATTTCCTTCATCATGGTTGGGTAGGCTTAGTTCCTTATGGTCCCTTCTCATATTTTTCTATTCCAGACACACCAGGACTCTCCTCAGTCCTCCTCCTCTTTTCTTGTCAATACCTCACCCCGATTCATAGGATACCACACTCTTCTGCGACTTCCCTTATAGTCTCATCATGAATCCCATCCATCTACCCTGTATCATTCCATCAAACCCTTATCTTCACAATACCAAAATCCTATACACATCAAGGATTTACTCGTCATATTTCATCTTTAGTATTCCTTTTTCACAGAGGAGCATCTTAATCCATAGCTGTAATGACAATATAAATCTCCCCCTTGGTCCCTTAAAATATTCTCTTTTGGCATCGTTGTAAAATTTGACTGTGTCTACAGTGAACTAAATAATGTACCTTTCCAAAATATTATGTATCCACACATCGACAACCCTTGAATCTTTGTTGTGCACCTTCCACAATTATTAGATTAGTTATGTAGTCCATTGATCAGGTACACCTGCCTAGATTCCTCTTTTGCAAAGTGAGTTGCGCCAACCACTCATACAGTACTATCAGAAATTCAGAAAATAATATTTTTGTGAAAATCTAAGTAGATATATTTTCCCAACCAATATTCTGTCGTCAATCTCAGGTTTTGGTTATATTCTTCCACAAACTCTTGGTATTTCTTGTCGAACTAATCCTAGATTTCTGGCTTCGTCGGATGCCACAATACGTCCTCTTCTTCTTTTCACTAAAGTCCTGACAATTGAACCATTTTTTGACACAAACACACACAACTCTGTCGATAGGGGTTCACTTCGCGCTGTTGTCGACAACTACTGACACAGACTCCCTAAACATCGACCTAGAAAGTATTTACCCTTTCCAACAATACTTGCGGAGCAAGTGTAGTCTCACTCGAGATCTCTGAGGGAGGGCTGCATGAACTGAGTTTCTACAGTGGGAAGAGGACTTCGCACTATCTGTTACCCTATCACAATGCCACCCAAAAATCTAGATTCATGACTGTAGTATTATCTATATCTCCTTATCATCATCATTCGCAATCATACATATCGGTATTTACATCAACAAAGACATCAATATGCATTAAATCGCTAAGTACCATGATACTTCACATCATTCACAGTAAAAGGGAAAACATAGATGTAGCATAACCATTCATCAACTCATTGGATCCATCGCATATTTAACCCAAATAATGAAGAAAACACATAATACATATTAAACAATTCATTCCACGGAACTACAATAGTACAACTCAAAATGCCAAAATACCGATCAAATTCCCTTCATAGGATAGTCTTCATCCCCATCAATACCAGAATTGAATTGCAAAAGAAAAAAAAATTCCTCAGACAATTGATCTTCATCCAAAAACAAACAATAGATCAATCGATCAGTAGATATATTCCTAGAGAGATGTTCTTTTAATTTACAATCCTAACTGTACTTATATGTTCACTAGGTCATTACAAAATGGTCCACTTGACCAATATCTAACTGACTCAACCAAAATATCCTAATTTGTCAGTTTCTTACTTCGCCACGGTTGACTTTTATCTTTTTCAACATCCTTCCTATCGGTGGTGGTACCACACTTTGCACACTCCAACCCCTTTCCAAAAATTACCAATTCTGTGAGACCAGTGCAATTGTGATTCAATAGTTTCTATCTTCATATCAAGGTGGCAAGATGGGCCAAGGAAATCCAGGGAGCTAGGGATTCCTTCACGATGTAGCCTGTAAACTATGGGTTTGTATCCTCTTTCATTTTGTAGCTAAATAATTGAATTCATTGTAACAAGGGGGTTGTTTCCTCCTTTCAGTTGTTGCTGGAAAACTATTATTATAAATGATTATGTGGTTTTCTCCCCGGGACTTGGGTTTCCACGTAAAAATCTTGTTTACTATGTTTTTCTATGCTTCCTATGTGATGATGATATGATGATATGTGATGACGAGGTATAAATGATGATATAATGATAATAATGTACTCAACATAATATTGAATAAGTTGTCAATGATTGTTAACTATGAAAAAGTAACAAAATATATACACAATGTTCACCGCCCCCTCTCAGTGTGCTTAATGTGTCCAATAATATCAATCCCAAGAAGTAAGGGAGTGAAACTGTGAATGGATCAGTTGTAGAGAAGGTTATTGGGGACATCTCCAATTGAACCATTTATATATGTTCTTGGTTCCCTCCCTCCTGTGAAATCCACCTCTAGGTAAGATTCCTAATAGAATATCTACTAGGCTAACTAATTCTTACTAGAAATTTATAGCAAGTTTCCTACACCTTTCTATAAAATACATGATCCATATGATATTTGGTATCGAAAGGGAAAGGTTCTCCATTTAAACCTCTAGTTTTGAGCTTGACCAATAGCTCCCTGAATGGATGGGATTGATGATAGACTGGCTGATACCATGTCCAACACAAGAGGATTTTAGTTCCTTAAATTTCAATCACTATGTTTCAAGTGTATAGTGATTAAGGAGATTTATTTGGATTCCTATATCCAACCTAACTAAAATATTCTTTTAGATATCTAGTGACAGAATTTAGTGTGTTAGATTATATTGATTTTAAGTCTCTACTTTGGATCATGAGGCAAGTCATGTGGAAAATAGGGTGTGAAAAGTGTGTGCACAAGTAAATTAAACTAAAAGGAAATGAAAATTCTTGTAAATAAATTATTATAAAGAGAAGATAACTTCAAATACTAAAAACTAGTGGCATTACTTTCTTGAATTGAAATCCACAATTCCTCTTAAGAAGCAAAGTACCACTATGAATAAGCAAATAGAAATATCAAATGTACATGAAAAATCAGTAGCTAAATAATTATATATTTGCAATGAAGAGAAAAGAGGCTCTCAACCAACAACATGAAATTGTTTTAAACAAAACCAATTAGTCAACTAAATGCGTGATTCATTAAATATAATTGCTAAAACAGAAAAATAAAGCTGAAAGTTTACTCCAAAACAAAATCGTAAAGGAAGTAAATACTTCGACCTTTCTATATTTTTTTCATCTACATTGTCTGTAAAGGGAAACAAATAAACTATATAAATAATCGAACATGTTCAAACAACAAATGTAGAAATACAAATGATGCTAAAATGGGAAATTAAACCAAATAGGGGGAAAATGCAAAACTATAATCGACTGTGTTTTTCAAAAAAACAAGTTTTACAATTAAGCTACAATTTTCAAAGGGAAATTCATCACTAGGGTCAATTATTTAAGGGTTGTTTATTTCTTCGTGAAACCCTTGAGTAAGACCCAAAAATATGAAAATAAAGAAGCAAAGTTCCTTTGGTTGTGAACAAAAATCAAGGGGTTTTTCCCAGGGAGCTTACTAGCGACTAAGGGATGCCACACATCAAGCAAACAAAACCAAATACTACTCTAAAAATATAAGAAAGGGCATTGGAAATGATGGAATAAATAAAACCATAGATGGATTATGGATCCAATCCTAGTATAGCCACCAAAATTTGTTTTGCATTATTTTTCACACACTTGTTCAAAAGGAACCCACAAAAGGGGTCGTGTAATCCTTGGTATGTTAGGATTAATTAATCCTCCTTTGTCCAATATAGTGTACTTGGTCATTTTTTCTAACTTAGGGGGTTATTATCATCGTAATAGTTTATGTGGGACACACCTAAGGGTCATCTTTTACTTACTGCACTTTATTGCATAAGTTTATGAGCCCTAGGGACCAATCCCAACATTATAGGAGCCTACTTTGAGTCCCACCAGTAGTCACCTTCAATTTGCTATGGTAGGTAACCAGTTATGCTAAGTTATCCTCTAGTTACTTTCAATTATATCACTGCCAGTTATCCTAGCACCAATTTTGCATGCATGCACGGACAATGGTGCCTTTTGTCCACCTACCTCATTAGTTAACTGATTGTAGACTGGTTTAGACATCTGGAGTTAGACTAGTGAGCTCCAACTATTATTTTTCCACAGTGAGTTAGCTAAACAATCAGTTAGCATTGGTAGATTTGAATCCTATCCACAATATTTGAATTCTATTTATTGTACTATCATTGTATTACTAATTAATGAATGAAGATTAATGTTGTGATTATCTGAGAAATTATTGTTTGATTAATCTGAAATTTGTGTCATGAATTATTTTCTTAGTGTATATTGATCTTAATTATACCACTGCATAATTCCTTTCCAATATCTCTCATATTGGCATGTAGATCTATGGTTCTCATATTTAACATGGTATCAGAGCTAATGTCTGAAGTTCAATTCTCCTGAGCTACACTGGAGGGGGGGGGGGGGTTGGAGCATTGGTACATCTGCATGGTATAATCGTCGCACCCCTGGGAATATAAAAATGTGGACTAACCACCATTAATAATGATAGGTCCTTGTGCTTGGTTTCAAATTTTCATCAACGTATGTAGGTTTTGGTGTAACGACAAACCTTACATCGTATTAGATCCTATGTTCAAGCCAACATCAAACCTCTAAAAACTCCATGCTTGCACCAAAACCATATGAGTTTCCACATAATTCTTGGAATCATAGAATTTCTCCCTCTGGATTCTATCCAGAGAAGTCTATCAGGGTGTGACAGAGTCTGAAAAGGTGCACATGTCAAGGTGGAAATTTTTGAACTGACAAATGTTTGTGAATTGATTTTTTTTGTATCAATTTTGCAGGTACAACTTCGAAATGGATTTAATATCAGTTCCTCCTCTATCACCATTCAATTATGTTGAGTGGAAATTGAATATGGTTGCATATTTTGAGAGACATAATCTCCTTTTTGTGCCCTTTGGTGGTGGTAAATAATCTTATGAATAGGAAGCAGATTGGATAAATGACTATGACAGAGCATATGGAAGTATGGGTATGGTAATGTCTCCTGATATGTGTTATCTCATGGAATATGTTGAGTATCCATTCAAGCTCTGGAGAAATGTAGATAGATCCTTTGGTGAAGAAAGAAGAAGATTATATTTGGATTGAATCCAAAACCTCCTCTTGTGTTCTCCCTTCAAAAGTATTGGCCTATATTTTCTTAGATGAATTTATTTAAGATGAATAAGAAGCATAATCTTCAACTCAATCAATTCGAATTGTTGAAAGTATCCTTCCAGTGACCCTTCTCCTGTTGGTCCAAAAGTTTTTGAGATATCTGATATATCATCTTCTCATATAGCCGATCCATAAGAAGACACTCAAATATTTTTTGTTGAAGAAAACCTCTCCTTCCCTTCTACTCAATCATTCTCCAGTGATTCTTCAACTCTAAATTATGTGCAAAGTTTTCTAGTGAAAGCTCAAAGAAATGAAGAGAAATTTAATTCCTCTCTCTCCAATGATGTTGTTGGTGTGCATAAAAGTGATACTTTGGATGTTTTGGAATAAATATCATATTTTATGAGTGATCCATTCACCTTCATTGATCTAGATATTCCAGGAAATTTCTACATGATTGCTTGCATCAATACTTAGAGTTTTGTTGATGAAGGATAAAATTGTGTATCTACCATTGTAGTGGAGCACTTGGAACCTTTGTTCCGCACTCTTGGATATTGTATGATCTTATTTGGATTGAATTTTAAGTTTCAAGAGCCTCCAGTCATGCTTGTATATGTTCTTATCAATTTTGGTGTGAAAAATAAAGCACCTCAAGTCTGTTTCAAATTTGGTGTTAGGGATTCAATGTTAGTTTACTCTCATGAGTTTGTTGATATTCAATTTTGTGAATAATTGGATATTTTAAAAGTTATATCAGATCATGGATCTCAATAATTCACTCTAAATGGTCCCATGACTTCTCTACCTTTCTACTTGATCACATGCTCATCTCCTCACGGTACTAGTAAATATGGAGACATCTTGCATTCGCCTTAACACTTTCTCCTAACACCTGGAGCTGATTTCACCTCACATGGTTCAATGTTTAAGTATGTAAAATATAAGTTGCTTGGGTTTACCTCACATGCTTCGAATTCTCAAGAACTTTTTATCTCTCATCAATTGATGTCAGTTGCTCTACATGGTTCTAGTTTTCATCTTGCAGTTGTCTATGTTCCCATTTCAATTGAGCTTATTCCTCTTCTTCCAAAGAGGAGAGTTCCTCCAAAAATAATCATTTAGCTTAGATAGGTTAACATGCATATTACAAGGATGTCGATGCATATAAGAACCAATATTATGCATTACTGCTCCACAAAGTTGCAAATTGCAGCAAAATTTTCACAAGTTTTTTGCTTGAAGATAAAATTTTTCTCTTAAGTATAGCTTGTTTCCTGATTTCTTCTTATTTTTAGGGGGGGGCAAGGTTCCCATGAGGTTTTCCCAATTTTCTTTATTTTTTTAGGCGGTATTTTATTTCATTTAGATTGTATGGGTGACTTTTGTCCTAGTTTCCAGGTCCCAAGTTATCCAAAGTTAGGATTAAAAGGGGATATTAAGATTAATTAATCCTCCTTTGTCGAATATAGTTTGTTTAGTAATTTTTCCTAACTTAGGGGTTATTATCACTATACTAGAGTATGGGGGACACACCTAAGGGCCATATTCCATTTACTGTACATGATTACATAAGTTTAGGATCCCTAGGTACCAATCCCTACATTATAGGACCCCATTTCGAGTGCCACCGGCAGTCACCTTCAGTTGGTTGTGGTAGGTAAGAAATTATGCTAAGTTATCCTCTAGTTAATTTTAGTTAGATCACTATCAGTTATCCTAGTGCTAGTTTTGCATGCATGAAGGGAGGGTGGCACCTTTTGTCCACCTACCTCATCAGTTAACTGATTGTAGAATAATTTAGACATTCGGAGTTAGACTAGTGAGCTCCAGCTGTGATTTTTCCACACTAAGTTAGCTAAATAGTCAATTAGAGTTGGTATATTTGAATCCTATCCAAAATATTTTAATTCTATTTATTGTATTATCATTCTATTACTAATTAATGAATGAATATTAATGGTGTGATTATCTGAGCAATTCTTGTTCGATTAATATGAAATTTGTGTTATGAATTCTTTGCTCAATGTATATTGATCTTAATTATTCCACTATATAATTCCTTTTCAATGGCTCTCATGTTGGCCTGTAGATCTATGGTTCTCAAATTTAACATGGTAGCATATTAGAAATGAAATTTAACATGGTAGCATATTAGAAATTTAACATGGTAGCATATTACAAATTTAAGATCTCGGATGTCCTTCCACGCATCTAGCTGAAACTGCCCGACCATCTTTCCTCATTAGTTGGAACACATTTGTCCTATGAAACAGTTCAATTAAAATTTCATTCATTGTGATGAATTGATATTATCCAATGTAATAACACTTGTAAATTTTATTCTTTAATTCGAAACCTGAAATATCATAGATATTCATGGTTGCCCGATATTGGTGTAATTGAACTATTTCATTTATGTATAAGTATCAACATGCAATTAGAGCTAGGGGTTCAAAATTTGAGAGAATTCATAATAGAGGAGACTGTAATTGTACTTTGATCATTTTAATAAAGGATTAGCAATTATCAATACTGTTTTGTTGTAGATCTTGTTAAGCCTTCAATGACATCTCTTTTCGAAGGCTGGGACCTTCCTTCTTACAGAGTTGCTAGTAGTAGTAGTAGATGTTTTAGTTTATTTATTTCTATTAGTATGGGATTTGAGTTAGATGCATTTATAGATAGCTGCACCAACACTTTTAAACAATTTCATTATTGTATTTCTCTTTGGCTTGTTGTCATGGTATGGTGTGGCAGTCGACTGTGTAGGATAATATTTTATCTTTATGCAAAGTGTGTTAATTATTCATAGTTGTTATAGATAAGATCAACTCCTGTGTAGTATTATCATTTATCTTTCTCGGAGTTTACTTTTTATCACTCCAAGAAATTCCTCTAGGTTGCAGGTCGAGGATGCCTGGTAACTTACAATGTTTTTTGGGGTTTTCTAATATGGATCAAGTCAGGTGGCCTATATGACCGTCCACGACATGCATGAAACTCAATCAGGTACAAGGATTTTAGTTACCACTATTCAGAGGTTGACAATAAGGTGCAAGGATGTAGAACTCATCAGGCTGGTAGATTTAACACGAAACAGATGCATATAAATGGATAAATCATGATAAGGATGGTACTTATAATTCAAATCGCATTAACATGCCAATAGGGTGAAAAATATCAACCATTAATTAACTTGAATATAACCTGAATAACACATTCAAGCATAAGCACAGAAAAGACAGAAATGGAAGGTGAACAAATGATAACAAAAGAGCTTATATTAAATCATGAGAAAAATGAGAAGCTGACAATAGTATGGTCTACAAGTCCCCGAAGTTGAACCTTTTTAATAAAATAAGTCTTACGCTTCATAGCCTTTACAAAATACACAGATCTTGAAAACTTGAATCTGTTTTTACCAAAAATAAACAAAATAATAGTTTTTTTCAATTTAGGTTAAAAAACCCTAATTAACTACTTGTCTAACTAACTAAAGAATTAGTTCACTGTATGAACCTTCAGATAACTAAGGTAACTACTGGAAATAATTGCTACTGGCCCTCTACTGGTTAAATCACTGTTTTTCTTTGATAGCTAGGTGTTGGTGACCTTTTCCACTGTTGTGTCATAGTAAAACTGAAACAGACCTTTCTTGATGCTTTCTTCTGCATCTTTCATCTTCAGACTTTGTCCCTGAGCCATCTATATTCACCCAACATTGGTCATGCGAGCCAAAATATAATTTTAAGCCTCTGTCTACTTTCGATGGTTAAGAGGTCAGACTATTGAAACCGTTAGCTACTAAAAGCGGCGCTTTTGGTGGCTAATGAATTGCCCCAGCGTCTGCCTAAGCTATCAAAAGCCCTATTTTCCAAATTTTATTAGGTTTCTTCCAAAAATGTTCTTTTAGGTCTATTTGCTTATCTTTCTTCTTCAGTAGGCTCTGTGCTAGGAGGGTTAACAACAACTTGGCTAGTTTTTGGAGGCTGAAGGATAACCGCAACTTCAACTAGGGTTTCCAACGTGGGGTGGCTACTAGGGTTTTCCTTGGCCTCCTTCAGCTACAGTATTTGGAGCCTAATCATCATGTACAATCTAGTATTGTCTTTTGGGTACCTTGTATTCAGTCTCTTTAAGAAAATATATCTTTATCTCTGCTTTAGGTAAGACTTATGTAGCAGCTTGTTCCTACTGGTCAATGTAGCATTATTTTTCTTTATTTCCTTTCCAAAATCTCCATCTCATAAATTTTCCTCAGTAATTGATTTATCTTTTGAGTTTTGGGATTGCTGGAGGAAGCCTTCTCTGTTGGTTCCTCTTGCTCCTTTGGTGTGGGGGATGGTAGTTCTTCAGTCACTACTACAATTTGTTGAGCTAGATCTACACCCTCCTCTTTCTCCTCTTCAAATCTGAGTAGGGTAGATTCAAAATATTCTCATTGTGTGTTTCAACTTCCTGGCCCTTCTCACTGAAGAGGAGGGAGGTTGTTCTGCTGCTACTATGGATATATCCCTTCTCTTTCTTCTCCTACTCCTTGGTGTGCTGGACTTTTTGGTAGGAGACTTCCCCTTCTCTTCTGGCTAAAGTCCTATCTCAAATCCATTCCAAAACAAGAAATAAGGCCATGCCATATTCCTCCTTTTCAGCAACTCTTAGATCAACAGTTGGATAAGGCCATGGTGAGACAGTCTACCAACAATATTGGTTCGTTGGGCCTTCACTCGGTGTGCCATCTTTCCCAAAATTCTATGTAAGTAAAAGGGAAAATTTAGTGGGATTTTACTTATGAGGTGGTTCATTAACTTGAAATGGTAGATCATGGCTCTGTTATATCTTCCTTCACATGTCAGGTAGACCACAATGGCCTTCAACAGTTGTTTCCACCTCTCTTCTAACCAGGGTGATGACACACTCTTCTTCCACTTCACTCCTCTATGCTCAGGATTTAGGTAAGACCTAAACTCTACATCTTTTAGTATGGTGGTTTTGAACGATTTTTCTCCTATGTCAGGGAGTTTAGTCACTTCAGTGATTAGGGTTTCATAAATGTGAAATTCCTCTTTGCCTATGACTGCTTTAGAGCTATCAAATGAGAGGTAAAATGCCTCATCCACCTACTG
This sequence comes from Pseudotsuga menziesii, assembly GCA_001517045.1. Lineage (NCBI taxonomy): Eukaryota > Viridiplantae > Streptophyta > Pinopsida > Pinales > Pinaceae > Pseudotsuga > Pseudotsuga menziesii. Next base: position 90,513 of record LPNX010452060.1, read on the forward strand.
ATGGGAACCTTGGATCTTCTCACAAAACCTGTAGCATCCAACATCTTGGAAAAGTTTACAGACTTCTGGATGTGCTTCCAAATAGCTGATATATGCTAGCTCCTACTTGAGAATAGGTCTTCCCTTCTTCATCTTGGTGAATGCCACTCCTGGGTACCTGCAAAAATAATTTTATGTTATGTATGACATTCTATTAGCAGGATGCTTTCTCAGAGATGGTTTTCTTAATGGAGAGGAATTCTAAGATCGAAAGTGAAATGTGCTGGAGTTTTTGGCACTGATTATGAGGGTTTTTTCTATCATGATGGATGCTGAGGTCATAAGGTGATGGCAGTAGTTGATCTTTTCGATTTTCTTTGCCCAGCAATCATATTACAAAATCATTTTGGATGCTCAGTGAGATTTTCTGTTGCTCTTTTGGACAGGTGGAAAAAAACTAAGGGTTTCCAATCCTATTAGTCCTTTATTAGTTTTATAACGACCTCCTTCACTTATTTCCACATGCGGTTATGCAAGCTCAAGTCCTTTTGGTGGTTTGTCAGGACCTTCATTGATCATTTATCTTGTTGATGGGGTTTGATTTGACTGCTTTCTAACCATTTCCACATTTTACCTTTTCGATGGTTAACAGCCTTCGAAAGTTTGTCTGCTAGCCGTCAAAAAGATGGCTTTTGGTGGCTAATGAAGTGATATCCTTTATCCTAAGCCACCAAAACCATTATCCCAGTGTCACAGTGAAACCCATCTTTCGGCAGATAGTGGCCTCGTTGAAAAACCCTTCTAATCGCTGAAAACCCATCCTTCCAATGGCTAATGAAATGTTCGATATTTCACCTAAGCCACCGATAGCGCCTTTACCAATGTTGCTTTCTGCCTTCTTTAGGCGGTTAACACCCTTCTTGGTATTCTCCCTAAGCTGCCGAAAGCAACAATTTTCAGTGGATAATGAGTCATTTGAAGTCTCACCTAAGCCACCGAATTTTTTTTTTCATTTTACTCGCTCGAGCCCACTTTCGGTGGTTTACTTTTATCCCGCGTTAAATCGTTAAATGCCAAAACATAGCCTTTCAGTGGCTAATGAGATATTAAGAACCTCACCTAATCCACCAAAAGCAATAACTTCCAAATTTTTCAACCATATAAAATACAGAGACCTTCAATTTGTTAGTCATCCTTAGATCTTTCATTACATAAACTTAAATTCTCCATACTATCAAAATAAATTTATTTTGGGAGATAACATTACTGAATTAGATGGATTATTGATTTTATGAATTGATTGCTTGATTTCTAGTTTGTGATTATTCCAGTTTGATAAAATAGAATCTAACTTCTTGCAAAAGTAATTCTGGATTGATTTATTCTTAGATCATAAACCGCAGATTGATATTGTAGGAATTAGAAGTCCTTTAAGTTCTTAGATTTTTATTTTTTACAGGAATCTGAGTTGAATGAGAAGTGATTAGGATTGAATGATTTATATTTTAGTAATAATATACTGAAATTTTTATGCATATATTTTGTGAGTTACCTTTGAAATAAACAGACTTCCTTGGGTTGGCAATTTATATTGAGCATTCTGCTTGTTATGAAAATTAATGAGTATATAGATTGACCAACAATTCTACAAATTATTATTTGATGTATTTATCAAGATCATTCTCTCTAAGAATGAGAGTAATCCTATATTTCCATGCTCAAAATTTTTCTATGCCTTCTAGCTTGTCCTCAAGCTTAGTGCTTGGGGCAATCTTATCTAGGAGGTCACTAAATAATGAAATTTCTCAAAATGCAAAACTAACCTTACCAGAATATGCACTTGAATGAGGAAATTCGATTGGTACAATTGTTTTAGGGAAATTCCTGTGGAAATTGAACCCAATAGATAGAACAATTACACTCACAAAATTGCTAATCAAACATACAAAATTAACATCAAAGGAGACTGAAATTGGAGCATAACCCTAATCTGTATTGAATAAGTGTACAATAGCCAACCTTGTGAAGTAATAGGCTGATGAAATATATAATTACATGAGATATTTGAATGCATAAGGATGCCATTTGAAAAGGTCAAAAAGTAGGCTTACTAAATCTAGTCAAATCCCCCATAGTTGCATAAAGCAGTTTCCAAATCCACCAAGATGCTCACGAATTGGCTAAGTCAAGTAGGAAAGATAATTAGGGATGGAAAGAAAACTCATACATGCTTTTATTAGGAGAAAATGAGGGAGGATGATGTGGGAAAAAAACAAGTCAACTACACCTAGTCTAGCTCTTCCTTTTTCCTTAATTCTCAATAAAACAGACAGCTTTTCAGAAAAAACAGATATGCACTTTGGAGGATCTGGAATAAAGCAGACATGCTAAATATGGTTTCCAAGAGGTTTTCCAAGTGCTCCATGACTCATTTTTATCAATTGTTGACTTCTAAGACATGTAGAAGGAAACTAGCATAGAGTGGAATCTAGGAGACTAGGTAATAAGACAAAAATGATTTAATTAATGTCTAAGGTAGGTAACTATGGGCTGATTATTATAACACCACCCCTTAAGCTTGACTTTATGAGTAAATATTAGAAAACTATAGGGCCTAGAAACAAGGCTTAGTCACCCTTTACATAATGCTTGTCCATACAACCAAGGAAAGAAGCAAAAACCCAGTGGGAAAATCCTCCCTTAAATATGGACAGGAAAAACAAAATTGGAAATATTGTCATCAATCATTCTTCATAGCATGATAATAAATACCCAACAATGATTTGAGATTGTTGAATGTCTTCTCACAAAAAACTTTGGTGAGAATGTCGGCTACTTGTTCTGAATATGCATAGAAGAGTAGATGAATGGTGCCATCATGCACAAGCTGTCTGATGTAGTGCTTGTGGATCTCAATGTGCTTGGTTCGCTATCTCTAAACTAGATCATTGTAGATTCAAATGGTGCTCTAATTATCACAGTAGATAATAGTTGAAAACTCTAATTCGAAGCCACATTCTCCAAGTATTCCCTGCAACCACAAACATTGAGTTGTTGCATTTACAACTCCTCTATACTCTGCTTCTGTAGATGAGAGTGCTATGGCACTTTGCTTCTTGTTTGATGAGCTGATTTGTCCTTCTGCAAGCATGAATACATATCCTTATGTTTACTTTCTATCTTTGTTGTCACCTTCCCAATCACTGTCAGTAAACCCAATCAAATCAAGATCAGATTTTTCTTTGTAGAAGATCCCATGAGTTCGTGTTCCTTGAACAAAGTTTAGGATCCTTGTGGCTTCCCTCCAATGGATCTCATGAGGATGATCCATGTATATTGAAGGAACACTAGCTACATAGGATATATCAGGTTGAGTGTGTGTAAGATAAAGCAAACACCCAAGCAATTGCCTATACAATGTATTATTTACCATAGGAGAAGAACCTGCTTCTTTAAGCTTAACTCCTGAAAGGAAGGTAGTCTTGCTTGGCTTGCAATATTTCATGTTGAACTTGTTCAGAAAATATAAGGCATACTTGGACTGATGTAATTTGATTCCATGTTGGTATTGAGCAATTTCGAGACCCAAGAATTAGCTCAACAATCCCAAATCCGTCATAGAAAATGCATGGTTCATTGCATCCTTCAAGGAGGCAATCTCTTTCTTTGAACTTCCTATAATCAGAAGGTCATCCACATACAAGATAATAATAATCAAAGAACCATGAATCATTTTCAAATAAACATTACAATCATACTTGCATTGAACAAAAATCAATGACAGCAAAAAGCCATCAATCTTGTCATACCAAGCCTTGGGGGCTTGCTTGAGCCTATACAATGATTTCTTTAACATGCACACTAAATATGGATTAGAAACAAACCCTTCATGTTTCTTCATGTAAATCTCTTTAGTGAGATCTCCATTTAGGAAAGCACACTTCACATCCATGTGATGTACCTCCCATTGCTTTGAAGCTGCAATGGCTAAAGATAGCCTTATGGAGTCCATCTTTGTCACTCGTGCAAAGGTTTCATTGTATTCAATACAATGCACTTGTTGAAAATTTGAGCACATAGATCTATAGAAAAATACAAAACTCACAAAGTGGATCTCACAATTTACTTAGCAATCGAAGAATGAAATAGTGCAAAAAAGGCTTGCAGCTGTGAATGCTTTCATTAATCAAAAGTAATCAGATAATAATTACAATGAAGTAAAATGGCTTTAATAGCCACATGAAACTCGAATCCACATGAGGAGATTCAAATTGATAGACTCTACTTAACTGTAGGAAACTAAGACCTTGTCTAAATCACTATCGGAGGACTCAATAGTTAACTGACTGTGTCTAAACCATAACTGGAGTTCATCGGAGCTCTAAAACACAACTCAAGTGTTACATTCAGTGTTGAATAAGGTTAACTGACAGTGGTAGGTAAGTAATGCACCCCACATGAGTGCAGCCAAGTAAACCTAGCGCTAACTGAATGTAGAGGACTAGAACTGAATGTAACTGACTCCTAACTTAGCTTGACTAGTCATTAACTGAAGTGAACTGACCTTGNTTGACTGTGGTAGGTGAGAAATGCACCCCTTTTGAGTTCAGTCAAGTAAACCTAGTGCTAACTAAATGTAACTGACTCCTAACTTAGCTTAACCAATCATCAACTGAACTGAACTGACCTTGGTTGGTTTCGGCACTCCCAGTGGATCCTAAATTGTAGGGATTGGTCTAGGAGGCTCCTAAACTGATGCAATTAAGTGCAATCAATGGCAGTGAGCCTCAATTAGTGTTCCCCACACTTTAGTAACTGAAACATGTGTCCCAATTAGGCCAAGTGGACCCAATGGTGTTAATGACTATAAATAGACTGGATCGACTCCCGATTTAGACATGACTCCCAATTTATACATATGACCAAATTTGGACAAGGGAGGATTAATAATCCTAACACCCCCCCTGATTGCTAACTTGGACAAACTGTGGGCCATGGTAACTAAGACCATAGGTCACCCATTACATCAATTAAAATAAAGGAACTACTTAATAAAAGGAGCTGGGGAAAAAACCACATGGGAAAAAAGACCTCCCTCTAGCTAAGCAGGTAGAATTAGGTCTCAAGTTTGAAAAACTTGAAAATATGTTGCTGAAATCTTGATCTCGGTGAGGTAGTGTAGCAGCATGCATGGTGTGGTGTGCACAGTTGTTCTGGGGCCTGGCATGCAGACTTCTCCTTCTTCTCCAAAAATGATGATGGAATAAAGGAGGAATGTAACCTTTGCCTCTTGCTGAATGAAGAGGTGTATGATCATATCCATTCTTATGAATGTAGTAAGATTGAGCCCTTTCCATATAGCATCTTACAGGGAGTCTATTTCATCTTCCTTAAGGAGGTAAGATAGCATGACATAGTGCAAGAGTCTTTCCTTTGTGAGTGTCAGGTGAGTTTCCAGTCATCTTCCTAGCTTCTAGTTTGGAAGTAGGGACTGAATCTAGATCTGAGTCACCCTGAATATCAAGGTCATAAACTAATATAGATGGATCTGCAATACTAGTAGAAGCTATAAAAGAAGTAGATGCAATGATTTTACCTTCCCTTGTAGGTGGTTGATGAGAGTGCACTAGTTCTGAAGGAGGCATGAAACGTGAGAACTCATATTCTTTTGAAGCATGATTTGCAGTACCCTTTGCTATGATGCTCCCAATAGAAATATTTATGATCTCCACTGAGTCAGGACCAAAGGTCACTCGCTTTGGAGATCCAGTATGGGTCATCTGATAGACAGATAGCAGGTTTGAAGCTAGGGAGGGAACAAATAGCACATGTTTGAACCTTCCATGTTCAAGTTGGATAGAGCCCTTCCCCTTTGTTTTGACTTTACTTTTATTGCCCATCTGAATACTAGGACCATCAAAGGACTGAAAAGAAGAAAATGATTCTCTGGATGCAACCATATGGTTGGAAGCTCTGGAATCAATGAGGAAGATAGGTGTTGATGTACAACAAGCCTTCAGTGCATGTCCTTTCCTTTGGTATTCTTCATCTTCTTCTTCTTTAGAGTCATCCTTCCTTACACTAGCAGGTACAAAAATGTTGTGCTTTTTCAAAAGAAGAGCCATTTCATCAAGTTGTCTTCTCATACAGGAGCTTTCTGAATGGAATCTTTTTCCACAGTAAGAGTAGAGGACCTTTCCTTTTCCATTCTTCTTGCTTCTCTTCGAACCTAAAGGTTCTTTTGGCTGCTCTCTCTTCATAGGGGATTCATCTCTTTGCTTCCCTTTGTCATTCGCTACCTTATCTCCTCTTGCAACTAGAGCTAGATCTTTGGGAGATCGAATGATCCCCATTTGGATCAATTTATCATTCTCAGAAATAAGAGATCGGATGAAAGCATTAAGAGTGGGCATCTTCCAATTTGGAGTAGTGAGCCTTACTATTTGGAAGGTGGATACAGAGACTGAGTAGTCTGCATTGAGCTTTGTGAGAATAGCAAGGATGAGCTGATCTTCATCCTTCTCCACTTTTCATTGCTTTAACAGATATATCAGGTTCTTGAACTTTGTGAAGAATTCATTCAGAGATTTGAAATTGGATGGATTGAGAGTAATCAGATCATTTTCTAGCTAATGGATCCTCATCTCATCATGCTTATCAAATAGGGAGGCAAGCTTGTCCCAAACCTCCTCGGGAGTCTTCAATTCTAGGATGTGGAACCAAATATCTTTAGAGACTAAGGAGAGCAAGTGTCCATGGGATTCATCAAGCCTGTTCATGTACTTAGCTTTGTCTTTATCTAAATCTGGCTCTTCCTCTGCTTATTCTATGAGTCTAAAGAGCCCTTTGGTGCGTAGCATTACCACCATGTCCACCTTCCACTGGTGATAGTTGAAGGGAGTGAGAGGCTCTATTGGATGAGCCATTTTGAATTTAGTAGGAAGAACTGAGCTGTTGTAGTGAATGCAGTGAGAAGAAGGGTTGCTTGTAGCGAATGTTGTAAGAAAAGATGATAACCTATCACACAATCAAACATACAAAGTAAGTTCAACAGTATGCACTTCTAGAATTTCCTTCACACCCAGCATAGTCGATCAAGCAAGCTTGATCAAAAATTTCTTAACTTGGGATATTAAGTGGTAAATTCTCCACTTCTGGTGCAGTACTGGAAAGAGTAATTGCCAAAAAAAATGATTCGGCTGGAGATCTGAGGAGGAGAGGATATTGTCCACCGAGGCTCTGATACCATGTAAATTTGTGCACATATATTTGTATACAAATACATAACTCACAAAGTAGATCTCACAATTTACTCAGCAATTGAAGAATGAAACAGTGCAAAAATGGCTTGTAGCTGTGAATTGTTTCATTAATCAAAAGTAATCAGATAATAATTACAATGAAGTAAAATGGCTTTAATAGCAACATGAAATTCGAATCCACATGAGGAAATTCGAATTGATAGACTCTACTTGACTGTAGGTAACTAAGACCTTGTCTAAATCACTATCAGAGGACTCAGTAGTTAACTGACCTTGTCTAAACCATAACCAGAGTTCATCGGAGCTCTAAAACACAACTCAAGTGTTACATTCAGTGTTGACTAAGGTTAAATAACTGTGGTAGGTAAGAAATGCACCCCACGTGAGTGCAGTCTAGTAAACCTAGCGCTAACTAAATGTAGAGGACTATAACTGAATGTAACTGACTCCTAACTTAGCTTGACTAGTCATTAACTGAAGTGAACTGACCTTGGTTGGTTTCGACACTCCCAGTGGCTTCCTAAATTGTATGGATTGGTCTAGGAGGCTCCTAAAATGATGCAATCAAGTGCAATTAGTGTTAGTGAGCCTCAATTAGTGTTCTCCACACTTTAGTAATGAAAACATGTGCCCCAATTAGGCCAAGTGGACCCAATGGTGTTAATGACTATAAATAGACTGGATGGACTCTCGATTTAGACATGACTCCCAATTTAGACATATGACCAAATTTGGACAAGGGAGAATTAATAATCCTAACACTTGTGAGTATCCCTTTGCTACCAATATTTCCTTATATTTCAAAGGTGAACCAGCAGCAACAAACTTAGTCTTGAAAACCCACTTACATTGAACTAGCTTCCTCCCTAGGGGAAGATCAACCAGTTCCCAAGTGTTGTTCTTCTGGAGCGAGCTGAATTATTCTTTCATGGCTGTTTTCCATATTGGATCATGTGCTACATATTCATATGTCTATGGATCTGATTCAACCATCAAATAGCACAGTAAATAAAGGATCTTTCATACAAAGGGCACTCTCAAACTGAGATCTAGTCCTCCTAGTGTCACTAGGATTTCCATCTAGTTCCCGAGCTGCATGAATGGTCTTTGCTGCACATTTGGGTCTTGTAGGACTGTCAGGATCTGCAATCAAATCATCATTATCAGACATATCAGAATCATAAAACTCATTAGTCTATCCACTAACAATTAATGGATCTAGTGGTGAAGAAGACTCTCCAACTTCAACTGCTACTAAAGGGTCTTCTTGGAACTGAAAACTTATTTCAATGAAATATTTGTTAGTGCTTAATTTGATCAGTTTTTACTCTTTTGAATCTTCATAATACCCAACAAATAGACACTCTTGGCTCTGGGGCTGCAAATCCTTTCTCTTTTCAGTTGGAATTCTAGCCCAAGCCATTGAGCCAAAAATCCTGAAATGGGTCACATTTGGCTTGCGCCCACTCCAAGATTTGAAAGGAGTCATAACATCAAGCTACTTATGAGGCACCCTATTCTGGATGTAGGATGCACATTTTACAGCCTCGGCCCAAAACTTTGGTGGAAAAGTCTTATCCTCCATCATGCAAGTTACCATCTCCTTCAGTAACCTGTTCTTTCTCTCAGCAACACCATTTTGTTGTGGTGTGTAAGGGATTGAATGATGAATCTAAATACCTTCATCTTTACAATACTGAATGAACTCAGACTTGACATACTCACCACCATTGTCAAATCTAAAGATCTTGAGTTTCCTCCCTGACTAGTTTTCAACCAAGGATTTAAAGACTTTGAAGAGTTCAAAAACTTCAGATTTATGCTTTAGGAAGTAAACCCAACAATACCTAGAAAAGTCATCTATGAAGGTCAGTGCATATTTGGCTTAACTCATGGACATATGAGGAAATGGACTGGAAATGTCACTGTGGATCAAATCAAGACGTGCATAGGTTCTCTCACGACTAGCTCTCTCAAATTTGTGCTCTGGGTGTTTTCCTAGGATACAACCTTAACAGACTCGCTTAGAAAACTTGATCTTTGGTAACCCTATGACCATATATTTTTCACTCAAATTAGAAAGATACTTATAGCTAAGATGGCCAAATATTTCATGCCAATGCTTTCTTGCCTCATTAGCATGAATCAGAAGAGCAGAGGATTTTGAGTAGGGTAGAAAATGGGAAAACATGTATACCTTCGAAGTGTGATCAACAACACCTTTTGCTATGACTTTACCATTCGAAATATCAGTGATTTCAACATCATCAGGGGAGAATATGACCTTCTTTGGAGGCCCAATGTGAGTCATCTGATACACTGACAAGAGATTAGAGGCAATACCTGGAAAACAAAACACATTATTGAACTTACCATGGTCAAGATCAATCCTTCCTTTCCCCAAACTGTCAGTGAGAGAGTCATCTCCCAAAACTATTGGTGGACCTTTCGACATGTCAAGAGAGGAGAATGCCTCTTTTGTCGAAACCATATGTCTAGAAGCTCCAAAGTTTATGATGAAGCTAGGTGAGCTTGATGTGCCAGCAACCAAGGCATGTACTTTCTCTCTTTCCTCTGAATTTGATCCTCCTTCCCTCTTCTTTGAGCAATCAAGAAGTGAGATGTTATTCTTCTCCAGTAGTTGGGTAAACATGTCAATTTGTTTCTTCATACAATACTAGTGACAGTCAGCCATATCTATACTTGAGGTAGCCGCTTTCCGTCACACCACAGCTCTCTGCAGTATTCCATGCTTCCCGGCACTGATCATGGGTACTGTGCACCGCTTCGCTCTTCTGTCCTTCGTCTTCAATGATTTAGCCTCATTGCTCCTTCTCCTTTATGAGGGTCGTTGAGCCCTCCTGTCTTCCACTACTTCCTTCAATGCAGTGGGTGAGCTCTCTCTTCTCAGTCGCTCATGTACCGTTTCCTTTCTTGACTTCTCTATCTTAAAAGTCATGGTTTTTGGCTCTGCTCTGCAGTTGGAAATGTGCTACGGCATCGTAGCTCTATATTATATTCTTTCTGCCAAAACTGTCTGTCCGCTAAACTGGAAGATTCTTCTGTAGCTACGGGATCCTGCTCCAACAGTCCCCTAACACTTACATGTGGCTCATCCCCAAGCCACTACCAGCAGGCTTCTCCTGCTGTAGCTTTACCTTGGCTTCCTGCGAAGCCTTATTAAACTTCTCTCGAAGTCCTGTGACTTCGTTCTGCATCACTTCGACACGCTCCTGTACCGATTCAAGCATGGCTTGACTAATACTGGAGTCTTCTGCTGCATCAATTTCATTTCTGTTAGTCGTGAACTCCGTAACTTTCTGTTCAACCGTATCGACTATCTCTGCAATTTGTTCTTGATATGGTTGAAGCAGGTCATGGATGTGTATCTCTTGTGCTCTGAACCGCTATGCTTCCTGCTGCAAGCGATTCATCTCCTTTGTCTTTCTCATCTTTTGAAGAGCTGCTAAGCTCTTAATTTCTTCCCTCATTGCTGTTGTAGTATTCTCTATCTGCTGAATACTTTGCCGTATGTTTACTTTCTAGGGAGGCGCATCTAACTCGGCCCATGTGTTCATCGCATCGGTTAGTACTAACCGTGCTTCGTCGATGCGAGATTGCATCTGTGCAGAAGTGAGTCGAAGGGATTCTACTTGTGCTTTCTAGTCTTCCTGGGAGGTGTCTCTTATGCGAGCCTCAAGCTCGGTGATCTGCACTTCGTGGTCTGCCTTCATCCTGGCCACTACTTCATCCATCCTAACCACGATTTCTTCTAGAGCCTTTGCTCTGTCTGCTACTCTTCTTAGCTTTTGCGGAACTGGTAAGGCAAACTCAATGTTACATTGGGGCAGTTCCAATGTGATGCTTTGTAAAACTTGAGAAAGATCTTGCTCTCTTTCCTCATATGTTCGTACTTCATCTGCCTTTTTCTGAACACTGATAGCAAGTGCTACATTCTGTTGCTTCAGCTGCGTATTCTGTTTGTAAGTCTCAAGATCTCTACTCCGGAGCTCTGTGCCTAGCTGCTACTGGATCATCTGCAACTGATCAATATGAAACTCTGCAAGGTTAACCTCTATGGGTTGTCTAAACTGATCTAGTGGGTCCTTCATTGTCACAGGGAATCGGATACTCCCTGGTGGAATTAACACGGTATTGAGGTGATCTTTTGCTAAGCTTTCCTCACGGGACATCGATGGTGTTGAAGTTTCTCCAGCGGTCACCTTTACCGATGGAATGTGTATTAGAGCAATCTTTTTAGTAATTAATTTTAAGTCCAGAAGCTACTTTTCTACCGCACTCTATATCTTTTTCTACGATGACTGTATCACATCAAGTGAGTCTTTCAAGGTGTCATGCATTCTTGTCGCAATGAGTTCATAATCATCATCTGTCAATGCGGTCTTTAGAGGTGGTTTTGAATTTTTGTGTTTTTTCTTCTACTGTGTCTCTAGTGGCCCTTCTTCTCCATCCTTTGTTGTATGTGCCTCTGATGGCACTTGCAGTGAGGTTCCCCTCTTTTCCCCCGGTAGTGGTGCTTCTGCTGTAGATTGCATCTGGGTCTCTGTTTTGTCTTTTCCCTTGTCCTGGGGTTCTCTCTGTGCAGTGTCCGATGATAGTGGTGCAGTATCTTCATATTCCTTCTTCCATTGGTCATCGAAGTCTCTTGTGACTCCTTCTACATCTCATGTTGTAATCCTAAATGAGCCAGGAGCCCAATCATCCCGCTTAGTCCTTTTCGGTCGCAGATAGATTAAATGGATGTCTACCATAAAATTAAGCCGGCTATCGTATATGTCCACGGTCTTCGTGCTGAGCCGTGATGTCTCTTGCATGACCTTCATCAACATATTATAGTAGTCATGGAATACCATCATATTTACCGCTTTCTTGGCTGGGCTGTTGGTCTCCCATAAGCTGGCATAGCGCACTCCTCTGGGCGCGACACCTGCTATCTGCAGAAACTGGGTATGGGGCGGCTCCTTCCATCCGAAAAATGCACAAAGTATAAGCAACCATGAGAAATGGAAAGGGTGGTTTGCTTCATCCTGAGCTACCAAGCAATCTACTTAAATCATATTTAATAAGAATAGAGACCAATTGAACTGTTCCCCCTCTGTGACTTGTATGGCAAGGTGAATTACGGATCCTGTAACTTCCTTTGGTCGAACCTTGGTTAGCAATCTACCCGCAAGCAGACTGGCGATGAATCTAAGTGTATCATTTGTTATGCTTGAAATGTCATAAGCCCATCCTCCTCTCTGTAGCTGATACTTATTTACTAGGGCTTGCGGTAACTTGGAATCCTTGATTTTTCCTGTTGTCTGTATCTCGGGGCGTTTACCCATCTTGGACAGGCCAGTAATACGATGTATCAAATCAACATTCAGTTCAACCTTGTTGCCTAGCCAGAGGTACCCTCCATGTACACAAGAAAGTAAAATGCGCACCACGGCATTAACCTCTGCACCCTGTCCAAAATGAGGTAATCTCAACAAATTAATCAGACCTGACCGCTCAAGAATCTGGACATGTGGCAGGGGAACATATTCATCTCTCCCTGTCCTTGAGTTCTTTTCAATATTTAGATATTTGTCTGGCTTAAAATAAGGATATGCCTTTCCATCTCCCAAGTTATAATATACAAATTTAACAACAGCAGCATATCCTACTAGATCTCCATTTTCCTTTACTCGAGAATCAGTGGGTGGAATGGGAACAGTATACCTAGCATTCTTAGGAATTTTTACCTCTGGTGCACCTTCGACTCGTGGTATAATGTAGTCTGTTGTGCTCTGAACTTCTTCCTCCTGTTCTGAACTGGATTCCTCATTAACCTGAGATTGGCTCCTCGTCTGTGGTTGTTGTCTGGGCTGTGACGAACTTGGTGGAGCACCCTTAGATGGCATCGTCATAGCACCTGCAAGGTTGTGACACTGAAACCTTCTCAAAACGTTTTCTATAGGTTCGTCCTCGGACATAACCCACTCAGCGTAAAATAGCGGACGTGTAGTGGCTGCAACTTCTGAAAATCATAGCACTCTACAACAAACTTAGCTCTGGACGGAGAACTCTTAACAACTTACTCTATAGCTCTCAGTTTTTCTACAAATGTAACTGTCCCAATTGAATAGTTTCTACTTTTATGCCCAATATGATAATCCCGGACGCAACGATCATCTAGACTGAACTCCTTGGTCGTAATAAATGCCTGGACAAGACCACACCCGCCATCCGATCCTTAATAAATGCAGAAATCTGATCGAATTTCCCTCCAAACGTGTGTGTACAGGCGCCGGTCTCGTCGAATATTTGCCAGATCTGGAAAAATTGATTATACTGCTGCCAAATCTACGGTAAGATATACCGGTCATTTCCTCATTAACTACCTGTAAGAGGGTGACTTGACTGGCCATCTGTCGGTTGCAAAACTGAGTACGTGGCACGGGGAAACATCGCACTACCGCGATGTGACTCCGCGTCACCTGCGTAAAACAATACCCTTTTTTTTTTTTTTGGTTGAACCGACCTTATGTGATTCCTCATACTTAGAAAATACCTGCCGGTGTAGACTAGTTCCCGGTGCGATGCCTCCTTTCAACTACACTGGACATCTGCACCAACATAACTGGTTAATCTAGGGCTGAGAGGCAGGGTGGCTATCACTATAGAGCTTAAGCCTACTGCCATTAATCCATGTGGGAAGAAGCTCCCCATTTAGCTGGCTGAGCTAAACGGCACCTCCCTCTATGACTTCCTGTATCTGATATGGCCCCAGCCAATGCATCTTGAACTTTCCTAGAAACTTAATGAATTTGCTGTCGTAGAGGAGCACTAGGTCTCCAATTCAGAAAGTCTTACTCTTAATGTGTCTGTCGTGCCAAGCTTTTTCTCGTGCCTTCTGCACTTTCTGATGGAATCCGGCGATGAATTTGTCTTCTTCTAAGGCAAGCAGCTGTGCTAGCCTTTCCTCCACTGTGTCTGTATCAGTCATCCCGGTAATCTGAGCGATCCTTAAACTGGGAAGAATATACTCCATAGGCATAACAGCCTCCTGCCCATACACCAAGCTGAAAGGTGTGTGTCCCGTAATTTTCTTGCATGTGGTCCTGTACGCCCATAATACAGCGTTAACTCTAAGGTCCCAATCATTCCTTTGGCTATTGCAGATCTTAGTAAGAGCATTTTCTAAAATATTATTAAAGGCCTCCACCGTGCCATTAGCCTGTGGGTGGTAGGGAGTGCTCTTATGGTGCTGAATCTGGAATTCTTCTGTCAATGCCTCAATGGTGTGGTTCAAGAAATGTGTGCCTTGATCACTCATCAAAATTACTGGGCATCCAAATCTACTGATGATGTTTTCAAAAAGGAACTGTGCAGCTGTAGCAGCATCACAATTTCTTACTGCTTTGGCCTCTGTCCATCTGGCGAGGTACTCTGTTCCAGTGATAATATATCTCGCACTGGTGCGCTTTCCTGGTGGGTTGATAGGACCCACAAAATCTATAGCCCATTTGTCGAATGCGCGCAGCATGACCTGCGGTCGCAGCTATATTTCATCATGTCGTGAGGGTTTTCCTACCCTTTGGAAGATATCGCAGCATCTACAAAGGCCTTGGTGTCTTTATGCAACACAGGCCACCATAATCCTGCCTCTAGGATTTTCTGTGCAGTCGACTTTCCTGCGAAATGACCTCCTGCGGTTCCTGAATGTGCCTCTCTGATAATAGCGTCTTTTTCATGCGGCATCACACATCTGCGCAGAACTTCATCCGGACCTAACTTGTATAGGTGTCCTACAATGAGGGTGAATTCTGTTGCTTTAACAACCAACTGCCTCTTTTGCTGCTTAGTAAACTCATCAGGTGCTACTCCTGTAGTGAGGAATTGAATAATATCGGCATAGTAGTCGTCTGCAATCTGGATAGAAAACAATGGCGCATCTGGCAGATTGTCATCTAGGTTACTTGGCTCTTCTCCTAAGTCTATCCATGACAGATGATCAGGTCCGACATTCAGTCTGCCTAGTTTCACAATGATTTCAAAATCATACTCCTGAAAGAGGAGTAACCATCTGCAGATTCTCCCCCCTAACACTGGCTTATTGACCAGATACTTCAAGGCAGAATGGTCAGTAAACATGTTGAACGGGGAACCCAATAGGTAGTGCCTGAACTTCTATAGCGCGTACACCATAGCTAGGCCTTCTCTTTCTGTTGTGGTGTAGTTCTTTTCTACTGTCGATAGCTTTCTGCTGGAATATGTGATGGGATGGTCAATATCTCCTTCTCCTGGTTGTGTTAAAACAACCCCTAGTACAATTCCAGACACATCCACATGTACATGAAATGGCTTAGTCCAGTCTGGAAATACTAGGATGGGGGCTATAACCATATTCTCCTTAAGTATGTCTAGACTCTGCTGACATTCCTCATTCCATAGGAATTTTACATCTTTCTTTAGCAATTTATCCATTGGTGCTGTAATCTTTGCGTAGCCCTTGATGAACTTTCTGTAGTACCCGGTATGACCAAGTACTGTCCTCAGTTGCTTGACTGAGTTGGGTGTTGGAAGATTTAAAATGATGGCAATATTCATGGGATCTACCATCAAGCCTTGTCTGCATACAATATGACCCAACAAAATACCGAATGGTGCACAAAATATACATTTTTTCAAGTTTAGAGAAATCTGGTACTGCCTACATTTCTCTAACAGCAGTCATAAGTCTCCTATGTGCTTGTCGATTAGTCCGAATACAGTCCAATCATCAAAATATACTTCTAAGAATTTATGGATGTATTCTTTAAATACAGCAACTACTACTCTAGAAAATATAGCTGGTGCATTCTTAAGACCAAAGGGCATTACCGTATACTGGAACGAGCCCCATTCTGTTGCAAAGGTGGTCTTGGATCGATCTTCTGGATGTATTTTGATCTAATGGTAGCCTAAAAAGCCGTTAGTGAAGGAGTAGACCTCCTGTCCTCCCACGTTGTCTAATACCTCATCAGTGAACGGTGTCAGAAATGGATCGTGAAGCGATGCATCGTTGAGCTTGCATAGATCGACACAGATCCTGATGTCTCCTTTGGTTTTCTTTTCTTGTACGACCATGGGGCTAACCCATTCGCTTTCTTCCACTGGTTCAATGACGCCTGCTGCTAGCATCTTATCAATATCATCCTTAACTGTTTCTTTGTAGCACGGATTCAACCTATATGAGCGCTGCTTGACTGGTCTAGCATCCTCCTTCAATGGTATCCTCATAACTCCCAGGTCTCCAACTATTCCCTTCATCTCTGTGAACTTGGTGGGAAATAGGTCCTGATAGTCATGTAACAAATCTGCAATCTGTCTGACTGTTTCATCGTTCCAATAGTCTCCAATAGAGGCAAACTTAGGTTCTGCTTCTGTGCCAATATTGATCTTTTTAATCTTGATGGGCTCAGTGATTGCTGGAATCTCTAACTGTGGTCCCCCAACATCGTGAGTCCCTTCTGACTCCGGAATGTTGGTGTTACGAGGATCCTCATCCTCATCCTTATCTTCATTGTCTGACTTTGCGGTGAAATTATAGCACTCAAGCGCGGCTTGAAACTGGATGGCTCACTCAGGTTGAGCCTACACTGAGATGGTACAGTCCTCAAATATCTTGATCTTGATTATGTCTAGGGCCTGAGCAACACTTGGATGTTCTGATTCAAACGCGAAGGTGAGTAGGAAACTGTCTGTCATAAGTGACCATGTGTCCGTCCCCTTGCGCAATTCGGTCTCTGTGTACCAGTTCCTTGGAACTGTGTCCAATGTGTGAATGAATCGGTGAACCCATTCATCCTCGGGAATGTCCGACCAGTTCTGTTCACATGTCTGAATGTGTGTCCTGGGATCAGTTTCTCCTATGTACTTCTACTGGACATACTCTCTGTCGACAGAAAATCTGATCGCCATCAATCTTTTAATATCATCCCATGATGTGATATTCTCTTTATGCGCATACCACCATCTTGCAGGTGTGGCTCGTACTGCAAGATCCATAGCTGCGATCCTATGCTCGTAAGGAATATATTGCTCAAACTGCTTAAGGAAGTCCTGGATATCTGTCAGACCATGATATGATGGAATCTCAATGATCTCTGTGCCAATCCATCGCAGTGACTTACTCATAAACACACATCTGTGCGTTGAGACTTCGTAAAGTCTGTTTTTCCAGTTCTCTAGACCAACATCGGAATCCAAAGCACATGAGTTGTCGCATCACCAACTAATGTTCCCTTCTACGGTTGGATTGATGTAGTCGTTCTAGTTCGCAGTCATCTAGTAGAGGCTATCCATGTTATGTGCCTCCTCCTCTGCTCGGATAGGTTCAATATATCTAGGACCCTGGTGAGGATCCAACAGCGTGATGACCCGGATCTGCGCATCCTCAAAGGTCATTTGTCTTCTTTTTAGGTCGATGACAGCCGTGCTACCAATCTCCCAATCGATACTTAATAATGCTGGATACAGTCGACTGTCGCTAATGATTTCTATAACCTTGAAGTCCGCAAAACTGCGAACTCCGTCAATGTCAAATGGCACCTGTGGCAGTCGTCCCAATGGTGATACTCACTGCTGGTTAGCTAATATTAGGTGCATAGGCGATCCGACTAATTGAGGGCTACCCATCTGTTCCCATGTCTGCTTAGTCAGAACATTCACCTCTAATCCTAGATCTAAGACGACCTCATCCATTTCAAACTCTCCAATCTGTGCTGTGAGCTTCATCTCTCTTCCGGTCCTTGTATGTCCTGTAATATTATGAACAGCGCGGTGTGCACTTCCCAAGAGAGAAGGTTGCTGACACTAATCTATGATGTGTTGTAGCTCGTCAATAGCTTTTTAATTTCTCACGAGTTTCAAGCAACTACGCAGGAAGGATTGTACACTTCCTGTCGATTCATCCTCATCACATCTTCCCGATGTGGTAGCCTGCGGTATCTGCTCAGGGCTATCGCCACAAGGTGCTTGCTATGGTACGCCCCTAGACGGCGGTACTTGTGATCTTGATTGCGTAGGTTCATCAAAGGAAGCCTTGGCTTCATGAAATGTCTCTTTATTCTTCTACAGGTCAAATGATGTTGCTTTACTAGGAGCTCTGTGCACCCACTGCTGACTTGTGTTCTTTTCGATATCCTACGATGTCCCACTGGTGGAAGCAACGCTATGAGTCACAATGTTAACTTTTGGTTCTGGTTCATCCGGTTCAGCAGCAATAAGCTGGATGTTCTGGTGTGCTGCTGGTTTAGGCTCTCTGATATTAGCTATCAAGGTAGGACATTCCTCTATAGTATGATCATAAGATTTGTAGTAGTTACAAGTGGTGGTGGGGCTCTCACAGTCCCTAGCATAGTGTCCTACAACTCCACAGTTATAACAAGTGATTGGTCCACGACCACGGCCAAAACCTTCTCCTCGGCCAAATCCTCCTCCACGTCCTCGTCCTCTGAATCCTCCTCCACGTCCATCGTAAGCCGGATCAGGCTGTGGTCCTGCTGCTAGACCCTGTGTTTCTGACTGGACTCTGTACACGTCATGTTTTCTATCTAACATGAGATCATAGGCTCAGAAATCTTGTTCATCATGTCCGACAGACTTGCAGAAGACACAGTATAGGTTCTTAGGTGTCTATACATACTTCTAAAGCAAAGGGCATTGCTGAGGCTGATGTCCTTGTGTCTTGCATATTTCACACCATGGCCCTTGCGTTCGTGGTAAGGGGTTAGGATCCCCTGACGCTAAATATTCTGCAAATATTTGAAAGTTGTCTTTGGTATGACCCTGTGCTTTACATCGTAAGCACCATATGTCTTGCATAACCTCTTTCCCTTTCTTAATTTCATGTATCTATAACGTGAGGTTGGCCAACTGGTTCTGTAGAGTTGTCATGCCTGCGCTGGTTTCAGCTAAAGGTGAAGCTTCTAGCTTCATCTCCATGTCCAACGCGTCATCCTGCATCTGGATTTTCTGCTGCATTAGTGGTAGTCTGATGTGAGGGAGCAGCGCTACAATAAACCATTCCTTATGCTGCTCCGATGCAAACTAAAAGATTACTTGGTCTATAAGAGCTTTGAATTTCTGGTCAAAGTCCCATACTGACTCTGATGGTAGTTGCTTAATATCCTTGAGCTCTGTTATACACTAAGACTCAGACTTAGGTTTCTTGAATTCTTTAATCATGGCAGTCCTGACCTAGATGAGTGTTCTGGGTGTGGTAGCGTACTTCATATACCATGTTAAAGCTGATTCTCTCAATGTGGTGACCAACTGTACAAGTTTAATGTTATCATCGTGAATTTGCTTAATGGTCCACATGTCCTTGCATAGAAACCAATGTTGTTCTGGGTCCTCTGCTCCTGTACCCTTAAAGGTAGGTAGCTTCATATCATCTCCCATTCTATTTCTCTACGGTGGGTTCTGATTGACTGGATTACTACCACTCGGCGATGTAGGTGAAGGCGATGTAGCGGTAGTAGGTACTTTCTATGAGCTACTGGATGGAGTACCTACAGGATTACTCTGAGTCCCAGTTTGTTTCTGTGGGGTATAGGGATGGTAAGGGATACCCCCATCTGGTTCTTCTGTGGTACTTGGACTTGGTTGCCTAATATTTTCTGAACTGTCTCCAAATACAGGAGAGCCGAAAGCTACTTTATATTTCTTGCCACTACGTGTTCATCCAATGTCATCAAAATCACTTTCAAACTCTTATGACATTACTATCTTTACTTACTCATTTGAAATCATGTCCATTACTCCTTTTTCATGTAGCAGCATCTTAATGGACAAGTTTAGATATTTTAGGTACTTACCATGATATCCTTTGAAGAAGTACTGCTCAGCCTCGTTGAAGCTTTTTCTCTGGTCAACTGCAAATTCTGTAACAAATCCCTCTAGCACACTCGCAAGCCAGAAGTCCACTGCTCTCGTAATGGGATTGTCAAGGCTCTGCACGGTCTGAATCAGCTCCGGTGCCCAGACAATGTTTCTTCTCTTCTTGAATATGTCCCTATCTGTCAACTTTGATAACCAGTTGTAAAGCTTGTTTCCATAGGTTGCAAAAAATATCGCGTGTATATCTGAAGAGATATGCTTTTGTAACCAGTCCTCTGTGCTCAATTTAGGTCTCCGATTTTATTTCTTGGAAAACTCCCTTAAGTTTGACTCTAGCAACTGGTGAAACTCTTCTCTAGTAGGATGCCAACAGAACATTAGCGCTCAGTTGTTCAAAACCAGCAACGGAACCATTTGTTGGTCGTCTGGGCAGACCCGAGTTTACTATAATCAACCAACAACACCCCTAGCTCACTAGCCCTTTCGGCGACAGACCGCAAATTGGCCTGAAGTCTCACCCGAAGTGATTCTAATAGGTTGGACAAGGACTCAAGTGTCTTGGACCAGGTTCTGTGGCAATCCTACTTGTGACTCACATCTCCCCTAGCTGCGAGGTCTATTTCCCTACGTGTCACACGATCTTCTGCTCACGTCATGCGATCTCCTCGTCTCATAGCTCTTCTAGCTGCGAGATATTCCCTAATACCGTCGTGCGGTCCCTTTCTACATTGCGCACTTTCCCTGACTCGCGATATCTCTAGCCTTACCGCGTCGCCGCGCACCGTGCAACACGTAGCTCCTGTCCAATGCTAAGTATTCAACCTATGGTATCGCGCACTCCAGCTCCTCTGCCGGTGTGGTATCACCTCTCTGTGATATCCTACCTCCGCGGTTTAGCACACTTAGCGTTGCTCATGTCGACGTGCAAGACTTAACATACAACGCTATTCAATACTGCAACTAGTGACTGTTTCATGCAAAGCATAAATGAACCACATACAATATGCCAAGGACTTCGACTTAGGTTTATCCTTCTATATTACTGTGAACTGATTAACAAATTCATTCATTAAACTGTAAACAAAGTCCATGAAATGACTGAGAACTGCATAAGTAAACATAACACATAAACCAATCACATAACACTTGATTTTAACGTGGTTCACCTCCAGGATGGAAGTTACGTCCACAGAACTGTGTTTTTATTATAGCTCAGGGGAAGGTAGACACAGTTCTGCTGCACTGCATATGCAGCTCAAGATATTCTCTCTTAGATCTCTTTTCTTCTCTATATTGCTCTCCTACAATATACTCTTCCCTCTCTGTCGATCCCTACGGATCGTTACATGCATGCTCTATAAGCCAGCTACTGGTTACAATAAGATTGCTACCACTAATAACAGAACCAGAGCTAGGATTTTACAATAGTCTAATAATCTACAAAACAACTAACAACTAAATGGACCAACCAACTGACCAACCCTTTTACAATACAAAATATATCCCTTTATAGGCAGCCCGAAGGTCTCACCATTACAACACTGTGGGCCTGTCCCAACAGTAACCCAAACCCTAACTAGTGACAGTCGGCCATATCTATACTTGAGGTAGCCGATTTCCGTCACACCACAGCTCTCTGCAGTATTCCATGCTTCCCGGCACTGATCATGGGTACTGTGCACCGCTTCGCTCTTCTGTCCTTCGTCTTCAATGCTTCAGCCTCGTTGCTCCTTCTCCTTTATGAGGGTCGCTGAGCCCTCCTGTCTTCCGCCACTACCTTCAATGCAGTGGGTGAGCTCTCTCTTCTCGGTCGCTTAGGTACCGTTGCCTTTATTGACTTCTCTATCTTAAAAGTCATGGTTTCTGGCTCTGCTCTGCAGCTGGAAACGTGCTATGGCGTCGTAGCTCTATCTTATCTTCTTTCCGCCAAAACTATATGTCCGCTAAATTGGCAGCTTCTTCTGTAGCTGCGGGACCCTGCTCCAACATTAGGCATGTTCCAGGCTTAAGCTATCAACTTGGTGGTATGGAAGGTCGAAACAAACACTGAATAGTCAAGGCCAAGCTTTGAGAGTATGGCCAAAACTAGTTGCTCTTCCTTATTTTCAATCCCATACTATTTTAGCTACAAAACAAGGGCTTTAAACTGGGAAAAATAGAGTTGCAAGGATTCAAAGCTACTAGGACTCAAGGAGATTAGCTCATTCTCAATTTGATGTCCTCTCATCTCATCTGTCTTACCAAAAATATCTACAATATTCTCCCACACTTCATTAGGTGATGTCAATCCATTAAGATGGAAGAGGAGGTCTCTTAAAATGCTTAGACACAAAAGACCATAGGCCTCATCCCTCTTGTTGTGCCATTTGATTTTCTCTGCAGCTACATTGGGATCTGCCTCAGTTTCCATAGTAACCATGTAGATACCTTTTGCTCTCAACAATATCTCCATCTCATCTTTCCACTCAAAGAAATTGAATGGAGTCAAGATGATCTTGTGAGATTGGTCCATAGCTCAGAAACCGTTCCCTTCAGTCAGTAGAATATTCTCCCAGTCAAGATGTCAAACCTACAATAGCAATATGGAAGGAGAGAAATCGACCTACAAAGGCTCTGATACCATGTGGAAATTGAACCCAAGAGATAGAACAATTACACTCACAAAATTGCTAATCAAACATGCAAAATTAACATCAAAGGAGACTGAAATTGGAGCATAACACTAATCTGTATTGAATAAGTGTACAATAGAAAAAATTGTAAAGTAATAGGCTGCTTCAATATATAATTACATGAGATATTCAAATGCATAAGGATTCCATTCGAAAAGGTCAAAAAGTAGGCTTACTAAATCTAGTCAAATCTCCCATAGGTGCATAAAGCAGTTTCCAAATCGACCAAGATGCTCACAAATTGGATAATTCAAGTAGGTAAGATAATGAGGGATGGAAATACAACTCATACATTCTTTTATTAGGAGAAAAGGAGGGAGGATGATGTGGGCAAAAAACAAGTCAACTACACCTAGTCTAGCTTTTCCTTTTGCCTTAATTCTCAATCAAACAGACAGCTTTTCAAAAAAAGTAGATATGTGATTTCGAGGATCTAGAATAAAGTAGACATGCTAAATATGGTTTCCAGGAGGTTTCCCAAGTGCTCCATGACTCATTTTTAGCAAGTGTTGACTTCTAAGACATGTAGAAGGCAAATAGCATACAGTGGAATCTAGGAGACTAGGTAATAAGACAAAAATGATTTAATTAATGTCTAAGGTAGGTAAATATGGGTTTATTATTCTAACAATTCCAAATATTCGCCTCTCAAAATTGACTTGTGAGATTCTGATCTGCAATTTCTGCAGTTTTCTAGTTTTGTAGTTTTCTGATCCAAATCCAAACTAGGGTTTGAATTTCCCGGAGATCTACCCACTCAAAAATTTTGATCTAGGGCTCCATAGATGCTCTCTAGGGAGGTGCAACTTTCTATGTAATCAGATCTTCAAAATTCAAACTTTGAAAAAAACCCTAATTTCTTGTCGGAGGGAGAGGAGAGAGAGTTTCACCTTGTGAAAGATGTTCTATTCAGGATAGCACTAATACCATGTTAAGATTCCATATGATAAGCTAGATATCATTAGTATTCAATTAAATTTTGCAACAATAGAATACCCAGGATCACTTAAAGAAACCCAATCACAAGATAGACACGAATTTATCCTAGGTAACCCTGTAGG
This sequence comes from Pseudotsuga menziesii, assembly GCA_001517045.1. Lineage (NCBI taxonomy): Eukaryota > Viridiplantae > Streptophyta > Pinopsida > Pinales > Pinaceae > Pseudotsuga > Pseudotsuga menziesii. The sequence continues at coordinate 114,360 of LPNX010452060.1, forward strand.
GGAAGAAAACCCAACAAAACGTCCTCTATATAGATGTATCAAAAGTACAAAGATAAAACCCCAAACAAGTGCTTCTTCTCCTTACAAATATCTCTCTCTCTCTCTCTCCTATGCGCTATACACAAGTGAGTGTGTGTGTGTTTTAAATGAGGAACATGCCGAGTCCTTTATTTATACTCTTTCTTCCACTTAAATTTTTCCCTAATAGGTTGGCCCCAACAAACTTACTGGGACGAATTCACCTAGGAAGACACAAAACAATATAATATTATATTCTGGAGGGTTCTATTGACCTGACTTACAACAAAGGTCTTACCTCATGAATTTATGATGACTGAATACAATAGTAACATGTCGATGTAGGAATAAAACATCTCTAACAGATTACATCACTAAATTGCATTTAGAATATTCTTTGAAGTTACAATATTTCAACACAAAGTTGACTGATTTGGATGATGTGAGCAACACATTGATCGGTACAACTTGATTAGATAGGCTGATTGTACATATTGATGAGTAGTGGCGTAGTAGTGGTGCAGGGATAGTTGATGAGTAGTGACAGTTGAGGAACAATGGTTAGTGGTTGTGCAGTGTGGTACATATTGTACAGTGTGGTATAGGTGTCGGTTAGTATTGGAAATGTGTTGGAGTGCGCAAAGTGTAGTATCGCCACCGACATAAAGGATGCCGACAAATATAAAATTCAACTGCGATGGAGGAAGAAACCAATAAATTAGAATATTTTGGTTGATTCAGTTATAGATTGGTCAAGTGGACCATTTTGTAACAACCCGGTGAGCCTATACGTAGAGTTTGGATTGTAAATTAAAATATCATTTATCTAGGCATATATCTGTTGATCGATTGATCTATTGTCTTTTTTCGATGAAGATTAATCGAATCAGGAATTTTTTTGTCTTTTACAATTCAATTATGGTATTGATGGGGATTAAGTCTTTGTCCCATGAAGGTAATTTGATCGGTATTGTGGCATTTTGAGTTGTAATCTCATAGTTCTGTGGAATGCATTTTTTAATATGAATTACATGTTTTCTGCTTTATTTGGGTAAAATCTATGATGGATCCGATGAGTTGATGAATGATTATGCTACATCTATGTTTTCCCTTTTACAATGAATGATGTGAAGTATCATGGTACTTAGCTATTTAATGCATATTGATGTCTTTGTTGATGTAAATCTAAGTAAGTATGATTGCAAATGATGATGATAAGTAGATATGGCTAATAGTATGGTCGTGAATCCATATTTTTGGGTGACATTGTGATAGGTTAACAGATAGTTCAAAGTCCTCTTCCCAATGTAGAAACTTGGTTCCTACAACCCTCCCTAAAAATTCTTGGTGAGACTGCACCTGCTTAGCAGGTGTTGTTGGAAAGGGTAAATCCTTTATGGGTCGATGTTTAGGGTGTATGTTTATGTATTTATCAACAATAGTTCGATGTGAACCCTTGTCAACATAACTATGTGTGTTAGGATCTATACTAGTCACACCCTTGTGACGATGTCGACTTCTACTTCCCTTTGCAACTATTTTTCTTGCGGTATCCTTGTCTCGAGTACTTCATTTGTAAGTTTCTATAGTAGTTGTGTGACTTGGTGGAAGTAACATGTTACATTTTGTGTTACCTTCGCTTTATTGTCATTGGTCGTCATAGTGATTGCTTCCAATACAATGTTACCGTGTTTACCTAGTCATGTGATAACCCCTGATGTGCATTGATTTGGGTGATTCTTCTGCACTATCTTAACCTTCAACAACTTTTTTGTGATTCTAACTTCCTTACCATTGATGGTATCAATCACATATTCCCTTTTGTCCTTTACTACCCCATATTTTCTTCGCATCTTTGCTTCCAGCTTCTTGTAGTTATCTTTTCCTTGGAAGTACTGTGAAGGGTTGATCCTTTCCTTGGGTAGGCCAGTGATTTTGGATATCAAATCGAATGTAATTGGGATCTTTGTCCCCAACCATAAATAACCACCATGGAAGCATGCCAACAGTTTCGTCATCCACACATTCACTTCTGTGGATCCTCTAAAATGCGACATATGGATGATTGATAGCAGAATCGACTGCTGTAATCCCAATTCCCATTGCACAAGTTATTTAGTGATTGGACATCCTTTGTCATGTGCTCTTTCCTCATAGGTTCCCTTGGTGCATTCAAGAAATATCAGGATGTCGTGGTCATTGTATTGTAGATTTTGAAGCCGTGACACTGTATTTGTCATCACATGGATACCATTGGGAATTTTCGGAATCTTGATAGCATACTTATTGGTTTTTCCCACCCATACTACTATTTCCCCTTCCATTCTTAGTGGTACATACCCAGGAGTGTCTTCTACCACTGTCCATTGCAGTTTGCATCTTGTCATCGTTTCTTATTCCATTGTATCCGATGGACCTGTTTCTCCCTCTGTTACAGTCCCTCTCATCAAACCTTATATTATATTGGTTCTTATGTCTAGGGTGATCATATGATTAGCACTCCTCTTCTTCCTAACCATCTTCCATGTTGCGGATAGAGTCTCCTGCATTTATTCTACGATGGTTTCCCATGCAATCTGAGTTTCTTATGTGCTTGTTCTTGAGATAATATGTGAAATGGCTTCTTAAACACCTCTCATCTCGCTCATACTACTCTTCTCTAACTCTTTTGCTATTTTCTATGAATATTCTTCTTGACACGCTCAATGGGTCAAACCATGCCCCTTGGTTTGATTTTATAGCCTGCGTGCCTTTCGTGTGAGGGATTTGAACCATCATTTCTAAATCCTCATTGATAGACCAAATCCTCCATTGATTCTACAAATATAATGTGTGCCTTGGTCATTAATTGCATATTTTTTCAATTTGCATCATCGCTTGCGCGGTGTAATTGATTCATTTATTTCCATATTTGGCTAGTTTGCTCCTTGTCACAGTGTAACGTTTCTCATCTCTCTTCCTTCTGTCGATGAAATTCTCTTCAAAAATTTCCTTTTTTTTTCTCAGTTTGTTAGCATTGGTGTTGCACCTACCTATCCCCATATGGATTTATCTGGGTATAATTTACTAGTTTTGGAAAAAGTACTCCATCTAAGTGTTGCAACTGTACTGCACCTTCATCGGATAGGAGAACCATATCTCTATGTCGGAAGTGATTTTTTTTACGTGATGATCATGCTATTCCCTTTGTCTATCCTTTTCTACTTGATGATGAAATATTGTGATGAAGCGGTCCTCTTCAAGGCGTACTAACTCCATCAGTATTTCCTCAATTACTCTTTCATCGCTCATTTTTGTTACAGTTTCTATGTGTAGAATGGGGAAAATATATTCTATCGGCATTACCTCTTATTATCTATAAACCAAATTGAATGGTGTCTTCCTCATCAGTATATGTCATTCTGTAATCCCATAGTATCATAGGGATTTTTAAATCCCAGTCATTGTGATTCGTATCGCATACCTTAGTAAGTGCATTTTCCAATATCTTGTTGAATGCCTTTACTGCACCATTCACTTCTGGGTTATATGGAGTACTATTTTTGTGCTGTATCTAGAAATATCTAGTCATTTCTTTGATTGTATGATTGGCGAAGTGATCTCCTTGATCACTCATTAATATCTTAGGACATCTGAATCAAGTAACCACATTGTCGAATATAGACCTTGTTGTCATCGTAGCTGTGTAATCCCTTATTAGTGCTTCCTCAAACCATCTTGTTAGATCATTGGTCATGGTCATGATGTACCTCATACTGGTTCTTTTCCATGGTGGATTTATAGGTCCCACAGAATTGACTACCCACTTGTCGAATTGTTGTAGTGTTACCTGAGGTACTAATGGAATCCCATCTCTCCATAATGGTTTACCCATTCTTTGACATACATCACAACTTTTAGTGTAATCAGTGGCATCGGTGTGTACTGTCAGCCAGTATAAGTCATCTCTATGTATTTTTCTGGAGGTTTCATGTCCTCCATAATTTTCTCTTGCAATCCCACCATGTGTCTTCTCCAACACTCTTTCTTTCTCATATAGAAAAACATATTGACGTAGAATTTCATTCGACCCCATATTGTATAACTATCTGGCGATCAATTGGAAGTCACCAGCTCTGAAAACTAGTTGTTTCTTTTGATTAGTGGTGAAATCCTCAAGGGCCTTTAATGTCATCAAAAATTGAATAATTTGTTCGTAATGGTCATCGACCATTCTGAATCCAAATAGTTGTGCATTAAGTAAACCATATCCAATGTTGCTTGGTTCTTTTCCTGACTCTACTCTTGATAGATGATTAGGTCCTATTGTTATAGCTGATTTCACCACTCTAGGTGAATCACACTTTGTATGGCTTTCCCCTGTCCTGCTGCAGACTCCTTAGACCCCATGGACCATTTTTTGTCCTTTGATGTTTCCTTGACCATCCCTAAAAACATGAGAAAAATGGTACACTTGACTTTTAAACCTATAAGCGCATATATATGCGGGTTTTTCCACTAAAACCACATTCATCGAGATGTGTACAAAACTCCAAAAGGATTTGGATTTTTCTCATCTAATCTTGGAGGTAGCATATAAAAGATGCCACCAATCTGGAAAGTCTTCATATCATTTATTTTGTCGATGGATTTTTCTCATAGAAGACTTTCCAGATTGGTGGCATCTTTTATATGCTACGTCCAGGTATTTACCCATGCTCTTCTTTTTCATTTTGATGCAAATTTTATGAAATTCCATGGTCAATTAAGCTTTCTAGACCAACCTAAAATGGGCGATACAGCCCACACGGAAATTGAGTTTTTTTCCACGTATAGGGCTGGATATACATGGAAAATGCCATCAAACCCACATACATACGCGACTGTTTTGAAAATAGTCACGTATGAGGCCGCGCATAAGGTTTTTTCAATAATCTAATGACATCTAATATTATAGGTTTAATCTAAATCCTTTATAGGTTTAAAATTCGCGTGTATCATTTTTCTCATTTGGCAATTGTCGAGCCGTGTCGGCTATAAATAGAGCACTATATATCACATCCATTGTTTGGGTTATAGTTTGACTTTAGGACTTATACTTGTTTAGCTGAGTTTATCTCCATCGACTGGTTAACCTTCCAGTCCCTATGGAGCCTCTTTCGATGCCTCCTGTATCGCAAAGATGTCCTAGTTTGTATATCTAGTCTATGCTACCCTTATTCAGTCACCATACGCCGTTATACTCTTGTTCAAAGGAAGTTGAAGCCTAAGTCGGCCATTCCTCAATTCTCTTGACTTTGCATGTCGGCCATTCCCAGTACAGTTACTGGTTCATGCACCTTATGATCGAGTCCTTCCACATTATATAGCTTTGCTGAGTACCTCATGTTGGATGATGGGGGATACCTTAATTCCCTCCTTCCAACGGATTTCATCTCATTGACTTCAGATCATGTATTATGGGATTGGAATCTAGAGTCATTTTGAGTGCCTTGAGACTTGCAGTCATCAGTGGTAGGTTATGTCGCCATCGACAGTATTTTGGGAATACATCAATGTCCCCTAATTGATGGATCCTCTCAAGTGTTCAACCTCAACACATTTATTCACACTTGTTAGTTTGCACTCTAGTACCTTGATTCCCATTTTCATTATCGGTGGGTGATCTTGCATCTATTAACGGTATACATCAATGACCGATAATCAGATGATGAACTACTATGTTCGACCTCAACACCTCTATTCACATAGTAGGACAATGTACTCAAAGCGGTTTCTGTAGAATACTTTCCAGATTGGTTGCATCTTTTATATGCTACCTCCTTGATCATGCCAATGTTCATGAGATTTCATCTCTCGTGACTTGATTCCAGTATATGTCAGATATTTCCATCCACTATGGAGATCTTGACCTGTTATATATATTCAACCATTATGGAGATCATGGTCCTTTGTATATCTTCATCATGGAGATTCTGATCTATGTATATTGTACGTGGCGATGACCACTTATGTGATATCTTGTATCATTCCTATTCATGGCCATTGTACTCTTATGTATCTAGGACTGCTATATGTATTTGCAGTTATGTGCAGAGTTGTATTATTGTACTATGCTGATTGGGTGGATGGTCTTCCATTTGGGATCCTTCATCACTCCACTTCTGGGATGGACTTATAATGTATTTCAGCCATTGTATGACCCCTCTGACCTCACATATTAGGGGGCATCTATTATAGCTAATTTCACCACTCCAGGTGAATCACACTTTGTATGGCCCTCCCTTGTCCCGCTGCAGACTCCTTAGACCCCATGGACCATTTTTTGTCCTTTGATGTTTCCTTGACCATCCCAAAAAACATGAGAAAAATGATACACGTGACTTTTAAACCTATAAGAGTGTATATATGCGGGTTTTTCCAGTAAAACCGTGTACATCAGGATGTGTACAAAATCCAAATCCTTTTGGAGTTTTCCTTGACATGGATCTGACTCACTTGACTCCTGGCTTTCCTTATGCCTTGAGATCACTCATATTTGACCTTTCATTACCCCTTTGAAAAGCTATATAAGGAACCTCTTGGTACATTGAAGGCATAAGAGAGAATTGAGAGCAAAGAAACTATAGTCCATTGTTGCCAGAACTTATGCTTGAGTCTACATCCCTTTGTCCCTTGGAGCACTTTTGTGTTCTTCCCAAGCTTTCCTTTTGCTTGTGAGCTTGCTATCAAGAGATGGAGGATTGAAGTGGTGGAGGCCCAAGTGGGGGATTCAGTTTCTCCAGTTCGCAGACGTGCCAATAGAGGTTGTATCTTGTAATCTCTGATTTATATTAATAGAAATATCTTTTACTGTCCAATAATGTGTGTTTGAATGAATATTTTATCCATTGGATTATGTCAAATGCTTATACATTATTGATTATATATGCTAGAATAGATCTAACACCATGATATATAGAATGCTTGTATTGTTTACTTGTTGTTGAGGAAGTAATCTATCAATTCAAGCTGAAGTTGGAAATCTCAACGAGGATCTACTTCAACCATCCAGAATAAGGTACGAGGTCTGATCCTTTAGTGTTAGACATTTAATTTCTATTGCATATTGGAAAGGATTGATTTTTAGAGTCAAGCTGTCTATTGTGGTACCCCAAGCCATAGGAATTTCTCTCCGTAACACCTGCATTCAACCAACCTTGTTTCACAATGATCTCTAACTCAAATTCTTGTAATAGTAACAACCATCAACATATATTCAACCCCAACACAATATTATTGACCAAGTACTTCAACGATGAGTGATCTGTAAACATTTTGAAATGTCCTCATAACAGGTAGTATTAGAATTTCTACAATTCATACACCATCGCCAATCCCTCTCTTTTTTTCATTGTGTATTTTTTCTCTATAGTAGACAACTTCCGACATGCAAATACAATTGGGTGGTCAATTGATCCTTCTCATGGCTAGGTCACTATTTTTCCTAATGTGATTGATGACACATAGACATGGACATGAAACTGCTTTGTCCAATCTGAAAACACTAATATTGGTGCCATGGCCATCTTTTGTTTCAGCGTATTAAGGCTCCTCTAGCACTCAGCATTCCATTCAAACTTCACATCTTTAATTAACAATTTCTCCATTGGTGCAGTGATTATTGCATATCCCCTTAAATAAAATTCCAGTAGTACACTATGTGGCCTAATGTTTCCCTTAGTTGTTTTACTATCGATGGTGCCAGTAGGTCGACAATTATCGCAATATTGTGGGGTCGACCAACATGCCTTCATTGCATACAATGTGTCCCAATATGATCCAAAGGGTGCACAAATATACATTTCTTCAGATTTAGTGAAATATGATGTTGTCGACACCTTTTCAACATAAAGAGAAGGCTTGCAGTATGGTTTTATACCAACCCATAGATGTTCCAATCATCCATGTAGACAGCTAGGAATTTATTAATGAATTCTTTGAATGCGGTGATGATTAACCTTAAAAAAAATAGCAGGTGCATTCTTGAGAACAGATGACATGACTGTGTACTGGAAACATCCCCATTTTGTTATGAAAGTGGTTTTGTGTCTATCTTCCTTCACAATTATTATCTGATGATAGCCCAAAAATTTGTCCGTAAATGAATAGATCTCCTATCCTCCAACTCCTTCCAGCACTTCTTCGGTAAATTTTGTTGGAAATGGGTCATTAAGACTTGCATCATTCAGTTTCCTTGTATCAACGTAAATCCAGATTTCGCCAATCTTTTTGTATGCACAACCATTGGGCTGATCCATTATGATTCTTCTACAAGCTTGATGATTCCTATTCCCAACATCCTTTCCTGTTCGGCTTTGACACATTCTATGTATCTTGGATTCAACCTATATGGTCATTTCTTTATTGGTTTTGCATCAGGTTTAAGAGGAATCCTCATTTCTCCCAAATCCCCTAAAATTCCTTTCATTTCGGAAACTTTTATCAGGAATAAATCCTAAAACTAGTGTAGTAGAACGATGAATTTTCACATCGTTGAATCGTTCCAGTAATCTCCAATACTAGAAAACTTGGGTTCTTCTATGGTTCCAACATTGACCTTCTTTATCTTCAATGATTGTTTGAATTTGTCACATGGCATCTCTGATGCTTCGATGTAGCAAGTTCCTTATGATAATGGAATGTCGATATCTCTTGGATCATCTTCGTCACTAGGTTCTCCCAATACATTGTATCACTCCATCATTATCCATGGTGTTGGTGTCCATTGTGATCCCATTGGTAGCTCAGTTGGAGATATCTCCAATACTTTGTCGCAGATGTCTTGCAATGCACTATGGATAAATGGATTTTATTTGTGAAACTGAAAGTATGACTGAAGTTGAAAGTCATTTATTCCCATGTTGTTGTTTCCCTTCACAACTCTATAGAAACATACCATATCCGTGGTATTTCATCCATCTTATGGATGAACGCGTGAACCCATTCCTCCTTTGGCCTTAGCTCCCATGCTACTTGGCATGTTATCAAATGATCACTTGGATCATTTCTTGCATAATATTTCTTTCCTTTGTAGTACTCATCCTCTCTGAATCGAACATTCATCAGTCGTCAACATATTTTCCATTATGTTATCGACGTCTTGTGCAAATCCCACCATCTTGTCGAAGTGGCCTATAGTGGCTCTTCTAGTGCCAAAAAATGTTGTGGTTTAGATAATCTATCTTCAAATTCGATAATTAAAAATATTAGGTTATGTAGTCCTTCATATGTCAGAAGATCCAATATTTCTGTCGCTACCCATCTCAGCCACTGAGTGACCCATGTGAATTTTCTAATTGATACTTCTTGCAACTGGTTCTGTCAAATTTCTAGTGTGTTGTCAAAGTTTGAATATGTTGAGATAATATTTATCCATCCCAATTATCCATCGTCAATGGGATTGATGTAGTCTTGAAATAAATTATAGGTATTATCCTAACCTCCCACGACTTTGTCTTTTATTGGTTCCACGTATTGCTACCCTTCGAGGGGATCCAATGGGCCAATGAACCTCGTGTCACAATTCTCGAATGTTATGGCCCTTTTCTTTAAATTGATAACTGCTAAGTTTTCCATTTCCCAGTAAATTCCCAACAGTGCAAGGTATGGGTTGGTATTATTGAATATTTCAATGACATCAAAGTATGCATATGTCTTCAGTCCTTCCACTTCGATAGATAGATGAGATACAAGTGTCCAATTGGAGAAACCTTGGTTTGATTTTCTAGACAAAGTTGCATGATGGACTAGACTAGCTATGGCTTCCCCATCAATTCCCATGTTCACATGGTTAGGATATTCAGATCTGATCCAAGATCCAAAATAACTGAATCTACATCCTAATCACTGATTTGGACAATCGTCCTCATTTCTCTTCTTGTTTTCTTCTTTTGTAATGAATTAACTGGGAGATCCTATCGCCCTGATTCCCTTCGATACAAAAATCTTGTTATCTCTGATAATGCATCTTGATCTTTTACAAACGTTAGACAACTTTCTAGAACATTCTTCAAACTAGTGACCTTTATTCTCGATCTTAGTGAGTTTATCGAATCAAAATTCAGCGGCATCTCGTAAATAGGTAGCTTACAATTGTTCTTGTTTAGGGAATCTTTCACTTCAAATAAGTTTACATTATATGTGTCTACATCTAATTTGACTTTCTTTCGGCCTTCAGGGCGGACATTTAGTACTGGTATGTTGTCCCCTGTTATAGCCCCTCCTCTCATTACTACAACAACATGCACTGGCCGAGTCCTCAATTCAGCCGATATCTTTCCTTCATTTGGTATAGGATTTTGATTCTGATTTGCATTCTGTTTTGGTTGCATTTGTGGCAGATTCTTAGCTTGCCATTTTGCAATTAGTTGAGTACATTCTTCAATAGTGTGATCGGCTGCATAACAATAAGTACACTAGGATTTTAGATTTAGAAAGCCCCTCTAATAATGTCCCATCACTCTACAATTATAGCATGTAACTGGTTCATGACCTCAACTCATAAACCCTCCATGGATAAATCCTCCATTTCGACCTCCATGAAATCCTCCTTATTGTTGGTATGACTGCTAGTTTAATTATTGTTGTGGCAGATTATACTTTGGTTTCTAGTTATTGTACTCCGGTTGAGTATAATGTGGTTGTGGTTGGTTATAATGCAATTGTGGTTAATTATACTATGGTTGCGGTTGAGGTCTTTCCACTGTTCATTTCTCCTCTCCATTAATAAAGTATGTATCCATAGTCCTTTCTTGAAGTAAATAGTAAGTTATGTAGTCCTTTTCATCATAACCAACTAATCAACAAAAGTTACAGAAAATATTAACTGGTTTCAACACAACATTTTGTAAGTATATGCAAACTTATGAATAATTCCCTCTGGTTTGAAATATTCAACACCAAGGAAATCCTCCTTAACTCAGCGGATTCGGTGCCCCAAACTATTAGTATTCACGAAAGTCTGGATAGTGATCCTTGTTATGCCCCTCAGACCGACATCGACTGCACCATACTTCTTTGTGGACCTCTTTTTCTTTCATAATATCCTTCAATTGGATAGTAAGGTTCTCCAACTATGACTAAATTTGTCTCAATCCAATCCTTGTTTCGTCGACTGGTGAATCCTCCAACTTCATCACGATCTCCATGGATTTCACCTCAGATATGATATTATGTTGCATTAGGGACATGTAGATATGGGGTACCAAGGCTACGATGGAACATTCTTTGTGTTTCACGTTACTCATTCTGAAGCTAAGCTTGTCCATTATAGCTTTGAATCATTAATCGAAGTCCCACACTGACTCATTGGGGAATTGATTTATTTCCTTCAACTCAATTATATACTGTGATTTTGGTTTTGGTTTCTTGAATTTCTCGATCATCATATTCCTAATTTGTGCCATAGTCCTCCAAGGATGACCCATAGGTACTTGTATGAATTTTATGTACCATTCTAATGCCTGACCTCAAAAGGTTGTCATTAGTTGTCCTTTTTTGATATCATCATCTTGTACTTTTTTTACCATCCACATTGCTTCACATAAGAATCAATATTGATTGGGATCTTGGTCCCATTACCCTAGAAAAAGGATAGATTTATGTTGCCACCCTCCATTCTGAGTCTCTTCCTAGTGCTTGTTGATCCACTATTATTACCACTATGCTGACGCATCGGAGATACTTGCGATGAAATCATGTTTCTTCCTCCTAAGTTCAGAGTGGTGCATGGAGTTGTATGTATGTTGTAGCTTTGGTTTGGTCCATCCCCATGTTCGGGCATAGCCCAGTCATTTCCTTCGCCACTCTAGGATCGCTTAGTCCCTTGTGGTACCTTCTCGTAGTTTTCTATTCTAGCCACACCAGGACTCTCATCGGTCCTCCTCCTCTTCTCTTGTCAAAACCTCACCCCACTTCGCAGGAGACCACACTCTCCTGCGGCTTCCATTACAGTCTCATCGTGAATCCCATCCATCTACCCTGTATCATTCCATCAAACCTTTACCTTCACAGTACCCACAGGCTCCGCAAACTGGTAATTTACTCGTCATATTTCATCTTTAGTATTCATCTTTCACAAAGGGGCATCCTAATCCACAACTGTAATGATAAAATAAATCTCCCCCATGGTCCCTTAAAAAATTATTTTGTGGCGTCATTGTACAATTTGACTATGTCAACAATAAAATCACTAATGTACTGTTCCAAAATACTATATATCCACATATTGACAACCCTTGAATATTTTTTTTTCACATTCCGCAATTGTCAGATTAGTTTGAGAGTCCACTGATCATGTTCACCTCCTTGGAAATTCTTCTTTTGAAAAGTGAGTTGCGCCAAGGTACTCGTATAGTACTATTGGAAATTCGGAGAAGAATATTTCATGAATATATGAGTAGATATATTTTCCCAACCAATATTCTATCTTCAATCTCGTGTTTTGGTTCTATTCTTCACGAACTCTTGGGATTTCCTGGAAAACCAATCCTATATTTATGGCTTCGTCGGATTCCACAACATGTCCTCTTATTATTTGCACTAAATTCCCGACAATTGGACAATTTTCTAACACGAACACACACAATTATGTTGATAGGGGTTCACTTCACACTGTTGTCGACAACTACCGACACAAACTTCCTAAACATCGGCCCAGAAAGGATTTACCCTTTCCAGCAACACCTATGGAGCAGGTGTAGTCTCACCCGAGATAACTGAGGGAGGGTTGCAGGAGCCAAGTTTCCACAGTGGGAAGAGGACTTTGCACTATCTGTTACCCTATTGCAACATCACCCATAAATCCAGATTCATGATCATAGTATTAGCCATATCTACTTATCATCATCATTCACAATCATACTTACCTGGATTTGCATCAACAAAGACATCAATATTCATTAAATCGCTAAGTATCGAGATACTTCTCATCATTCATAGTAAAAGGGAAAACACAGATGTAGCATAACCATTCATCAACTCATCATATCCATCACATATTTAACCCAAATAATGCAAAAACCACATAATACATATTAAAAAATTAAGTCCATAGAACTACAACAATACAACTCAAAATGCCAAAATACCGATAGAATTCCCTTCATAGGACAGAGTCTTCATCCCCATCAATACTATAATTGAACTAAAAAAGATAAAATCATTCCTTAGTCGATTAATCTTCATAAAAAAATAGACAATAGATCAATCGATTAATAGATAGATTCCTAGGTAGATGATATTTTAATTTACAATCCTAACTCTAATTATAGGATCACTAGGCCATTACAAAATGGTCCACTTGACCAATATCTAACTGACTCAACCAAAATATCCTAATTTGTCGATCTCTTCCTCCGCCATGATTGAATTTCATCTTTTTTGACATCCTTCATGCTGGTGGCAGTACCAGACTTTGCACGCTCCAACCCCTTTCCAACAGTTAGCAGGTCTATGGGACCAGTGCAGTTGTGATTCAGTAGTTTCTATATTCATATCAGGGTGGCAAGACAGGCCAAGGAAATCTAGGGAGCTAGGGATTCCTTCAATATGTAGTCTGTAAAATAGGGGGGCGTATCCTCCTTCAGTTTGTATCTAGAGAATTGAATTCATTGTAAAAAGAAAGTTGTTTCCTCCTTCCAGTTGTTGCCGAAAAACTATTATTATAAAGGATTCAATGGTTTTTCCCCCAGGACTTGGGTTTCCATGTAAAAATATTGTGTACTATGTTTTTATTTGCTTCATATGCGATAATGATATGATAATATGTGATGATGAGTTATAATTGATTATATAATGATAACAATGTACTCTGCATAATATTGAATAAGTTGTTGATGATTGTTAACTATGAAAAGGTAACAATAGATATACACAGTGTTCACCTCCGCCCCTCTGAATGTGCTCGGTGTGTCCAGTACTCTCAATCCCACCAAATAAGGGATTGGAAGTGTGAATGGGTCAGTTGTAGAAACTTTTATTGGGGAGATCTCCAATCAACCCATTTCTATATGTTCCAGGTTCCCTCCCTCCTGTGAAATCCACCTTTCGGTAAGATTCCTAATAGAATATGTATTAGGCTAACTAATTAGTACTAGAAATTTATATCATGTTTCCTACACCTTTCTCTAAAATACATGATCCATGTGATACTTGGTATTAAAAGGGAAAGGTTCCCCAATAAAACTCCAGTTTTGATCTTGACCAATAACACCCTGAATGGATGGCATTAATGATAGAGTGGCGGATACCATGTCCAACACAAGATTATTCTAGTTCCTTAAATTTCAACCACTATGTTTCAAGTGTATAGTGATTAAGAACATTAATTTGGATTCCTATCTCCATCCTAAGTACAAGATTCTTTTGGATATCTAGTAGTGACAGAATTTAGTGTGTTAGATTAAAGGTTGATTTTAAGTCTCTACTTGGGCTCATGAGTCAAGTGATGTTGAAAGTAGGGTGTGAAAAGTGTGTGCACAAGTAAATTAAATTGAAAGGAAATGTAAATTCTTGTAAATAAATTAATATAAAGAGAAGATAAATTCAAATACTAAAAACTAGTGCTATTACTTTCTTGAATGGAAATCCACAATTCCTCTTAAGAAGCAAAGTACTACTATGAATAACCAAATAGAAATCTCAAATGTACATGAAAAATGAGTAGCTAACCAATTATATATTTGCAATGAAGAGGAAAGAGGCTCTAAACCAACAACATGAACTTGTTTTAAACAAACCCAATTAGTCAACTAAATGCTTGATTCATTAAATATAACTGCTAAAATAGAAAAATAAAGTTGAAAGGTTACTCCAAAACAAAACCTTAAAGGAAGTAAATACTTGGAACTTTCATTATTTTTTTCATCTACATTATCTGTAAAGGGAAAAAACTCAACTATTAAAGTAACCAAACAGGTTCAAACAACAAATGTAGAAATATAAATGAGGCTAAAATGGAAAACTGAACCAAATAGGAAAAACACAAAACTATAATCGACTGTGTTTTTCAAAAAATCAGGTTTTACAATTAAGCCACAATTTTCAAAGGGAAAGTCATGACTAGAGTCAATTATTTAAGGGTTGTTGATTTCTTTGTGAAACCCATGAGTGAGACCAAAAACTATGAAAATAAAGAAGCAAAGTTCTTTCGGTTGTGTAAAAAAATCAAGGGGTTTTCCCAAGATGGTTACTAATGACTAAGGGATACCACACATCAAGCAAACAAAACCAAATCCTACTCTAAAAACATAAGAAAGGAGGTTGGAAATGATTGTATAAAAAAAATCAAAGATGGATTATGGATCTAATACCTAATATAGTCACCAAAATTTTGTGTGCATGATTTTTCACACACTTGTGCAAAAGGAACCCAGAAAAGGGGTTTTGTAATCCTTGGTATGTTAGGATTAATTAATCCTCCTTTGTCCAATATAGTCTATTTGGTCATTTTTCCTAACATAGGGGGTTATTATCATCATACTAGAATATGGGGGACACACCTAAGGTTCATATTCCACTTACTGCACTTGATTGCATAATTTTATGAACCCTAGGGACCAATCCCTACATTATAGGATCCCATTCTGAGTGCCACCAGAAGTCACCTTCAGTTGACTACGGTAGGTAAGTAGTTATGCTAAGTTAACCTATAGTGAATTTCAGTTATATCACTATCAGTGCGACTAGCACCAATTTTGCATGCATGCAGAGATAGTGGCACCTTTTGTCCACCTACCTCATTAGTTAACTGATTGTAGATTTATTTAGACATCCGAAGTTAGACTAGTGAGCTCCAGCTATGATTTTTCCACACATAGTTAGCTAAACAACCAGTGAGAGTTGGTATATTCAAATCCTATCCACAGTATTCGAATTCTATTTATTGTACTATCATTGTATTACTGATTAATGAATGAATATTAATGTTGTGATTATCTGAGCAATTCTTGTCCGATTAATATGACATTTGTGTCATGAATTATTTGCTCAATATATTGATATTAACTATACCACTACATAATTCCTTTCCAATAGATCTCATATTTGCTTCTATATATATAATTCTCAAATTTAACTTGGTATCAGAGCTAAGGTCTCAGGTTCAATTCTCCCGAGCTATGCCATAGGGGGAGTCTTGGAGTATTGGTAAAATGGTATGGTATAATCATCGCACCCCTAGGAATATAAAAATGCGGACTAACCAGCACTCCTTATGATATGGGCTTGTGCTTGTTTTCAAATGTTCATCAAAATACGTAGGTTTTGGTGTAACAAAAAACCTTACATGGTATCATAGCCTATGTTCAAGCCAGCAGCAAACCACTGAAACCTCCATGCTTACACCAGAAGCAGCTGATTTTCCACATAATTCTTGGAATCGTAGCATTGTTCCCTCTGTATTCTATCCAAAGAATTCTATCTAGGTGTGACAATCTATGAAAAAATGCACATGTTGAGGTGGAAAGGTTTGAACTGACAAATGTTTGTGAATTGATTGTTTTTGCATCATTTTTGCAAGTACAACTTTGAAATGGATTTAAGATCAGTTCCTCCTATATCACCATGCAATAATGCCGAGTGGAAATTAAAGGTGGTTGCATGTTTTGAGAGACATGATCTCCTTTATGTGTGAGTTGGAGTTGGTAAATAATATTATGAAGAGGAATAAGACTAGATAAATGAATGTTATAGAGCATATGGAATTATGGGTATGGTAATGCCTCGTGATATGCGTTATCTCATGGATTTTTTTGAGTATCCATTCCATCTATGGAAGACTCTAGATAGATCCTTTGGTGTGCAGAAAGAATAAGATGATAGATGGAGTGAATCCAACACCTCCTCATGTGTTCTCCCTTAAAAATTATAGGCCTCTATTCTCTTAGATGAAGTTTTTCAAGATGAAGAAGAAGCATAATCTTCAACTCAATCAATTCAAACTATTGAAAGTCTCCTTCCAGTGACCCCTTCTCATGTTTCTCTAAAAGTTTATGAGATATCTGATATCTCATATTCTCATATGGCTGATCTAGAAGAATACATTTGAAAATCCATTGTTGATGAAAACCTCTCCTTCCATTCAACTCAGTCATTCTCCAGTGATTCTTCTACTCTAAATTATGTGCAAATTTTTCCAGTGAAAGCTCAAAGAGATAAAGCAAAATTCAGTTCCTCTCTCTCCAGTCATGCTACTGGTGTGCAAAAAAATGATACCTTGGATGTTTGGAATAAATATCATATTTTAGGAGTGATCCATTCACCCTCATTGATATATATATTCCAACAAATTCCAACATGATTGCTTGCACCAATACACGGGGTTTTGTTGAAGAAGGAGAAAATTGTACATCTACCATCTCAATGAAGCATTTCTAACTTGTTGGTACTGGATTTTGTACTAGACTACAAGGTACAAACTCCAGGAATATCAGAATGGTTGGATAAGGTTTTAAGGTTTAATGATTCAAGTCTTATGGTTAATAATAACAAAGGTAGAAGGTAAGGTATATAGGCAGGCTCAAAACTAAACTGTAGACCCATAAAAGTATGATGAAAAGCAAATAAAGATAGTAAACAAGGTATGAACTAGTAAATAAAGTATAATATTATTAAAAACATTTAATAATATACATAATGATATTTTCAAACAGAAAAAAATTATGTATAAAGCATAAACGACAATGGCATATACAATGATAAACTAGGATAATAACATTACCCATCATAAAATTCATTACAGGGAAAAAGCTTATCTTTGTAAAAGGAAATTATAAACTCACTCATATAATATTCAATCCTTCATTTAACTTTCAAAATACACTTACAGCTTTTAACAGATTTCATATCTGAAAGATGTCCAAAACTATTTGACTCCCTTGGTATAAGTCCAACCTTTATACAAAAATAACCTCTTCTCAAGAGTTTGTGTAGATCCATAGATGTAGGACTAAAATTTTGACATTATCTTCAGACCAAAAACATAGGATCCAAAAGCTTAAAATAGAAGGATTTTAACAAACTTAAACATAAAATACTGCCACCTAATTACAAGATAGATCTAATTCATAATTACTTCAATCAAAATTAAACAACTGCTTCATGAGTCACCAACTTGAGCCAACCTGTCACAATTTCTGAGCCACTTGTGCTAAGACAGTCAAACCATCTAGAGCTTGAGACCTCTTTCAGAGTCGAGCTAATTCTATTTCCAATGCTGATAATTGATCCTTCATTTTTTTATTCTGCTCCATTAATTCAGAATTTGCTTGCTGAGCTAGCTTCCTTCTTTTAACAACGTCTTCTAAAACCTTTACTAATTCAGCACAATTAGTATGTGTTTGTTCTAAATCCTGTATGATCATACTATTTTATTTCACCAATTTATCATTTATATGATTCAAATGCCCATTTTGTTTTTTGTAATGCTGCAAGGTTTTCCTGAGATTTAAAATATCTGTTTCTTCTACTCATTGTTCATTATCATGTTCAGGGTGTGGAAATTGAACCCAGGTGTTAGAACAATTACACTCACAAAAATTGCCAATTACACATACAAATTACACACAAAGGAGACTGAATATGGAGCAGAACACTAATCTGTATTGAAAAAGTGTACAATAGCCAACCCTATGAATTCATAGGCTGCCACAATAAATAATTACATGAGAGATTCAAATTCATAAGGATTCCATTCGAATTTGGTCAAAAGCAGGCTTACTAAATCTAAGCAAATCCCCCATAGGTGCATAAAGCAGTTTCCAAATCTATCTAGGAGCTCATGAATTGGAAAAATCAATTAGGCAAGCTAATATATGGTGGAAGGACAACTTATACATTCTTTTCTTAGGAGAAAAGAGTGGAGGATGATGAGGACAAAAAACAAGTTAACTTCACCTAGTCAAACTTTCCCATTTGCCTTAAAACTAAAAAAAGGGTAGAAAAAGAAGACATGTGCTAGGAAGGCCAGGAATAAAGCAAATTTAATTCCAAGTGGATTCCCAAGCACTCCATGACTCAAATTTATGAAGTTTTACCACTTTGGATGTGTGGAGGACAACTTGCATAAGCTGGAATATGGAAACTAGGAAAATAAGACAAAAATTGGATTAATTAATGTCTAAGGTAGCTAATTATGGGTTGATTATTCTAACACCCCCCCTTAAGCCTGAATTATGAGTAAAATATCAGAAAATTATAGGGCCTAGCAACAAGTCTTAGTCACCCTTTACATACTGCATGTCCATTTAACCAAGGAAATAAACAAAAACCCAGTGGGAAAAATCCTCCCTTAAACATGGACAGTAAAACAAAATTTGAAAATCTTGTCATCACTCATGCTTCACAGCATGATCAGAAATCCCCAACAGTGATTTGAGATTGCTGAATGTCTTCTCACAAAAAAATTTGGTGAAGATATCTGCTACTTGTTGTGAAGATCAACAGAAGAGTAGGTGAATGGTGCCATCATGCACAAGCTATCTAATGTAGTGCATATGGATCTCAATGTGTTTGGTTCTTTGTCTCTAAACTAGATCATTTTAGATTCAAATGGTACTCTAATTATCACAATAGATAGTATTTTATTATTCTTATTCAAAGCCACACTCACCAAGTAACCCTTGCAACCGTAAACATTGAGTTGTTGCATTTACAACTCCTCTGTACTCTACTTCTGTAGATGAGAGTGCAATGGCACTCCGTTTCTTGCTTGACCAGCTGATTGGTTCTTTAGCAAGCATGAACACATATCCTGATGTTGAATTTCGATCTATCTTGTCACCTACCCAATCACTGTCAGTAAACCCAATCAAATCAAGATCAGATTTATCTTTGCATAATATCCTATGAGTCCTTGTTCCCTGAACAAAGTTAAGGATCCTTTTGGCTGCTCTCCAATGGATCTCATGAGGCTGATCCATGTATCTTGAAGCCACACTTACTACATAATAAATATCAGGTCGAGTATGTGTAAGATACAGCAAACATCCAATCAATTGCCTATACAGTGTATTGTTTACCATAGGTGAAGAATCAACTTCTTCAAGCTTAACCCCTGAAAGGAAGGGAGTCTTGCTTGGCTTGAAATACTTCATGTTGAATTTTTTCAGAAAATCCAAGACATACTTGGACTGATGTACTTTGATTCCTTGTTTGGTTTGAGCAATCTTGAGCCCCTAGAATTGGCTCAATAAGCCCAAATCAATCATTGAGAATGCTTGGTTCATTGCATCCTTCAAGGAGGAAATTTCATCCTTTGAGCTTCCTGTAATGAGAAGGTCATCAAAATACAAAACAATGATCACTAATGAACCATGAATCAGCTTCAAATAGACATTTGTATCTTACTTGCATCGAACAAAATTCAGTGATAGCAGAAAGCTGTCAATCTTGGCATACCAAGCCCTGGGGGCTCGCTTAAGCCCATACAATGAATTCTTTAGCCTGCACACAAGAGATGAATTAGTAGAAAATCCTTGAGGCTGCTGCATGTAAATCTCTTTAGTGATATCTCCATTCAGGAAATCACAGTTCACATCCATGTGATGTACCTCCCACTGCTTCGAAGCTGCAATGTCTAAGGCTAGCCTGATGGAGTCCATCTTTGCCACTGGTACAAAGGTCTCATTGTAGTCTATGCCATGTACTTGTGAGTATCCCTTAGCTACCAATATGGCATTATATTTCAAATTTGAACCATCAGCAGCAAATTTGCTTTTGTAAACCCGCTTACACTAAACTAGCTTCCTCCCTGGGGGAAGATCAACCAGCTCCCAAGTGTTGTTCTTCTGGAGTGAGCTGAACTCTTCTTCCATTGCTGTTTGGGATATTGGATCATGTGCTGAATCTTCATATATCTGTGGGTATTATTCAACCATCAGATATAATTTCTCTGCAAACATAGGATCTTTCATGCACAGAGCACTTTCAAATTGAGATCTAGTCCTCCTAGGATCATTAGGATTTCCAGCTAGTTCTCTAGCTGCATGAATGGTATTTGCTGCCCAGTTTAGTATTTTAGGACTGTTAGGATCATAAATTAAATCATCATTATCAGACATATCAGAATCAGCAAGTTCAACTATCTCTTCACTTACATTCAAAGGTTCTGGTGATGAAGAGGATTCTCCAACTTCCACTCCTGCTAAGGGCTCTTCTTGGAAGTGAACACACCTTTCAATTAAGTCTTTGTTTGTGCTCAAATTGATCAGCTTGTAACCTTTTGAATCTTTAGAGTACCCAACAAATAGACATTCTTGGCTTTGTGGCTGCAAATCCTTCCTCTTTTCTGTTGGAATTCTAGCCCAAGCCCTTGAGCCAAAAATCCTGAAATGGGTCACATCTGGCTTGTGCCCACTCCATGCTTTGAAAGGAGTCATACCATCAATTTTTTTATGAGGCACCCTATTTTGGATATAGTCTGCACATTTTATAGCTTCGGCCCAAAACTTTGGTGGCAAAGTCTTAGCCTCCATCATGCATGTTGCCATCTCTTTCAGTGATCTATTCTTCCTCTCAGTAAGACCATTTTGCTGTGGTGTGTAAGGGATAGAATGATGCATATGAATACCTACATCTGCACAATATTTGATGAAATTATACTTGACATACTCACCACCATTTTCAGATATGAGGACCTTGATTTTCCTCCCAGACTGGTTTTCAACCAAAGCCTTACAGACTTTGAAGAGGCCAAAAACTTTAGACTTGTGTTTCAGGAAGTAAACCCAGTAGTACCTGGAAAAGTCATCTATGAATGTCAATGTATATTTGGCCTGAATCATTGACATATGAGGAAATGGGCCAGAAACATCACTGTGGATCAACTCAAGAGGTACATAGGTTCTCTCATGACTAGATTTCTCAAATTTATGCTCTGGTTGTTTTCCTAAGATGCAACCTTGATAGACTCCTTTGGAAAACTTAATCTTTGGTAACCCTATGACCATTTATTTTTCACTAAGATTAGAAAGATACTTGTAATTAAGGTGGAGAAATATTTCATTCCAAAGCTTGCTTGCCTCATTAGCATGAATCAGAAGAGCAGAGGGGTTTGAGTAGGGTAGGAAGTGTGAGAACATGTATACCTTCGAAGTGTGATTTGCAACTCCTTTTGTAATGACTTTACCACTTGAGATATCTGTGATCTCAACTTCATCAGGGGAGAATATGACCTTCTTTGGAGACCCTATGTGGGTCATCTAATACACTGATAAGATGTTAGAGGCAAGACCTAGAACATACAATACATTGCTGAACTTACCATGGTCAAGATCAATCCTCCCTTTGCCCAAACTTTCAGTGAGAGAGTCATCTCCCAGTACTATTGGTGGACCTTTCGACATGTCAAGTGAGGTGAATGCCTCCTTGGTCAAAACCATATGTCTTGAAGCTCCAGAATCAATGATGAAACTAGGTGAGCTTGATGTGCCAGCAACCAATGCATGAACTCTCTCTCTATCTTCTGAATTTGATCCTCCTTCCCTCTTCTTTGAGATGTCAAGAAGGGAGATGCCATTCTTCTACAGCAGCTGGGTCAGTATGTCAATTTGCTTCTTCATGTAGGATATTTCAGGGTGATTTCCCTTACTACAGTATGCGCACTTGCTCATTTCTCCTTTGTTCTTCTTCTTCTGGGGGTTCTTCTTGGAACCTTGGGGCTCCTCTGGAGACTTGTTCTTGTCTCTCTTTTGCTCAGGTGGATTCTTAGATTTCTTCTTTCCTTTTGAATCCACTCTCAAATCTCCAGCAACCAGAGCTTGGTCTTTGGAAGGTTTGATGGTGCCCATCATCACCAGTTTATCTTGTTCTTGTGCGAGAGATTCCATGAAATCTGTAAGGCTAGGAATTTTCTAGGCTCGAGCTGTCAACTTTGTGTCATAGAAGGTCGATACAAACACTAAATAGTTAGGGCCAAGCTTCAATATTATGGCCAAAACTAGTTGCTCATCCTTCTTTTCGATCCCACATTGTTTTAGCTACAAAACAAGGGCTTTGAACTTGAAAAAATAGAGTTGTAGGGATTCAAAGCTATTGGGACCCAGGGAGATCAATTCATTTTCAATTTGATGTCCCCTCATCTCATCTGTCTTACCAAAAATATCAACAAGCTTCTCCCATACTTCATTTGGTGATGTCAATCCATCAAGATGGAAAAGGAGGTCTTTGGATATGCTTAGACACAGGAGACCATAGGCCTCATCCCTCCTGTTGTGCCATTTAATTTTCTCTACAGCTACATTGGGCTCTGTTTCTATTTCCATAGTCACACTGTAGAGGTCTTTCACTGTCAACAGTATCTCCATCTCTGCTTTCCATTCAAAGAAGTTAAATGGAGTCAAGATGATCTTCTGAGATTGATCCATAGCTCAGAAATTGTCCCTTTAGTCAGCAGAATGCTCCCAGTCAATGATGTCAAACTTGGAATACAAATTGGAAGGAGAGAAATCAATCTACAAAGGCTCTGATACCATCTGCAAATTGAACACAGGTGTTAGAACAATTACACTCACAAAAATTTCTAATTACACATGCAAATTACACACAAAGGAGGCTAAATATGGAACAGAACACTAATATGTATTGAATAAGTGTACAATAGCCAACCCTTTGAATTCATAGGCTACCAAAATAAATAATTACATGAGAGATTCAAATGCATAAGGATGCCATTCGGATTTGGTCAAAAGTAGGCTTACTAAATCTAAGCAAATCCCCCATAGGTGCATAAAGCAGTTTCCAAATCTCTCTAGGAGCTCACGAATTGGAAAAATCAATTAGGAAAGATAATAGATGGTGGAAGGAAAACTCATACATGCTTTTCTTAGGAGAAACGAGTGGAGGCTGATGAGGACAAAAAACAATTTATCTGCTACAATATATGGAATAAATTTGATGCTTTCTTCTATATTTTCTAAATCCTTTGAAATCATACCTTCGAATTTCTTGTTATTTTTTCATCATTCAAGCTAGCATTATGATCTTAGGATCTTTTAACTGAGAGAATAACAAGCACAACAATAAAAAATAAGCACAACACAGGAGACAAGCGACACAAAGAATTTTCCTCGTGGAAACCATAAAGGAGAAAACCCCACAACTTCCTCAGAGATAGAATCAACACCAAAGGTAAAATCAGAAAATAGTAATATGATCTCCCGATAGCAGCAGTCTCTCTCTCTCACACTAAGAGAGCTTCTCCTCTCTCACTCATGTGCCCCAATGAGTGAGTGTGTTTGTTGCAAGTGATCTAAATAGAGAGGCTCACTCTCTGTTTATATTCTTTCATTCACTTGAAGTGCACTCCAACATGTCGGCCTCACTTAACAATTACTTACTAGAGCCGACATCTCTAGGAGTGTCTAATAACCCTAGTGCCCCACCACTTGTGGGGACTTTGCCTCTTATGACCAATGGGAGGGTAACATAATGGTGGGGACTATTTCCCTGACTTACAATGACTCACCTAGGGTCGAATTCACTAGGATAGTCTAATAACCCAAGGGCCCCACAACTGTGGGGACTTTAACCCTTGACCAAATAGGAGGGTTACCCACAATGACTTGACATGAATTTCTCATTATAGAAACTTCTTGGAATAAAAATCGGGGTATGAAATGACTCAAATACATTACAATACATCCCGGAATAAACATCGGGTTGCAATACATAAGAAATATGGATGAATACATTCCGAAGTTACAATTACATCAACATTTATTTGACTGGGATTCTTCTTCACTGGTAAATTCATCAATATCAGTTAAATTTTATTCCTGCCACTTAGGGTTTAATATCTTCTTCATGTTCAGGTGCAGTTTATTGGTAGGTCTAGTTTTTTGTCTCCACGATGTTGCCTCTGAACCCTTAACCCTGGCATAAGTTTTATTAATGAATGGAGTCTTTGGATGTTGCAAGCTTGTTGTCTCATTTTCTTCCTCTGTTATACTTGAAGAGCTAACAATCACTTCCATTTCTTCAACCCTTTCTTCCATTTGAGTTAGCTCACTTGAAAACCCTGAATTTTCAACCTTATTTCATGATCTAATCCCATCTTCCTTATTTTTGTTGCTTCTCAACTTCATTTTTTCCTGTTTATTTCTTTGTTGTTTCTTTCCAGTAGAAAAACCAGGCCAGAACATAAAATGCGACTAGCTGCGTGCTCTTTTTTCCAGCTCCTTATCAATCAGTAATTTTATCAAACCATGGTGGAATACACTATGAGAAGTGTAATACAAATGGTTTTTAACCTTGGCCGACATCTTTGACAGACTATTGAGAAAATAAAAGGGTAAATTCAACTTCGAAACCCCTACAAAGTGCAACAGAAACCTCATGTGATATTTATATATAGTTGCAAATCTACCCTCACAGGTTACATATTTCTGGATAATAGTAAGAACCTGTCGCCATTCTTCCTTCAAGTAATCTCTAGGAATACCCTGACTCCAGTCTGTTTTTCATAACCAGGACATAGAAAAAGCTTCAAATCCACCTGAAAAGGTAATCTCTTGAACCATTTCTCTCCTTCAGTGGACAACCAGTGGCTTCTGCTATAGATTGTTTGGAGATGTCAAAACTGATGCTATCAAATTCGACCCTCGTGCCTGCAAATCTTTTTGCAAACTCCATAGAAACCTTCATATTAAACCCCATCACTTTCTCAAAAAAAAAAAACAATCCCGCATTCCTTATCATCTCTACACATTGTGGGTTTTCTATTTCACACTTTATATTAGTGGATTCAAATCTATGCGGTCGGCCACTTGTCTTTTTCATATTATCAAATGAAAATTGTGAAAACTCCACCAAACCTTGAAACCCTTCTCAACAATAAACACAACATCTACCAATATCCTGATATAATGAATATAAACGATCCTAGTACAACCATGACTTCCTGCTATAATGATATGTACATAACCTGTCATGTTTTCATAATGGAACATGCATTTTGTATAACAATATGCCTCCACGTAATATGCATTTCATTATTCAAACCCAAGGTTATAATCTAACATGTTTTTTAACGATTTAGCAGCGCTTCATATCTTCAAAAATTAAATAAGCTTCCAGAATAATAAACATTATGAAAATTACAAATATTAAACCCCATATACCATGTAATGAAAGTTTGATAATATAGATATAAATAAAACTATGAGTCAGATTTATAAACTTCTAATCTAACAGATATAGTCAGCAAAGTATATACAAAGAGACAATCAAGACAACCGTAAACTTTCCTAAGGATAAAGTTTAAACTAAGGTTGAAAAAACCAGCACCAACATCTAGCTCCATTTGGGGATGGATTTTCCCTGTGATCTGCCAAGAACTGTAGACCAAGTGCCTTAGCTAAAACTGAATCTTATTAAATTCTAATAAACTGTAAGCTATTTACAATCCATTGGGTAGGAGTATTTATTCCAAACATGAAACTATACTGATATATACAATGAAGTGAACCTTTCCTTAAAATTTAAACTGTGTAAAAAAATTTCAAGAACCGCCCATTCATAGGTCCTGGAATTTCGTCACCCTCCAAGTTTTGTAGTATAAATGTATTGTTTCCCAATATCTTGGCAATTTTAAAAGGACCAAACAAAATATTTTCAAACTTACCATATTTTCCCTTCTCATCTCTACATGCATCCCATCTAAGCACCATATCATTCTCCATGAAAGTGTCTTCTTTGGCTCTTCTGTCAAATCTTGTTTTAATTTTTTTCTTAAAAAAATCAGCCTTTTCAATCAGAGCTTCCCTTTCTTGTTGTAACTGCACAATCTGAAACATCCTCCTGCTTACTGCATTTGGTTCTTCTCTTAAATCCTGTAACAATTTAACAACTGGAAAACTTAACTGCACAAGAAAAATTGCATCTACAACATATACTAACTGAAAAGGAGATGTACCAATGGCTTTTTTAGTTGTAACTCAATCAGCCCAGAGAGCATAGTTTATCATTTTATCCCAAGTCTTCTTCTTCTGAGATAACATCTTTTTAATACTACTAATAATCTATAATTTGTAGATTCTTCTAAACCATTACCCTGTGGGTAATATGGTGTAGAATTCTTAAGAATAATGCCATTTCTCTTACAAAAAATAACCATGGATTTGGACTTGATGTTGGACCATTATCAGTTATTAATTCCCTTGGGCACCCAAACCTACTCAATATGTTTTGCTACAAAAATTTATGATCACCTCATAAGTTTCTCTCCTGGTAAAAATTGCTTCCACCCACTTAGTGAAAAAATCAATGGCTGTAAGGATCCATTTATGTTTCCCACTTGAAGAAGGATGAATCTTTCCTTTAAAATCTAAACCCCATTTTTGAAAAGGACAATTGCTAGAAATATGTTTTAGAGGCAGAGACTGTAATTTATGTTTCCCAACAAACTTTTGACATTCAATACAAGCCTTCAATTGCAAATACACATCATTAAACAAAGTGGGCCAATAAAACCTTGCCCTTAATATTTTATATGTTGTAGCTTTCCAATACCTGTGACCTCCACATGCTCCCCCGTGCAAATATGCAGTGACTGCATCAGCCTCTTGCCTATCCAAACATTTCAGTAACATACCTCCAGGATCCTTCCAATATAGATTTTGGTCAATCAAAAGATATTTCATGGCTCTAAGCTTTAATGATCTGTATTCACTTTTGGTTACATTAGGAGGACATTGCAAAAATAACAGAAAATAAACCATATTGCTATACCATAAAAAGTCAGTATATTTGTCATAAATATGTTCATGATTTTGTCCTGCTGGTAACCCTTCCTCCATTGATTGATTTTCTACCAAATGAATCCCTAAATACCGACAGTTGGAATCAACCAAAATTTAAGCTGAACCCCATCCTTTGACAAGTTTAGTTGGCTTGATATCAATATCATATTCCATTATCTTTGCAATCTAACGACCCCTTTTTCCTTCAAAATCAGGATGTGTTAATATCTCTCTTACTGCTGCATTTGGAACATATGCTACAGTTTTTTAATGTAACAAGTAAATCTTGAAAAACCTAAGAGTTTTAACGAGTGCATAAGATTGTTTTTCCAAAACATTGTACTTTAGTTCTAAATCCCTCAATACTTTGCTAAAAAAATAAGTAGGTTGTTCAATACCTTGTGCATTCTTTTGTAACAATAGTGCTACTAAAATGTCTTCAGAAACAAAAGAAAAAGTGATAAATTCCTTAGAAAAATCAGGACTTACTAAGACAGTTGCTTTTGTGAGGGCTTGTTTTATGTTTTCAAAAGACAATTTTGCTTCTGGAGTCCACTTCACTTCTTGATCCTTTCTTAGCATCTTTGTTATTTGTTTAACAATCTATGCAAAGTTTGGAATAAACCATCTAAGAAAATTGATTTTTCGAATAAAAGATTGAATTTATTTTTTATTCCTTGGGATAGAAATCTTCAAAATTGCTTTCACACGTTTTGGATCAATCTTGATACCATCTGCTAAAACGATATGACCCAGAAGTTTTCCTTCCTGCATTGCAAAATAAGATTTCCTTGGATTCAAAGATAAACCAAATTTCCTGCATTTCAAAAAGGTCTATTCAATATGTCTAAGATGACTCTCATCTGAATCTGAAAACACTGTTATGTTGTCCAGATAGATCACCACAAACTTCTCTCTCTCACCCACAAATTCTATGTCCATAGCCCTTAGAAAAGTTGCACCCGCATTCAATAAAACAAAAGGCATTTTATCGTACATAAAATTTCCCCAAGGGCTAGTAAAAGCAGTTTTCTCCCTATCCTCTGGATGAATAGCAATTTGCTTGTACCCTGAGAATCCATCTATCATTGATATCCTCTAAGCTCCAACTACCCTTTGTAAAATCTGAGATATCTTAGGGACAGTATAATTATCTTTCAAAGAAGATTTGTTTAGGTTACGAAAATCAACAAATAGCCTAATCTCACCATTTTTATTATGAAGAGGAACCAGATTCGCAACCCAAGTGGAATTCCGAAGAGGTACAATAATTTTTGCATGCAGCAATTTTTTCACCCATTTTTCAATGACTGGTAATAATGTTGGATAAATTCTTCTGAGTTTTTATCGGAAAGGTTTTGTGTCAGGTCTTAGAGGAATCTTATGTTGGATAATATGTACTAGTATCATATGTTTTGAGATCCTCATATGACCAAGAAAATATATCCACAAACTCCTTAAGCAAACTGATATACTTCTTTTTACTGAATTTCATTAGCAGCTTAGAAATTTTAATGAATTTAGGCTCACTTTCAGTTCCAATATTATAGCTACTAACATTTTCCTCAGAAGATTGTACAGCTGGTTTTGCTAAAGTATCATATTTAAGAAACAACCTTTCCAATGGAACTAAATCTTTTGGCATGAAATTTCCTTTAAGTTCAATAATATGATGATCAACAGTTGTCTGTTTTGGAAAAAAAGTAAGTTCATTCATATAATCATCTTGTTCTTCATCAATCTGAGAATTAGAAAACTCACCTGTTAATTCCAAGAATTTTTTAATCTTGAAATCATCCTGAAATAGTCTCCAATGCTTTATGTTATCAGGAATGGAAGGCCTATGCCTAAATTCAATTGGATATTTGAGCTGAGTATTTTGCGGGACTCTGAAAAATGTTGTTGCTAGTGCCAAAGAATCAGTTGTCAGATTTTGATCTCTAGGAATGAAAGAAACTTTAAATGCTGAAAATAAATTATCCATTAAATCCCAAACTTCATTCTTATATAATTTTAACAGATGCTACTTAACCTGATAAACATTTCTGACTTGCTGAACCACTAACTCGGAGTCGCCAAAAACAACCAACTGTTGAATTCCAAAATCCTTTGCATCTCTCATTCCCAGTACCAAGGATTCATATTATGTTGTATTGATAGTTGTCTGGAATTCCAATTTATACATAAGACAAACATTTTCTTCTCCAGGAGAAATGAGAACAATTCCAGCTCTGCTCCTTCCTTAGATGAAGAACCATAAAAGTACATTTTCCATAATTCATCTTTCTTTTCAGTACCATGGTTTGCTGGTTATTTCTTCTCTACTTGCAAAACACCAGATGTTTCTTCATTACTGAAATGCAACATACAGGATCCCAAATATTCTTCCACAACATATATGGGATGATTTGTCGGATTATTGCTATCACTTACCAAGTAAACCAACTGCACTTCTATGTATAACCTTCTATATTCACCTCTAAATATTGGAATAGTTGCAAAGGAAAAATCCATTTGTAACGTACCCCCCACTCTTCTTCCCAAGACCTTGAAAGTAACATACCAAACTTAGGTACAATATCAGAAACAACCACATCCATCATGACACTCTTCATAGGAAATTGTGCAAGATTTACAACAAGATCTTTAATCACTCCTAGAAACTGAACAACTCTTGAGTCAAAAGAAAATAAATCATGATAAGGTCTAGTAACACTCAAACCTAAGGCCTCCATGACAACTTTGGGCATAAGGTTATGAGAAGCTCCATAGTCTAATAGACAATTATGCAATAATTGCTTATGAACTATTGAGGTACCATAAAAAGGAGGAGGCAAATCTGCTTTCTTTTCAAGATGATTAGGTGAGGAAGAACCAACAAAAATAGTAGGACACTCATCATATAGGTTTATAACATCAGAAGGAATTTTATTTACATGTGCTTTAAGCATCCTATAAGTTGGATCTTGAAATGAAAGAATTTTCATTAGTTCTATCAAAGGGACATAAATCTTCACTTTACTTAACTCAGTTTCAAAGTTGAAACTCATATTACTCTTATTTACTCCTTCCAACTTTGTATCCTTAGCCTTATTAAGTCGACAATTCTGCTTATTTTCTAATGAAGTATCAGGTCATTTCTTAGCAGGAGCAACTACTTTCTTCTTTGGAATATAAGCAATCTGTCTAGCACCAGATCTTAGATTATATGATTTCTTTGGATCGGTTTGATAAAAACCAGCTGAAGCAGTATAAAAATCATCCAAATATTCATAATTTTGATATTGATCTTTAGTCAGACAAAGTTTCATATGCTTCTTCTTCAAGATTATTTATGTTATAATCTAAGTCTTCATATTCTAACTCCTCCTCCTCCTCTTCTTCATTCAACAAATTATTTTGAAAAGGGGGAGGTACTCTTTGGTCTTGATTATCTTTCCTATCTCTTTGAATATCATTATTTCTCCTCTCTCTAGGAAAAAATATTGGCACAAAAGGTCGCCTAAATTGATTAGGGTTTCCTTCTTGCATAGGTCTACTTAAATTTTTATTTTCCATCTCTAATCTATTAACCTTTGCAGACAAATTTTTAATTAACTTGTTCATTTCATCCATTTTGTTTGATGACTTACCGGTAGAAGCTGATGGTATCATTTCCTTCTTACCCTTTTTATTTTGATCCAGGTATTCTGACTTTTTTTTTATTTTACTAGATGCCAACATATTCGATTCAACCTCTAAAGCTGACTCCTGCATATTAAATAAAGTAACTGACCTTCTTTGTCTTAGAAGCAAAGAAAATTCAGCATCAAATGAGTTTGCATATGTGAGTTTAGTAGAAGTTTCTATAGGCTTAATTTTTGCTAGTATTTTGCTATACATCTTGTTGAATCATTTTGAAAAATCAATAAATGATTCATTTTTCTTTTTCTTCAATTCCCCAAACTCAGTAATGTAATAAAGGAAATCCTTGGTATTCCCCCATATCTCATGAATACCTCCTGTAATGCTTCTATGCCATATATTGGTCCCAAGGGTAATTCCCTAAACCATTTTCTTACTTCTCTATCTAATATTTGGACAAACATTCTCATCGAGACATCTTTAGCTTTGATATTTTGGTTATAAACATAACTAAATAAGGAATTCCAATGCTCTTCTGTTTTTCCTTCCCCTTGACCATTAAATCTAGGGAGATACTTCTGATAATCTCCCCTAGGAAGAGCATGAAGGGGCAGAGGCATGACCAAAGGGGCATACCTAGCAGCTACCATACTATCCATGTAATTAAGAGGTTGAGAAACCATTTTTGGACTAGGTGGACCTGGAGTAGATTGGATTGAACAAGATTGATGTGATGAAGAGAGGGAACTTCTGAACTAGATTTGATGAAGTGGGACCCTACTTGTATAAGGAATGTATGGTGAAGATTGAGAAAATTATCTTGTTTGGAGGGCTTCAGCTTTGACTTCTTCAGACAATAAGGGATTTCTAAAAACTTGAAATTTATCAATTTGAGAAGTAGGGAAAAGCAAATATAGTTCCTCTTTACCTTTTTCAGATTGTGGATCTACAGATGGAAAAAGAAACTGTGAAGACTCATGAATTTCTAAGGCTGAGGGATATATGAATCTTCCTGATGAAGTAGAGCTCAATCTCTATATAGCCTCCCTCAATATCCGTTCTGGATCTGGGACTCCTGGATGTAAAGGATATGAATGGTTTTCCCTAGACCCAACTTTCTTGGTCGCCACTATGAAAATTCACTTGGTAAAAATGAAAACTATAGTCTGAAAATATTTTCTGGTTTTGTTCAGCTCAAAATCAAATCAAAAATATATATACCCAGGGAAGATATACTGTACTTCATTTATGTTCCTTAGAAACGGCGCCAAAAGTTGTTGGTACTAGAATTTGTACTAGACTACAAGGTACAAAGTCCATGCATCTCAGAATGGTTGGATGATGTTTTAAGGTTTAATGATTCAAGTCTTGTGGTTTATAATAACAAAGGTAGAAGGTAAGGTATATAGACATGCTCAAAACTAAACTGCAGACCCATAAAAGTATGATGAAAAGCCAATAAAGATAGTAAACAAGGTATGAACCAGTAGATAAAGTATAATATGATTACAAACAGTTAATCATATACATAACGATATTTCCAGACAGAAAAATTGTTTGTTTAATGCATCACAAACATTGGCATATACAATGAAAAACTAGGATAATAACATTACCCATCATAAAATTCATTACAGGGATAAACAATATCTGTGTAAAAAGAAATTATAAACTCGCTCATATAATATTCAATCCTTCATTTAACTTTCAAAATACACTTAAATATTTTAACAGAGTTCATATCTGAAAGATGTCCAAAACTATCTGACTCCCTTGTTATAATTCCAACCTCTAATCCTATCTCAAACTATTGTCTTTAAACAAAAATAACCTCTCCTTGAGAGTTTTTGTATATCCATAGATGTAGGACTAAAAGTTTGACATTATCTCTGGACCAAAAACATCGGATCCAAAAGCTTAAAATAGAAGGATTTTAACAAACTTAAACATAAAATACT
Organism: Pseudotsuga menziesii; assembly: GCA_001517045.1. Lineage (NCBI taxonomy): Eukaryota > Viridiplantae > Streptophyta > Pinopsida > Pinales > Pinaceae > Pseudotsuga > Pseudotsuga menziesii. The sequence goes on from LPNX010452060.1 coordinate 147,718, forward strand.
GCCACCTAATTACAAGATAGACCTAATTCATAATTACTTCAATCAAAATTAAAAAATTGCTTCATGAGTCACCAACTTCAGCCAACCTGTCACAATTTCTGAGTCGCTTCTGCTAAGAAAGTCAAACCATCCAGAGCTTGAGGCCTCTTTTGGAGTTGAGCTAATTCTATTTCCAATGTTGATAACTGATCCTTCAGTTTTTTATTCTGCTCCATTAATTCATAATTTGCTTGCTGAGCTAGCTTCCTTCTGTTAACAACGTCTTCTAACACCTTTACTAATTCAACACAATTAGTATGCATGTCTTCTAAATCATGTCTGATCATACTATTTGATTTCACCAATTGATCATTTATATGATTCAAATTCCCATTTTGTTTTTGGTAATGCTGCAAGGTTTTCTTGATATTTAAAATCTTTGTTTCTTCTACTCCTTGTCCATTCTCATGTTCAGGATTTATAGTATTTTTCCCTTCATTATCAGAAGATAGAACCACGTTTTCTTCACCTGGGACTTTGCAATTTTGAATATCTTCTATAACTTTTTCCACATATAACTGTTCCCTAGTAGTTTCTTTACTCGATGAAGGCATCACCCCTTTGCCTTTATCTGCTGCAATATCTGGAATAAATTTGATGCTTTATTCTATATTTTCTAAGGCCTTTGAAATCATACCTTCGACTTTCTTGGACTGGGATTCTTCTTCACTAGTAAATTCATCAATCTCAATTAACTTTTCTTTACTTCACTTAGGGTGTAATGTCTTCTTCATGTTCAGGTGTAGTTTATTGGTAGGTCTAGATTTTTGTCTCCATGATGTTGCCTCTGAACCCTTAACCCTGGCATAATTTTTATTGATGACTGGAGTCTCTAACTGTTGCAAGATTTTTGTCCCATTTTCTTCCTCTGCTATACTTGAATAGCTAACAATCACTTCCATTTATTCAACCCTTTCTTCCATCTGAGTTTTCTCACTTGAAAACCCTGAATTTTCAACCTTGTTTCATGGTCTAATCCCACCTTCCTTCTATTTGTTGCTTCTCAACTTCATTTTTTCTTGTTTATTTCTTTGTTGTTTCTCTCCAATAGAAAAACTAGACCAGAACATAAAATGCAACCAACTGCATGCTCTTTTCTCTAGCTCCTTATCAATCAGTAATTTTATCAAACCATGATGGAATACACTGTGAGAAGTGTAATCCAAATGGTTTTTAACCCTGGACGACATCTTTGACAAACTCTTGAGCAAATAAAAGGGTAAATTCAACTTTGAAACCCCTACAACGTGCAACAAAAACCTCATGTGATATTATATATAGTTGCAAATCTACCCTCATAGGTTACATATTTATGGATAATAGCAAGAACCTGTCGCCATTCTTCCTTCAAGCAATCTCTAGGAATACCCTGATTCCAGTCTGTTTTTTCATAACCAGGATGCAAAAAAAGCCTCAAATCCACCTGAAAAGGTAATCTCTTGAACCATTTCTCTCCTTCGGTGGACAACCCAGTGGCTTCTGCTATAGATTGTTTGGATATTTCAAAACTAATGCTATCAAATTCGACCCTTGTGCCTGTAAATCGTTTTGCAAACTCCATAGAAACCTTCATATTAAACCATGTCACTTTCTCAAAAAAATACAGACCATCCTGCATTCCTTAGCATCTTTTCACACTGTGGGTGTTCTATTGCCCACTTTGTATCAGTGGATTCAAATTTGTGTGTTCGTTTTCTTGTCGTTTTCATCTTATCAAATGAAAATTGTGAAAACTCCACCAAAACTTGAAACCCCGATCAACAATAAACACAACATCTACCAAGATCGTGATATAATGAATATCAACGATCCTAGTACAACCACGACTTCCTGCTATAATGGTCTGTACATAATATTTCATGTTTTCATAATGGAACATGCATTTTGTACAACAATATGCCTCATCGAACATAATCGAACATTTTCATTATTCAAACCCAAGGTTATAATCGAACACGTTTATTAACTATTTAGTAGTGCTTCATATCTTCAAAAATTAAATAAGCCACCAGAATAATAAACATTATGAAAATGACAAATATTTAACCCCATATACCATATAATGAAAGTTTTATAATATAGATATAAATAAAACAATGAGCCATATTTATAAACTTCTAATATAACCAATATAATCAGCAAAGTATATACAAAGAGACAATCAAGACAACCCTAAACTTTCCTAAGGCCAAAGTTTAAACTAAGGTTGACAAACCCAGTACCAATAGAACCTTTGTTTCACACTCTTTGATATGATATGATCTTATTTGGTTTGAATTTTAAGTTTCAAGAGCCTCCATTCATGCTTGTAGATGTTCTTATCAATTTTGGTGTGAAAAATCAAGCACCTCAAGTCTCTTTCAAATTTGTTGTTGGGGATTCGTTGTCAGTTTTCTCTCATGAGTTTGCTGATATTATTATTGTTTTATCATTGTATATTTTATAAGCTATATCATATTATGGATCTCAAGCATTCGCTTTACATAGTCCCATGACTTCTCTACCTTTCTACTTGATCACACACTCATATCCCCACTGTACTAGTAAAGATGGAGACATCCTGCATTCGCCTTGACACTTGATCCTAACACCTGGAGCTAATTTTACCGCACACGGTTCGATGTTCAAGTATGAAACATATAATTTGCTTGTGTTTACCTCACATGGTTCTAATTATCAAGCACTTTTTATCTCTCATCATTTGATCTCAGTTGCTCTAAATGGGTTCAGTTTTCATCTTGCAATTGTCTATGTTCCTGATTCACTTGAGCATATTCCTCTTCTTCCAAAGAGGAAAGTTCCTCTACACATAATCATTTAGCTTGTATAGGCTCACATGTAGAGTCCCGGCATGTTGATGCATAGAAGAACCAAGATTCTGCATTACTACTCCACAGAATTGCAGATTGCAGCAAAATTTTCACAAGTTTTTTGCTCGAAGATAATTTTTTTCTCTTAAGTATATCTTGTTTCCCGATTCCTGCTTATTTTGAGGGGGGGGGTCCCATGAGGTTTTTCCAATTTTCCTTATTTTATTAAGCAGTATTTTATTTCATTTAGATTGTATGGGTGACTTTTGACCTAGTTTCCAGGGCCCAAGTTGTCCAAAGATAGGATAAAGGGGGGGTGTTAGGATTAATTAAGCCTCATTTGTACAATATAGTCTATTTGGTCATTTTTCCTAACTTAGGGGGTTATTATCATTGTACTAGATTATGTGGGACACACCTAAGAGTTATCTGCCACTTACTGCACCTAAATGCATAAGTTTAGGATCCCTAGGGACCAATCCTTACATTATAGGAGCTTACTCCAAGTGCCACCAATAGTCACCTTCAATTGGTTGTGGTAGGTAAGCATTTATTCTAAGTTATCCTCTACCTCATCAGTTAACTGATTCTAAACTGATTTAGACATTCGGAGTTAGACTAGTGAGCTCCAGCTGTGATTTTTCCACACTGAGTTAGCTAAACAGTCAGTTATAGTTGGTAGATTTGAATCCTATTTATTGTACTATAATTGTATTACTGATTAATGCATGAAGATTACTGTTGTGATTATCTGAGCAATTCTTGTTTGATTAATCTGAAATTTGTGTCATGAATTCTTTGCTCAATGTATATTGATCTTAATTATTCAACTGCATAATTCCTTTCTAATAGCTCTCATATTGGCCTATAGATCTATGGTTCTCAAATTTAACATGGTAGTTGTTACAGAGAGAAATTCCTATGGCTTGGGGTACCACAGATAGCTTGACTCTAGAAATCAATCCTTTCTAATATTCAATAGAAATTAAATGTCTAACACTAAAGGATCAGACCTCGTACCTTATTCTGGACGATTGAAGTAGATCCCCGTTGATCTTTCAAACTTCAGCTTTAATTGGTATATTACTTCCTCAACAACAAGTAAACAATACAAGCATTCTATATATCATGGTGTTAGATATATTCTAGCATATATAATCAATAATGTATAAGCATTTGACATAATCCCATGGATAAAATATTCATTCAAACACACATTATTGGACAGAAAAATATATTTCTATTAATATAAATCAAAGATTACAATAGATACAACCTATGTCGGCACATCTGCGAATCGGAGAAATTGAATTCCCCCACTTGGGCCTCCACCACTTCAATCCTCCATCTCTCGATAGCAATCTCACAAACAAAATGCAAGCTTGGGAAGAACACAAAAGTGCTCCAAGGGAAAAAGGGATGCAGACTCAAGAATAAGTTCCATCAACAATGGACTATAGTTTCTTTGCTCTCAATTCTCTCATATGCCTTCAATGTACCATAGAGTTCCTTATATAGATTTTCAAAGGGGTAATGAAAGGTCAAATCCGAGCGATCTCAAGGCATAGGGAAGGCCAGGAGTCAAGTGAGTCGGATCCATGTCAAGGAAAACTCCAAAAGGATTTGGATTTTGTACACATCCCGATGTACGCGGTTTTAGTGGTCAAACACGTGTATATACGGGATTAGAGGTTTAAAAGTCACGTGTATCATTTTTCACATGTTTTTAGGGATGGTCAAGGAAAAATCAAAGGACAAAAAATGGTCCAAGGGGTCTAAGGAGTCTGCAGCGGGACAGGGGAAGGCCATACAAAGTGTGATTCACCTGGAGTGGTGAAATTAGCTATAACAGATGAAATCCGCTTATGTATATTTTACGTGGCAATGACCACTTATGTGATATCTTGTATCATGCCTATTCATGGCCAATGTACTCTTATGTATCCGGGACTTCTATATGTATTTGTAGTTATGTGCAGAAATGTATTATTGTACTATGTTGATTGGGTGGCTGGTCTTCCATTTGGGATCCTTCATCACTCCACTTCTGGGATGGACTTATAATGTATTTCGGCCATCGTATGACCCCTCTGATCTCACACATTAGGGGGCATCTATTATAGCTGATTTCACCACTCAAGGTGAATCACACTTTGTATGGCCTTCCCTTGTCCCGCTGCAGACTCCTTAGACCCCTTGGACCAGTTTTTGTCCTTTGATGTTTTCCTGGCCATCCCTAAAAACATGTGAAAAATGATGCACACGACTTTTAAACCTCTAATCGGGTATATACGCGAGTTTGACCACTAAAACCGCGTACATCAGGATGTGTACAAAATCTAAAGTCGATGGGATGAAATCCGCTGGAAGGAAGGGATCTATTCACATAGTAGGACATGTACTCATAGCGGTTTGTGTAGACGACCTTCCATATTGGTGGCATCTCTTATATGCTACCTCCTTGATCATGCCAGTGTTCATGATATTTCAGCTCTCGTGACTTGATTCCAGTATATGTCAGACATTTCCATCCACTATGGATATCTTGATCTGTTATATATCTTCAGCCATTATGGAGATCATGGTCTATTATAGCGGATTTCACCACTCCAGGTGAATCACACTTTGTATGGCCTTCCTTTGTCCCACTGCAGACTCCTTAGACCCTATGGACCACTTTTTGTCCTTTGATGTTTCCTTGATCATCCCTAAAAACATATGAAAAATGATACATGCGACTTTTAAACCTATAAGCGTGTATATACGCGGGTTTGACCACTAAAACCATGTACATCAGGATGTGTGCATAATCCAAATCCTTTTGGAGTTTTCCTTGACATGGATCCAACTCATTTGACTCCTAGCCTTCCCTATTCCTTTATATCTCTCGGATTCGACCTTTCATTACCCCTTTGAAAAGCTATATAAGGAACCCCTTGGTACATTGAAGGCATAAGAGAGAATTGAGAGCAAAGAAATTATAGTCCATTGTTGTCGGAACTTATGCTTGAGTCTGCATCCCTTTGTCCCTTGGAGCACTTTTGTGTTCTTCCCAAGATTGCCTTTTTCTTGTGAGCTTGCTATCGAGAGATGGACGATTGAAGTGGTGGAGGCCCAAGTGGGGGATTCAATTTCTCCGGTTCGCAGACGTGCCGTCAGAGGTTGTATCTTGTAATCTCTGATTTATATTAATAGAAATATCTTTTCCTGTCCAATAATGTGTGTTTGAATGCATATTTTATCCATGGGATTACATCAAATGCTTATACATTATTAATTATATATGCTAGAATAGATATAACACCATGATATATAGAATGCTTGTATTGTTTACTTGTTGTTGAGGAAATAATCTATCAATTCAAGCTGAAGTTGGAAAGCTCAATGGGGATCTACTTCAACCGTCTGAAATAAGGTACAAGGTCTGATCCTTTAGTGTTAGAAATTTAATTTCTATTGCATATTAGAAAGGATTGATTTCTAGAGTCAAGCTGTCTGTTGTGGTACCCCAAGCCATAGGAATTTGTCTCTGTAACAGAATTGGTGACTCCGCTAGGGAGTTCCTAGTAGTTGTCCTTTGGGGTTTGTTTTCTCGGCATTCAATGAATTTGAATTGCTCTTTCTCTCTTGTTTCTGTGTTGGGTATGGGGGCATGTATGCTTGGTAGAGTCTTATTGGTGTGAAGTTTGTCTCAGCCTGTTTGTTTGCCTTGATTTTATGCACCTTTCTTCCTGTACGTGAGTTTTTGACTTACAGTCGCGTATACACGGGGGGTTTATCTTCAATTTTCGCGTATACACGCGGGTTTATTGTGAACAGTCGCATATGCCCTTGATTTTTCCTTTTTGTGGAAGATAATTGGTTTCTGGGTGAATTTTGATATTTACTGAGTCTCCTTTGGCGCTGCCTGAGTCTGTTTAGACCTTTGTTTCTGACTAGAAACGTTTTTTTTTTAGGCTAAATTTTTCTTTTTTAAGAAGGTTCTTGTCATGGCATTTTTTATTTTTATTTTTATATTAGTGCATTAGATTTATTTTACCTTAGTGCTTTGCTTGAGTGTTGTTTGGGTTTTCTTGCAGAGTCTAGGGGTTGTAGAATCATTCTTTTGCTTTTTGCATCTCTTTTATTTTCAAAGAATAAAAAAACATTTGCTTATCATCATGCATTGCATTTTGCACTTTGCATTGTACTTGCACTAGATTTGCTTTGGAGTACTAGTTAAGACTTCATATAGGAAAATTTGCATTCATCATTTGAAGAAAAATTGTGCATTTCATGTAGTATCATACCCTTTTTTCATGGCACAATGCATTTGGATTGATTGTTAGGTGTGCATTTTACTTCATGTTGTGTCATAACACCATTAGTTGCACGATCATATCCCATTTTTGAGTAATAAAGCCAACTAAAATCAACGCTAAATTAAAATGAACTACACTCTTTTCTTTTCTAGGGTGCACCAACAAGCTTAGGTTTTAGGATCTTGGAATAGTTCATTATAAGTCAATTCTCCAACATCACTAAACAACAACATGTATCTGTCTGTCCAGGTGAGTGTGTGAAATCCTTGATATAACCAGTGTTTCTCAAGATCCTCCTCTCAAAAGGGAGTTAAGCACGAGGCAGTGTGAGTGGTTATCGATTGGGATGACCCCTAGTCATAACTGAGTAGCATCGGAGATAATTCTAGGATTGTATTTTTATTTGGGGGCTCTTTCGAGAGTTTTGGTATTTGCTACCCTGTCCATACGGTCAATCCTGCCTGCGACTGTCCACCTGAGCATTGATTATATTGAGGTGACCTTAGTGGCCTTACCTAGGATATTGAGGGGGTGCTTTGCAGGGGTTATTCTGCGGGTGTCCTGGCCAGGTTGGGATCGGATAGCACAGTCGCTTTACGCATTGAAGCTGAGGGCCACAATAATTGGTTACATGACCTCCGCTTGTTGTGTATGGGAGTCTCAAGCCTCTCCTAGGCGAGACATACCTACTTCATTCGGGAGCTCACTTATCTAGCCCTTGTTTGCTTGCATTTGGCTTTAGATTTTATTAGTGATTGCTCTGTGCACGATAGTTGGCCTAAGGCTTGCGTAAATAGAGAGTCTTTGCTATTTTTTGAGTCATTGGGGATTCGAGTGCGTTTCCTCATCGTTCTCGTCGTTTAGCAGGACTTCCACCTTCTACTTCTCCTCCTCCTTTGGGAGAGAGACCTAGACAGTACAGGAAGACTATGTCACACATTGATTCACACACCATGGGAGACCGTTTAGAGCATATTCCTGAACCACATCCTCCCATTCGTGTAGACGATGGGGAATTTACTTCTACTTATGATCCTTCACCCGACTTAGCTGAGTTAGGTTCTATGATTTATGAGATAGGAGCCATGCATGATATACCTACTCACTCTAGGGCTGATTCCCCATTGACGCGTTACCAGTATGGAATTCCAGAGAACTTTGAGACTCATTTTGAACCTACCAGCACTAGCTATGGTATTTATGCTATGTCTGGTTTCCCTACACATGATTTGGAATTTCATGTTGAATCCAACTTCAAGCCTAACACTATGCCTGGAGGCACTCTCATTCCTTACCATGTGGAGAGGTTTTGGAGCACTAGTCACATTGCACCTTCCGTCCCAGTGGTGGAAGTTACATCATATATCCCTCCTAGGTCTAGAGTTAGCGATCTGATTAGGATACCAGACCCGAGATGAGTGACGATAGGTGGTAGTACATACTTGATTACTCAGATCCCTTCGTCCTCTATCCCTAGTTCTTCAAATGCCCACCCTCCACCTTATTCACGTGGTCCTTCGAGTCGGCACATGGCTACGAGTCAGGTCCGTACTGCGGTTACTAGACCAATTGTGTCTCAAGTTTACATACTGCCCGTTGCTTTGGGAGGCTATGTTCATGCTTCTAGAGGTCATATTACTACTTCCGCGGCATATATTCCTACTTCCAGTATGTATATCCCTACTTCCGGAGCGTATCTTCCTACCTATGGAGTGTCTCATGGGGCATCACATGCGATGACCTATGGACCCTATTATGGGATGCAGTATGGACAGGGTTCTTCACCTTATGGGGGCAAGTATCAACAACCTACTTACTCTCCTAATTATGGCATTGTAGCTCCTACTAGTCAAGGTCCACCTCACTATGGTGCTTCCATGCCACCCTATACGGGTCATATGGGAGGAGGACACTATGGCCAAGGCCATGGTGGTAGTCAACCCTATATGAATCAGGGAGCGGTCCATCGACCTCACCATCCTAGGCTCCCTTTCCTCACGACGCTTAATCTTCCTGACTTATCGAGACTGACGAACGATCCTGTGGCTCATGACCTGGCTTGGTCGGCTGTCCCTACCAATATTCCTTCGGACATACCTAAGTTCGAGGGAAAACTGGGAGAGGATCTGAGCGAACACATTACTACATTTCACCTATGGTGCTCTTCGAATTCATTACATTAGGACTCAGTCCGTTTGAGACTATTTCAACGCACCCTCATAGGGCCTGCTGTGAAATGGTATATAGAGTTTCCTAGGGGTGCTTTCGCTTTGTTCGATGACCTTGCGATGACTTTTCTTAATCACTTCCAGCTACCAGTGTGTTATCATGTTGGTACTGAACTCTTGTTGACATTTTGGCAAGATAAAGCCACACATATTTCTGATCATATTCAAGAGTGGCGTAGATAGAAGAGGTTAATTAAAGCTTTTATACTGCCAGAATTCCTCCTCGAGTGGTTCCTCAAGTCGTTATTGTCGTATATAGCGAAGGATGTTTCCACATCCAGAGTGCAGAATGAGGAACAAGCGATTTTTAGGGCGTAGGAACTGGACTTGATCTATGCTCAGTCCGGTTTGTTGTATGAGATTTTTCCCAATGCTCCTCGTTCCAGTTTCGATCCCAAAGTCAAACCTGGACCACATGCCAATGGCATTGTGGGTTGTGCAAGTGCGAAACCTGCAGATTCAGTTGCAAAACAAGTTGGTCAGTTTTCAATCAACCATTCTGCTTCAGGACAAGCTACGGCTTCGTCTCAACCCGCCCAAATGATAAATGTACTTTCTGTGCAATCGTCGGACCAGAAGGGTAACTAGCAACCCGGACGGAATAGAAAAAAGGGTAAAAATAATCGTAAGGGTGGGAATAAGAATGAAAATGCTAACAATAATGACAAGAACGGTCGAAATGTTGGGGGGACAGGCAAGCTAAATGTAAGGTTAATTTTCCTTGCAATTTGTGTAAGGACAATCACCTCACTTACTTGTGCCCTCGTATTGAGGAAGCTTCGAGATTCTTGGCACAGGGCCCAACTATGCTAACTAACCCTTTACCGCATAATCAAAATATGAACTCGAAGTCCCATGACCAGTCTGATGATGATCATGATTCGCTAGAGACTAGTGGTCATGGGTGCATTAATATGGTCCACGCTGCGAAATTTGTGACGCGTGCAAAATATTATGGTTCATCACAGCCCAACCCAGGAAAAGAACCTGATCCACCAGGGTCCCCTTTGCGTATTGAGAAACCTGTGGATAAACCTGAGACCACACCTCACATTCCTAAGGGATTCCTTAAGCGTTCAGGGCATAATCCAAATTCCCGAGCCACCCAGAATTATTCAATTGTTGAGGATTTGGGCCATACTCCTTGTGCGATTTTTGCATTGGAAGTGCTTCAGAGTTGTCCTTCGCAAAGGAAGGCATTTCTTTCTGCCCTTGGTGTGAACGGTGATGATTCTTCCTCAATGATCAAATTTGAAACCGTAGGACTTCAGCCTTGCTTTCCCTACTATGTGTCTCTTTTGGTGCACGTAGAATGTCTTAATATGACCATCAAGCGCACTGTGATTGACGAGGGCGCTGCTGCTTCTGTGATGTCTTTATCTTGCTGGAAGTGTCTCGGTTCCCCTGAGCTGTCTAAATCAGTGACCATGTTAACTGCGTTCGATGGGATATCTTTTAGGCCGCACAGTATCCTTCCTTCCCTTAAAGTCCATTTGGGAGGGAATACTGTTGCGATAAAGGTTGAGGTGGTAGATGCGCCCCTTGACTACAATCTCTTGCTGGGTAGGAACTGGATGTATAGCATGCAAGCCATTGCTTCTTCCTTGTTCTGCGTTGTATGCTTTCCACATAATGGGAAGATTGTAACGATTGATCAAATGGCATTCAAGAATCTGTTTGTTACCGCATCTTCGGGAGCTTCAATCTCGATCGTTGAACATTCTCATCCAGAAACTGGGAGTGTGGGTGTAGGCATGTACCCATCCCTCATGGGAAGCTTTAGTTGTCCTACATCAATCCTCATGATAGGATCTAGTTTCGATGAGGCTTCGATATCTACGAGATCGGTGTCTTTTCACACGAGTCATATGGAAGATCCGTGGATTCTTCTTGAATCAAGTACTTTGAGTGAGCCCATCATGAATGACGTGTCATTGCCTGCAGCCATGATTGCTTATCAAGCTAATCTGGAGTTTGCTGCAGAGCCCAGTCCTTTCTCTTCATGGATAGAGGAGGAGGACCCTTATGTGCTATCGGCATGGGCAGTACAGTCGTCTCATGCACACGACTACCTTGATATGGTTTTCCCTTCGGATGAAGCGATTATTGAGGCTATGTCGGGAGTCGAGCCACTATGGGAGGAACTCCATCATAGATCATATTTTCTTCCAGAGCTTGACCATTTGGAGCGTGAGGATTTTAGGGCGGTTCTTAGTCAGAGAGTTGGTATTCCTATGGTTCCGTTAATCTCTCTTGGTCCGATGGCTGATGGAAACATGGCGAACATATCTTCAACGATTCCTATAAACATCTCTTGCAATCCTGGCACGGTCGAGAATGTCTATATTGGGGTGGAATGTTCCAATGCTGAGATTCTGGAATACACCGAGCTATTTAAGGAATTCCATGATATTTTTCCTTGGTCTTATGACGAGATGCCAGGTATTGACCCTCGAATTGTCAAACACGAGATTAAGACTTATTCCAACGCTAAGCCTGTTCGACAGAGTTTACGCGCGGTGAATCCTAGGAAAGCACCTGCCATTAAGGCAGAGATAGAGAAGCTGTTAAAAGCCGGTTTCATCTATCCCATTCCCTTGATGGAGTGGGTTTCAAACCCCGTTCCAGTGGATAAGAAGCATGCAGTGATATGCATATGTATGGATTTCCATGATTTGAATCGTGCCTATCCTAAGGACAACTTCCCCACACCATTTATTAATCAGATTTTGGATGAGTGTGCAGGTAGCGAGGTGTTCTCCTTCATGGACAGCTTTTTCGGGTATAATTAGATACAGATTAAACCTGAGGACCAACATAAGACTGCATTTATTTGTCCTTGGGGAATGTTTGCATATCGGAAAATTCCTTTCGGCCTTAAAAATGCCGGAGCTACATTTCAGCGGGCAATGACCTTGATCTTCCACAATATCAAGTCAATTATTGAAGTATTTTTGGATGACCTCGCTGCTCATTCTCGTATGAGAATGCGTCATCCCTATCACTTGAGATTGGTATTCGAAAGATGTCAGCACTAGTCGGTTAGATTAAATCCTCATAAGTGCATCTTTTGTGTGAAGTCATGTCATTTGTTAAGATTCATCGTTTCGAAAGAGGGTATAAGAGTCGACCCTTTGAAGGTTGAGGCAATACTTCAGTTGTCTCCCCCAAAAAATATTCATCATCTTCAGTGTTTACAAGGCATGGCAAACTTCTTACAAAGATTTGTTGTCAACTTTGCCAATTTGACTAGAGGCTTCATGCGTCTCTTGAAGAAGGATACTCCCTTTGATTGGGATGAGTGAGCCCAGGAGTCCTTTAATGCGCTCAAGCGAGCCCTAGCATCGGCCCCGGTGATTAGTCCCCCGGACTATGGCCGTGATTTCTTATTATACGTGGCCATGTCTTTAGAGATGATTGGTATGGTTTTGGTTCAAGAGGATGAGGAGCTCCAAGAGCATGTCATATATTATCTGAGCCGAAACCTTATTGATGCGGAGATTCGTTATTCTCATGTCGAGAATCTTGCTTTAGCTACCGTACATGTGGTTAAGCGGTTGAGACATTATATTATCCTTCGCCAAACCTTGGTTGTGGCCCATGTCAATCCATTTCAATTTGTCCTCACCCGAAGGATGATTGGGGGAAAATATAATAAATGGATTGTCATCCTGCAAGAATTTGATCTCGAGTTTGTTTCGGCAAAATCGAAGAATTATTTAATCTGTGCAGAGCTTATATCGGATTTCCCAAGTGAGGCCGAGGAGTTGGTTTGTGAACATACGTTTGTCGATGAACACATATTCTTAATCTCAACGTTAGACCCATGGCATGGGGATATCATAATATATTTACAAACACTGAAGACCCCTACTCACCTCTCGCAAGATGAACGACGACGATTACGTCACATCTCTAAGAACTACCTCATAGTGGACAATAATTTGTACCACCGTGGGGTAGATTCCATTTTACGACATTGTTTAACTCATGAGGAGCCTGAGGTAGTGCTGAATGATTTCCATGGAGGGGCGTGTGGTGGTCATTTATCTAGGCTTTCTACAACTCAAAAGATTTTAAGAGCGGGTTATTTCTGGTCATCAATCTTTAAAGATTGTATTGATGCGGTCAAGAGGTGCCACCCTTGCCAGGTGTTCACACATAATATGCGCTCGAAACCTGCCCCGTTACATCCCATTATCACTGTTGGTCCCTTCACAAAGTGGGGGCTTGATTTTATGGATTACAAACCAGCTTTGGCTAGGGGGAACCATCATATTATAGTGGTTGTTGATTACTTCACAAAATGGGATGAGGTTATTCCTATAGTAAAATCCGATGGTGAGACAGCTGCTCACTTTGTGTTCAACCAAATTATTACTCGGTTCGAGATTCCAAAAGAGCTTGTCATTGACCATGGCTCGCACTTTCAGAACCGTATGATGGAAGAGTTGGCATCAAAGTTAGGTTATAAGCAAGAGAACTCCTCTTCTTACTACCCCCAAGCGAATGGATAGGTAGAGGCAGTGAATAAATCACTCAAATCCATTCTCCAACGAACCATCACAGAAAGCAAGACGAATTAGCACATTATGTTATACCCTGCTTTGTGGGCATATCAAACCACTGTTAATACTGCCACTGGTTTTTCTCCATATCAACTTGTACATGGAGTGGAGTCGATATTGTCGGTTGAATGCGAGATTCCTTCGTTGAAGCTAGCTGTGGAACTCTTACCAGACACTTCACCTTTGGAGGAGCATTTGGTTCACCTTGAGAAACTTGATGAGCAGTGTCAGAATTCCTTGGTGGCTCTAGAGGTTAATAAGAGTCGTGTAAAGGCCCAATACGATAAGTCTGTCTCTCCAAGGGCATTTAGTGAAGGAGACTTGGTCCTTTTGTGGGATCAACCAAAAGAACCCTTGGGGGCAGGGAAATTTAATCCTATGTGGCATGGTCCTTACGTGGTCAAGCATGTGTTAGAGAAGGGTGCCTATGAGTTAGTGGATTATGAAGGGACAGCCTTGGCAGAGCCTAGAAATGGGCTCTATCTTAAGAAATACTATGCATTATTTTCAGCCAAGGCTGGTTATTGTATATTATTGTATAGCTTTGCATAGTTAGGTCTTTTTCTTATCGTGATCGGGTTTGTGATTAGTTTCCATTTCTTTTGGCATATGTCAATGGAATATTCCACCTACATAGGATTCATGGATGGTGCAAGCCGTCACACTCAACACTCAACCTTTGTTGCTTGGGTGATTTATACTCCTATGGGTCAAGTACTGTCTTCAGGAGGTGTATGTCTACGGCCATCTTCCAACAATGTTTCTGAATACAGTGTCGTTATTGAGCTTCTACAGGATACCATTCTACATGGCGTTCTATCTCTTGAGTTACGTCTTGATTCGGAGTTAGTAGTGTCAGAGCTCAATGGTTTGTACCATGTTAGAGATCCGGCGTTATTGAGAAGTTTCTTGCATGTGAGATTGTTAGAACGACAATTTGACAATATAACATATATACACATTCCAAGAAATAATAATCAAGTTGCTGACTCATATGCTAACTACATGTTAGATTGGCATTTGTTTCATTCACAATAAATTAATCACAAACACAATTTTTACACATGTAAATAAATAAATTGATCACCATAAAACTTTTTATATATACATCAAAATGTGATAATACATAGTGTCATGATACAAAATTGCGGCTTTTAAGCCACCATCATATAATACATGGTCATACAAAATGTATACACTCCCAGGTGTCTAATCCTGTGGAGGAGGAGGAGGGTTGTGATCATGGAAGGTCACTACGGCTCTAGCTAGCCGTCAGAATAAACGCACCCATGCACGTGGTACACCCACCACCTGCTGCTGCATGGCCTCAGGAAAGTCCTCGACTTGCGCCATGGGAACTCTATGAGTCAGTCTCACAAAATTGGTATGAATTCTCTGGAGTGTTCTCTCTACATCCATACCCGTGATGTCATCTCCTCTTCCCCTCCATCTATGATGAGGAAAGCCCTCTGGCCGCCGTGGTCCCACATCTGCACACAAATGGTAGATGTCACTATGTATTATCGCGCAAAAACATGTCTTTTTTATTCCATATAATCAAGAAAACACAAAAAAATTAAATAACTCAAAAAATTTAAAAAGAGTGAGGGTCGAGATTCGTTACCTATATCACCATATGCCGATCCTAGTGGTAGCGGCATGTCCGGGTCCCCTCGAAAATCTATCCCTGCATAGGGTTAGTCATCGATGACAACTATCTGTCGTCGCCACCATGGAAAGAAGTTAGCTGGATATGGGTTGGCCACCCTACCACCCCCCAGTCTACGCATAGCATCTTCCCAACGCCGTTGGGCCGGATCCTGAACCACGTGGAGAGGAACGTCCACTCTAGGGCTCAATCCTGGAACACGCTCGAAGAAAAACGTGCTCAAAATACTATTAAACCCGAAGTTCTGCACCCTGCCTGCCTTACACTCACTGAGCTGGTGTTTCATGTTGCTAAGTAGTGTAGTACTCCAGTCGTAAATAGTGGGTCTCATGCACTCCACTACATAGAACATCAGAGGCCGTGAGGCCTGGTGGAGTGATGCCAAGCCGGCTATCCTGCCTAGTGTCAATAATATGGCCTTTAGGCCCAGTACCTATATAGCATTGGTAGGGACCTGACTCCCCACCTTCTCGGTGTCTGGATAACAGTACACTGCAATGTACTCATTGATAGTCAGGCCACCCCCTAGCCCACCACGGGAACGAAGGTTCACCACCTCCCCTCGTCTAGAAAGCCCTGTGATAAAGTATATGTCCTCTACCTCTATGGTGAGGGACATCCCATCAATATGGAAGGACTCTGAGTCTGGATTCCAATAGTCTACCAACATCTGTAACAGTCTTGGTTTGGCCCTCAAACTACCAAGACACCAAAACTTGTAGAGTCCGCATGCATGTAAAGATTGTTGAGCCATTAATTCAGCCCTTGCTGCTTCCTCTACTTCATCATGCTCATGCTCTCTCCACTCTAGGACCATCCTGCACAAAAAATTAGAAATTTTCCCATTATTTTATTGAAAAAACCAAATGCGCGGCCTCATACGTGACTATTTTCAAAACAGACGCGTATGTATGCGGGTTCGAGACCATTTTCCACGTACATCCATCCCTATACGCGAAAAAAACATCAATTTCCACGTGGGCCACAGTGCTCATCTCGGGTTGGCCTAGAAACCTGATTAGACCATGGAAATTCATAAAAATTATATCAAAATGCAAGAGGAGAGCATGAGTAAATACCTAGAAGAAACGGTAGTAAATTCCGCCGACTGGATCTCCTGGAATTCGCTGTTGAAAATCAGAGCTCAAATGGGTAAAAGTTTCAAATGATTTATATTTTTTACTATTTATAGAAAATTTTCAAATATTTGAAAATTTTTACCCCCTTTTCTATAGTTTCGACATTTTCTAACCATTTTGGACCGTTTTTGACATAATTTGTGATGTAGAAGACCTTTTTTAGTGTCGTTTCAACCATTGGATTGACCCGTTCGTGCCACTCTCAGGTATCATGTCTAAACTGGCATATAAGTTAGGTCTCATCACTGTTTTCATTTTGCATGACCTTATGACCATCTCATCATGGCCTTAGGTACGAACCCACTCTATTATGTCACGGAACCTTCTTGCTACTTTAGAAGTGGTATGATATGAGTGGTAGAGCTTTACCTTCCATGGGTACCCTAGTTAGCACCTTATTTGCATTTGGTGTCCATGCTGACATTTTCTCCTTTAGGGTGTGGGAGTCCGTTGTATAGTACTGCCATGACATTTCGCAAGAGCCTCATACTCCTCTTGATCTTATGCTGGCCTATTTCCCTCAGGATTCCCTTATGTCAAGTTGTGAATGCATTATCATGAGCTTTTCCTGCCTTATCCAGCTTTATGCTGCCTCCCTTGACATTGCGTTTCAGCCATACAGCCCGAGCTTGTCTCATGTCTAGCCATGCAAAGCCATTTTTTATATCCTTCGCAGCTTAATTCCTTTTTTCTCGGGAGAGGATTTTCCCCCGAGTGTCGATATCCTACACATGTATCCTTGCATTGAGCATAGGTATGTTCCACTGCTTGGAACTAGTTTGTTTGCCCTTGTGACACTCGTATCCTCCTAGTTTGTAACTATAAAGCTATTTTATTCTTTTTTCAAGATTTTTAAATAATTGAAAAAGTCCAAAAAAATCAAAAAACCAAAAAGCCGGACAAGGAAAGATGTTATCTTTGGCAGCTGTCGAGTCGTGTCGCCTTCGAACAGAGCACTGTATATCACATCCATTGGTTGGGTTATAGTTTGACTTTAGGAATTGTACTCGTTTATCTGAGTTTATCTCCACCGACTGGTTAAGCTTCCAGTCCCTATGGAGCCTCTGTCGATGCCTCCTATGTTGCAAAGATGTCCCAATTTGTATATTGAGTCTATGCTGCCTTCATTCAGTCACCATACGCCGTTATGCTCTTGTTCGAAGGAAGTTGAAACCTGAGTTGGCCATTCCTCAGTTATATTGACTTTGCATGTCGGCCATTCCCAGTACAGTTACTCATTCGTGCACCTTATGATCGAGTCCTTCCACATTATACATCTTTGCTGAGTACCTCATGTGGGATGATGGGGGATGCCTTAATGCCCTCCTTCCAGCGGATTTCATCCCATTGACTTCAGATCATTTATTCTGGGATTGGAATCTAGAGTCATTTTGAGTGCCTTGAGACTTGCAGTCATCAGTGGTAGGTTCTCTCGCCATCGACAGTTCTTGGGAATACATCAATGTCCCCTGATCGATGGATCCTCTCAAGTGTTCGACCTCAACAAATTTATTCACACTTGTTAGTTTGCACTCTAGTACCTTGATTCCCATTTTCATTATCGGTGGGTGATATCGTGTCTATTAACGGTATACATTAATGACCGGTAATCAGACGATGGACTACTATGTTCGACCTTGAAACCTCTATTCGCATAGTAGGACATGTACTCGTAGCGGTTTGTGTAGAAGAATTTCCATATTGGTGGCATCTCTTATATGCTACCTCCTTGATCGTGCCAGTGTTCATGAGATTTCAACTCTCGTGACTTGATTCCAGTATATGTCAGACATTTCTAGCCACTATTGAGATCTTGATCTATTATATATCTTCAGCCATTTTGGAGATCATGGTCCTTTGTATATCTTCATCATGGAGATTCTAAGCTATGTGTATTGTACGTGGCAATGACCACATATGTGATATCATATTTCATGCCTATTCATGGCCATTGTACTCTTATGTATCCGGGACTGCTATATGTATTTGTAGTTGTATGCAGAGTTGTATTATTGTACTATGCTGATTGGGTGGCTGGTCTTCCATTTGGGATCCTTCATCACTCCACTTCTGGGATGGACTTATAATGTATTTCGGCCATTGTATGACCCCTCTGACCTCACACATTAGGGGGAATCTGTTATAGCGGATTTCACCACTCTAGGTGAATCACACTTTGTATGGCCTTCCCCTGTCTCGCTGCAGACTCCTTAGACCCTATGGACCACTTTTTGTCCTTTGATGTTTCCTTGATCATCCCTAAAAACATATGAAAAATGATACACGAGACTTTTAAACCTATAAGCGCATATATACGCGGGTTTGACCACTAAAACCATGTGCATCGAGATGTGTGCATAATCCAAATCCTTTTGGAGTTTTCCTTGACATGGATCTGACTCATTTGACTCCTAGCCTTCCCTATGCCTTTAGACCACTCGGATTCGACCTTTAATTACCCCTTTGAAAATCTATATAAGGAACCCCTTGGTACATTGAAGGCATAAGAGAGAATTGAGAGCAAAGAAACTATATTCCATTGTTGCCGAAACTTATGCTTGAGTCTGCATCCCTTTGTCCCTTGGAGCACTTTTGTGTTCTTCCCAAGCTTTCCTTTTGCTTGTGATCTTGCTATCGAGAGATGGAGGATTGAAGTGGTGGAGGCCCAAATGGGGGATTCAGTTTCTCCGGTTCGCAGACGTGTCGTCAGAGGTTGTATCTTGTAATCTCTGATTTATATTAATAGAAATATCTTTTCCTATCCAATAATATGCGTTTGAATGCATATTTTATCCATGGGATTACGTCAAATGCTTATACATTATTGATCATATATGCTATAATAGATCTAACACCATGATATATAGAATGCTTGTATTGTTTACTTGTTTTTGAGGAAGTAATCTATCAATTCAAGCTGAAGTTGGAAAGCTCAATGGGGATCTACTTCAACCGTTTGGAATAAGGTACGAGGTCTGATCCTTTAGTGTTAGACATTTAATTTCTATTGCATATTGGAAAGGATTGATTTCTGGAGTCAAGCTATCTATTGTGGTACCCCAAGCCATAGAAATTTCTCTCTGTAACATTGTCCTTTGTATATCTTCATCATAGAGATTCTGATCTATGTATATTATATGTGGAAATGACCACTTATGGGATATCTTGTATCATGCCTATTCATGGCCACTGTACTCTTATGTATCTGGGACTGCTATATGTATTTGTAGTTATGTGCAGAGTTGTATTATTGTACTATGCTGATTGGGTGGCTGGTCTTCTATTTGGGATCCTTCATCACTCCACTTCTGGGATGGAATTATAATGTATTTCGGCCATCATATGACCCCTCTGACCTCACACATTAGGGGGCATCTATTATAGTTGATTTCACCACTCTAGGTGAATCACACTTTTTATGGCCTTCCCCTATCCCACTGCAGACTCCTTAGATCCCTTGGACCATTTTTTGTCCTTTGATGTTTTCCTGACCATTCCTAAAAACATGTGAAAAATGATACACGCGACTTTTAAACCTCTAATCGCGTATATACACGGGTTTGACCACTAAAACCATGTACATCAGGATGTGTACAAAATCTGAAGTTGATGGGTTCAAATCCACTGGAAGGAGGGCATTAAGGCATCCCCCATCATCTAACACGAGGTACTCAGCAAAGCTGTATAATGTGGAAGGACTCTATCATAAGGTGCATGAACCAGTAACTTGAGACTTGCAATCATCAATGGCAGGTTCTCTCGCCATCGATAGTCTTTGGGAATACATCAATGTCCCCTGATCAATGGATCCTCTCAAGTGTTCGACCTCAACACATTTATTCACACTTGTTAGTTTGCACTCTAGTACCTTGATTCCCATTTTTATTATCGGTGGGTGATCTCATGTTTGTTAATGGTATACATTAATAACCGGTAATCAAACGATGGACTACTATGTTTGACCTCAACACCTCTATTCACATAGTAGGACATGTACTCGTAGTGGTTTATGTAGAAGACCTTACAGATTGGTGGCATCTCTTATATGCTACCTCCTTGATCGTACCAGTGTTCATGAGATTTTAGCTCTCGTGACTTGGTTCCAGTATATGTCAAACATTTCCAGCCACTATGGAGATCTTGATCTGTTATATATCTTCATCCATTATGGAGATCATGGTCATTTGTATATCTTCATCATGGAGATTCTAATCTATGTATATTGTATGTGGCAATGACCACTTATGTGATATCTTGTATCATGCCTATTCATGGACATTGTACTCTTATGTATCCGGGACTGCTATATGTATTTGCAGTTATGTGCAGAGTTGTATTATTGTACTATGCTGATTGGGTGGCTAGTCTTCCATTTGGGATCCTTCATCACTCCACTTTTGGGATGGTCTTATAATGTATTTCGGCCATCGTATGACCCCTCTGACCTCACACATTAGGGGGAATCTATCATAGCTGATTTCACCACTCCAGGTGAATCACACTTTGTATGGCCTTCCCCTGTCCCACTGCAGACTCCTTAGACCCCTTGGACCATTTTTTTTCCTTTGATATTTTCCTGACCATCCCTAAAAACATGTGAAAAATGATACACGTGAATTTTAAACCTCTAATCGCGTATATACGCAGTTTTTGACCACTAAAACCGCGTACATCGAGATGTGTACAAAATCTGAAGTCAATGGGATGAAGTCTGTTGTAAGGAGGGAATTAAGTCATCCCCCATCATCCAACATGAGGTACTCAGCAAATCTATATAATGTGGAAGGACTCAATCATAAGGTGCACGAACCAATAACTGTACCAGGAATGGCTGACATGCAAAGTCAAGATAACTGAGGAATGGCTGAATCAGGTTTCAACTTCCTTCAAACAAGAGCATAACGGCATATGGTGATTGAATAAAGGTAGCATAGACTCGATATACAAACTGGGACATCTCTGCGACACAGGAGGCATCGACAGAGGCTCCATGGGGACTGGAAGCGTAACCAGTCGGTGGAGATAAACTCAGATAAACGATTACATATCCTAAATTCAAACTATAAACCCAACCAATGGATGTGATATACAGTGCTCTGTTCAAAGGCGACACGACTCGACAGGTGCCAAATATAACATCTTTCCTTGTCCAGCTTTTTGGTTTTTTAATTTTTTTGGACTTTTTCAATCATTTAAAAATCTTGAAAAAGAATAAAATTGCTTTATAGTTACAGACTAGGAGGAGACGAGTGTCATAAGGGCAAACAAACTAGTTCCAAGCAGTGGAACATACCTATGCTCAATGCAAGGATACATGTGTAGGATATCGACACTTGGGGGAAAATCCCCTCTTGGTAAAAAGGGAAACAAGCTGCGAAGGATATAAAAAATGGCTCTGCATGGCTAGACATGAGATAAGCTCGGGCTATATGGCTGAAACACAATGTCAGGGAAGCCGACATAAATCTCAATAAGGCAAGAAAAGCTCATGATAATGCATTCACAACTTGACATGAGGGATTCCTGAGGGAAATAGGCCAGCAAAGGATCAAGAGGAGTATGAGGCTCTTGTGAAATGTCATGGCAATACTATACAACGGACTCCCACACCCTAAAGGAGAAAATGTCAGCATGGGCACCAAATGAAAATAAGGTGCTAACTAGGGTACCCATGTAAGGTGAAGCTCTACCACTCATATCATGCCACTTCTAAAATAGCAAGAAGGTTCCATGACATAATAGAGTGGGTTCGTACCTAAGGTCATGATGAGATGGTCATAAGGTCATGCAAAATGAAAATGGTGATGAAACCTAACCTATATGCTAGTTTAGACATGATACCTGAGATCGGCACGAACAGGTCAATCCAACGGCTGAAACAGCACTGAAAAAAGCCCTCTACATCATGAATTATGTAAAAAATGGTCCAAAATGGTTAGAAATTGTCGAAACTATAGGAAAGGGGGTAAAAATTTTCAAATATTTGAAAATTTTCTTTAAATAGTAAACAATTCAAAATATTATAAAACATTTGAAACTTTTACCCATTTGAGCTCGGATTTTCAACAGCGAATTCCAGGAGTTCCAGCCGGTGGAATCCACCACCGTTTCTTCCAGGTATTTACCCATGCTCTTCTCTTCCATTTCAATGCAATTTTTATCAAATTCCATGGTCAATTAAGCTTTCTAGGACAAAATAAAAAGGGCACTATGGCCCACATGGAAATCGAGGGTTTTTCCGCGTATAGGGCTGGATATACGCAGAAAATGCCCCCATACTCGCGTACATACGCAGCTGTTTTAAAAACAGTCACGTATGAGGCCACACATAAGGTTTTTTCAATAATCTAATGGGAAAATTTGCAATTTCTTGTGCAGGATGGTCCTAGAGTAGAGAGAACGTGAACATGGTGAGGTAGAGGAAGTATTAAGGGCCGATCTAATGGCTCAACAAGCTCTATGTGCATGTGGAGTCTATAAGTTTTGGTGTATTGGTGGCTTAAGGGCCAAACCAAGACTATTGTAGATGCTGGTGGATTACTGGGATCCAGACTCTGAGTCCTTCCAGATAGATGGGATGTCCCTCACTATAGAGGTGGAGGACATATACTTCATTACAGGGCTTTCCCGATGAGGGGAGGTAGTGAACATTTGTTCTCGTTGTGGGCCAGGAGGTGGCCTAACTATCGATGAATAAATTGCGGTGTACTGCTATCCAGACACAGAGAAGGTGGGGAGTCAGGTCCCTACCAACGCTATATAGGTGTTGGGGCTAAAGGCCATACTATTGACATTGGGCAGGATAGCAGGCTTGGCATCACTCCACCAGGCCCCACGGCCTCTGGTGTTCTATGCAGTGGAGTGCATGAGACCCATGAGCTATGACTGGAGCACTACACTATTGAGCAACATGGAACATCAGCTCAGTGAGTGTAAGGCAGGAAGAGTGCAGAACTTCAGGTTCAGCAGTATATTGAGCACATTTTTCTTCGAGCATGTTCCAGGATTGAGCCCCAGACTGGATGTTCCTCTTCACGGGGTTCGAGATCTGGCCCAACGACATTAGGTAGATGCTATGCGCAGACTGGGGGGAGGTAGGGTGGCCAACCCCTATCCAGCTAACTTCTTTCCATGGTGGCGACGACAGATAGTTTCCATCGATGACTACCCCTATGCAGGGATAGATTTTTGGAAGGATCCGGAGATGCCACTACCACCAGGATCGACATATGGCGATATAGGTAACGAATCTCGACCCTCTCCTTTCTAATTTTTGAGTTATTTAATCTTTTTTTGTGTTTTCTGATTATATGGAATGAAAAGACATATTTTTGCGTGACAATACATAGAGACATCTACTATTTGTGTGCAGATGTGGGACCACGGTGGCCGGAAGGCTTCGCTCGTCACAAACGAAGGGGAAGAGGAGATGATATCATGGGTGTGGATGTGGAACAGATGCTCCAAAGCATTCATACCAATTTTTTGAGGTTGACACACAAGGTTCCCATGGCGCAAGTCAATGACTTGCCTGAGGCTATGTAGTGCCAAGTGGTGGATGTACCACGAGCATGGGTGCGATTATTCTAATGGCTAGCTAGAGCCGTAGTGACCTTCCATGATCACAAGCCTCCTCCTCCTTTACAGGATTAGATACCTGGGAGTGTATACATTTTGTACTACCGTGTATTATATGTCGGTGGCTCAAGAGCCCCAATTTTGTATCATGACACTATGTATTACCACATTTTGGATGTATATAAAAAGTTTTATGGTGATCGGTTTATTTATTTACATGTGTAAAAATTGTGTTTGTGATGACATTATTGTGAATGAAACAAATGCCAATCTAACACATAGTTAGCATATGAGTCAGCAACTTGATTTATAATTCTTGGAATATGTATGTATGTTATATTGTCAAATTGTCATTCTAATAATCTCACACATAAGAATCTTCTTAATAATGTCGGATCTCTAACATGGTACAAACCATTAAGCTGTGACACTACTAAATCCAAATCAAGATGTACCTCAAGAGAGAGAACACCATGTGAAATGGCATCCTGTAGAATCTCAATAACGGCACTATATTCAGCAACATTGTTGGAAGATGGCCGCAGACATACACCTCCTGAAGACAGTACCTAGCCCATAGGAGTATAAATCACCCAAGTAGCATAGGTTGAGTGTTGAGTGTGATGGCTCGCACCATCTACGAATCCTATGTAGGTGGAATATTCCATTGACATCTACCAAAAGAAACGGAAACTAATCACAAACCCGATCACTATAAGAAAAAGACCTAACTATGCAAAACTGTACAATAATATACAATAACCAGCCTTGGATGAAAATCATGCATAGTACTTCTTGAGATAGAGCCCATTTCTAGGCTTCGCCAAGGCCGTTCCTTCGTAATCCACTAACTCATAAGCACCCTTCTCTAAGACACGTTTAACCACGTAAGGACCACACCACATAGGACTAAATTTTCCTGTGCCCAAGGGTTCTTTTGGTTGATCCCACAAAAGGACCAAGTCTCCCTCACTAAAACTCCTTGGATGGACAGACTTATCGTACTGGACCTTTACACGACATTTATTGACTTCTAGAACCACCAAGGCATCTCAACGCTGCTCATCAAGTTGCTCAAGGTGGACCAAACGCTCCTCCAATGGTGAAGTGTCTGGTAAGAGTTCTATAGCTAGCTTCAAAGAAGGAATATCGCATTCAACCGGCATTATCGACTCCACTCCATGTACAAGTTGATATGGAGAAAAACCCGTGGCAGTCTTAACAGTGGTTCTATATGCCCACAAAGCAGGATATAACATGATGTGCCAATTATTCTTGCTTTGTGCGATGGTTCGTTGGAGAATGGATTTGAGTGATTTATTCACTACTTCTACCTGTCCATTCGCTTGAGGGTAGTAAGAGGAGGAATGCTCTTGCTTGTACCCTAACTTTGATGCCAACTCTTCCATCATACGATTCTGAAAGTGCGATCCATGGTCAGTAACAAGATCTTTCAGAATTCCGAACTGAGTAATAATTTGGTTGAATACGAAGTGGGCAGCTGTCTCACCGTTAGATTTAACTGTAGGCATAGCCTCAGCCCATTTCGTGAAGTAATCAACAACCACTATAATATGATGGTGCCCCCCAACCGAAGCTGGGTTGCAATCCATAAAATCAAGCCCCCACTTAGTGAAGGGACCGGTGGTGATAATGGGATGTAACGGGGCAGGTTTCAAGTGCATATTACGTGTGAACACCAGGAAAGGGTGGCACCTCTTGACCGCATCTACACAATCCTGAAAGATCGATGGCCAGAAATAACCCGCTCTTAAGATCTTTTGAGCTGTAGAAATCCCAGATAAATGACCACCACATGCCCCTCCATGGAAATCATTCAGCACTACCTCAGCCTCTTCATGAGTTAAACAACGTCAGAAAATGGAATCTACCCCACGGCGGTACAAAGTCTTATCCACTATGAGGTGGTTCTTAGAAACATGACATAATCATCATCGTTCATCTTGTGAGAGGTGAGTAGGGACCTTCAATGTTTGTAAATATATTATGATATCCCCATACCATGGGTCTAAAGTTGAGATTAAGAAGATATGTTCATCAACAAATGTATCTTCACAAACCAACTCCTCGAGCTCGCTCGGGAAATCCGATATAAGCTCTGCAAAAATTAAAGACTTCTTCAATTTTTCCAAAACAAATTCGAGATCGAATTCTTGTAGAATGACAATCCATTTATTATATTTTCCCCCAATAATCCTTCGAGTGAGGACGAATTGAAATGGATTGACATGGGATACATCCAAGTTCTAGCGAAGGAGAATATAATGTCTCAACCACTGAACCGCATGTACGATAGCTAAAGCAAGCTTCTCGACATGAGAGTAATGAATCTCTACATCAATAAGGTTTCTTCTTAGATAGTATATGACATGCTCTTGGAGATCCTCATCCTCTTGAACCAAAACCATACCAATCGTCTCCATGGACGTGGCCACATAAAATATAAAATCACGGCTATAATATGGGGGACTAATCACCGAGGCCGATGTTAGGGCTTGCTTGAGTGCATCAAAGGACTCTTGGGCTCACTCATCCCAACAAAAGGGGGTGTCTTTCTTCAATAGATGCATGAAACCTCTAGTCAAATTGGCAAAGTTGACAACAAATCTTCGTAAGAAGTTTTCCATGCCTTGCAAACACTGAAGATGATGAATATTCTTCGAGGGAGACAACTGAAGTATTGCCTCAACCTTCAAAGAGTTGACTCTTATACCCTCTTTAGAAACGATGAATCCTAACAAACGACCTGACTTAACACAAAAGATGCACTTATGAGGATTTAATCTAACCAAATAGTGTCGACATCTTTCAAATACCAATATCAAGTGATAGGGATGGTGCATTCTCATATGAGAATGAGCAGCAAGGTCATCCAAAAATACTTCGATGATCGATTTGAGATCGTGGAAGATCAAGGTCATCGCCCGCTGAAATGTAGCTCCAACGTTTTTAAGGCCGAAAGGCATTTTATGATATGAAAAAGTTCCCCAAGGACAAATAAATGTAGTCTTATGTTGGTCCTTAGGTTTAATTTGTATCTGATTATCTGATTATACAGGCATGATTTAAACCGCAGAAATCAGTACATATGTGGATCGGTCCCTACTTCTTATCTACCTATTATAGCCCAAAATGACACATCTCTGCCTATGACCACTTTCCCATGATTTCGTCACATGTCGGCACTTCATGAAAGTCACTGGAAAAACACCTATCTTGGAGGACCCATATCTTGAGTTCTGTAACTCCGTTTGACCTCATTTCTACACCGTTGGAAATGTATTTCCGTTAGATAAAACTTTCCAGAAGACAACAAAGTCTGAAAATGCCCAGAAATACCTTCAAAATGTTTTTTTTGTGTATGCGTGACTCTCCTTATGTGCAACTCGCGCATCACTCGCGACTCTTGTGTTTTGCAAGTCGCGCATGCATATATTCGTGGGTTTCTCTTGTGTAAAATCACGTATCATGTGCGGGTTGTCCTCCTTCATAGTCGCGAATCTGTTTCTTAACATTAAAACATAAAAACACGAGTTAATTGGAGATTAGTTTTGTCATCTAACTGATTTCCTTAACTGCTGTAACTTCTCTAACCTTCGAACTACCTTATTTTCCATATAAATAGTGGTAGGGAGGTCCATGAGAGGGGACTTGGAATTTCTGCATTGTTATGCTGGAGGAATCGGGACTCTCTTTTTCCACACCTTTGCCCTAGAGGTCTTCCCCTTGTGTTGCAGAGCTTGGAGGCTGAGTTCTTTGGAGAAGAGAAGCAGCAGAACCAGATCAAGGTTTTGTGAGGTGCCAACCTGAAGAGAAGGTATACTTGTACTCGTTTTCAGGATTAATAAAGATGTGATGTCCTTCTTCTTCCCAAATCATTGTTCAATGTGTGATTTAATCTCTGTTTTTGATCATATGATGATGTTATTCAGATCATTTGTTTATGTTTATTTGATTATCATTGTCTTATATATGGTCATAATGGTTTGAGGAAGGTATAATTTGTTTTGCAGGTCTCTTGGAGCGAGAGGAGCAAGAAGAGGATTGAAGAGAAAGCTTGGACCAGCCTTCGGTTAATCAGGTGTGGATCTTTCTCATCTCTAAAACTTGTTGTTATATGCTTGCTGAACATTGTGCATCTCTCTTTCAACCCCAGTATGTTGATGGCCTCTTAAACCCTAGCCATAGGACACTTTCCTTTACAACAGAACTGGCGACTCCGCTGGGGACTAGCCTTGTCTGTTTGGGGTTTTTCTCTTGATTTCTTTCAGCTTTTGCATTGTTTCAAGTCCTTCTTACCACTTAGGAACATTTTTAATCTGATTGCACCCTCTCCCCTGCCTTCCTAAGGCAGTTTTTTACCCTTGGTTGTGTTTTTTACACCTATTCGTGAGTTGTTCTTTTGAACAGTCGCGAATACAAGTTTGCATGCGCGGGTTGTTCTACTGAACAGTCGCGTATCATTCGCGACCTACCCTTATAGACAGTCGCGTATATACCTGGAAGTTTGGATTTTTTAAGTTAGTTTTTGCTTGTTCCCTTCTTCAGGTAATCCCTGTTTGTGAGTGGTGTCTCTTTATGAATGCTGTGTAGCTTGTCTGAAGACTTTTGGTGATCACCCTACCTGCTTTTTTCAAAAGCCTTTGAGTCTTTTTGCTTGGAGTAATTCTTGCTTGTTTGCTTTATTAGATCCAAGTTTACTCAAAGCACGGTGCATTTCAGGTGCATGGTGGGTCTATTAAGGTCTTCTGCGGGTGCATGAATCCAGGGAGTTTGTGTCATTCTTTTTGTTGTTCTTTATCTATGTGGTAAGCCCCTTTATAGCATTAGGATTTACTCTTTGCTCTTTCACCTGTCTCCTTTGCTTGGTTTTCTTTTTGGCCTTTTGTTTCTGATCAGCCTCTGCTAGTGGCCTTTGTTTTATTTCAGAAGCTTGTGGATGTTGTTTTCTTCCTTCTTTGGTTGGTCTACTTCACCTTGCCAAAATAGTTGTCTTGTCTCTTATACAAGCCTTTCTTCCAAGTAGGGTTTATGTTGACTTTAGTTGGTTCTAGAGTTTGTTGGGTGGTTGCATAGCAAAGTTCCTTTTGTTTTGTTCTTTTTATCTACATGCTTTGCTCTGTAGGTAGTTTTTCTTTTGCATTTTATAAAAGAAAATTAAAAAGAACTTTTATTTCTTGCTTTTCCCCCTACTTCTTTCTTTGGTTTGACCTTGTTGGACAAGGTACTGAACAGCCTTTGTTTATAGGTTAGATTGATGCTTGGGACTTCTTGACCTTTGTTTATGTCAGTCTTTATGCTCAGTCTTTTCATTCCAAAGTGTTGGCTTGTTTACTTTTGTAAGCTTTCCTTTTAAAAGAGGTTTATATTCAACTTTAGGGAAACCTAGGGTTTGTTTTCGAGGTATAAAGTAGTTGTCTATTTTCTTTGCTTTCAGTACTTGTTTGCATAAGTAGATAGGCTGATTTTTCTTTTGCATTTATAAAAGAAAAATACAAAAACATGGTTGCTTTATGTGCATATAGATTAGGCTGTTAGTCTATATTGCATAGCATAGCATTGTTTTTGAAAAATTTAAAAAATACAAAAAGATTTTGTTATCACTCCAAGAAACTACTTAGTGGTTATGGCTAAGTATGCTTGGTAACTTGAGAAATCATGTTTTTGTGTTTTCTGAAAAGGTGGATCAAGGGGATGCTAAGATGGCACGATGGAGAGATTGCTAATCAAAATAGTCAAATGAGCCAGTTCTCTTAGAAGCTGTTAATCAGATGCAATATAACAAGAAGGGCATGGAGAACACTATTCAGATAACCAAGTACATTTGGAATGCAGGGTTAGATAACCAAGTACATTGGGCATGCAGGGTCATACTAAACAGTAAAGAATTCCTTCATT